>CAUYUJ010019887.1:154273-168917 GCA_963575745.1 Prorocentrum cordatum | reverse complement strand
TTCTTGGCAAGGGCCCCCACTGTGGGCCTCCGATGGCGAACCCGCACGCTCCTGGGCGGGGCGGGCTCTTTGGCCCCCATCGGCAACCCTGAAGGGGCCCTGGGACACACAAATAAATACACACAAATACAAAGATTCCCTATATTTTCCTATATTTTCTGGGTTTTTGTCTTCCCCACCACTTCCCATATTTTCCCATATTTTCTGGGGGATCGAGGATTAATTGTGTCTGTGTGTTTCTTTTCCTCCTGAAACCCATTCGCGATCGTGGGTCGATGCGTACCCCCCCCCGGGCCCATCCCCTTCAGTCGGGGCGTTGACCTAAGGAACCCGAAATAAGGAACGAGGCCCCTTCTGTCCATGAGTTAAACTTCGGGCTCCTATCGAAAACATCAGGAACACCTGAGGCAAGCTGTGAAACACTTAAGGCACGCGGAGCCCCTCCCCAACAAAAAGGGTTCCTTCTTCAGGGCCCCGACTGTACTTGACGCTGCCCCGTGGTTTCCGGCTCGGAGTTCGGCTCTCCGGCGGCCCTTCGGGGCGATCCCGGCACCCCGAAACCAGGCCGGCCCTCGACGAGGCGCCGCCGACGGAAACCACCCCGGGGGAGGAGGAGGAGGAGGAGGAGGAGGAGGAGGAGGAGGAGGAGGAGGAGGAGGAGGAGGAGGAGGAGCTCCGTAGCCATTTGGCTCAAGCTACGGCCAGCAGATTGTTCCATAGCGTGCATCGCTTACTGAACGTCCTCCCTTTTGTGGCTCTCACAATGTTTCCTGATCCGAAGTCGGATGTATTTTCTCTTGTCGCTTGCCTTCACAGGGCAACTTTGCTTCGCCTTTCAAAAGCTTGCGGCAGCCCTCTTCAAGGCTGTTCATATGGAGCAAAGAAATGTGCAATGACCTCCCACTGGAGGCGCAGGTGTCGGGAGCTGGACACTATAGCAGGATGGTCGAGGAAGATCTCCCCAGAGAAAGTCAGTAAGTTTCTCACTGAACTCGACTTGGAGCTCTCGGGCCAGAGGGGACACAAGGAGGACGATGTGCATCCTGACAGTGGCAATGCATCCGAATTCTCTCCGCCAAGCCCATCGGAGGAAGCCTTACATTCTGAATCTGGACAGGAAGTTGAGTTCTTCAACATATTCGAAGAGCGCTCAAATGTGGCAACTCAGACTCCACACGGCGAGGTCACAAAGGCCAGCGTGGACATTGAGAGCCAAACCGACATCAACACAGCCACTGGGTGCTTCATCATGGACGAGATTGGGCTGCTGAACACTACCGCCAACGCCGCGGTGGCCGCTCTACACCAGCAGCTGCAACAGGATGTCTCATCTCTTGATTTACTGTATGAAGAGGCTATGGCACAATCTTCACTTGTGGAGCCACACATGAGTACGCACAGCAGTGAACACGATGGCCATGAATGGGCCAGTGATTGCAGTGAGTTTGAGGAGTACTTGTTGAAAGTTCGTGCTCTCCTTCCTGTCGCACTTCGGGACTTTAGCGTGCGTGCCGCCTCGGCATACCAGAAGGAAGAGCCCGAGACAGCCGGCGCCGCTGAAGACAAGACAGCGGACGAGGATGACGGGAGTTCAACGTTTGAGGACTTGTGCAGCATTGGCAATTTGTCAAACAGTTCTGCAGAAGGCTACCCGTGCAGGAGGTGTGCGGGAATATTCGGGCGCTCATCATTTTTGGTCCATTCGAGCCCGTCTGGCAAAGCGAAGTGTTACATCTGTGGAGATAAATGTGCCAAGTTCAAGAGGGCCGTCCATTGTAAGAGTTGTAATACATGGGCACACGATATATGCATCGCCTCCTTCTTCGCTTGCAATCCTAACAAGTCAGAGGGCTAATGTGAATGAGGCCATGAATGCAGCTGCTCGCAGCAGACTCCTCAACAGCTGATTGGGCGAGGCATGAAGGCAGCTTTGCCTGAGACTCTGGGCCTCTGCCCAGCAGATGCCTCCACAGCTTTCCCTCGACCCCTAATCCCTCCATGTCTTATATATCTTATCTATTCTTCCCCATCCCTTTCCCTCAGAGCTTCTGCTGCTTGCCAGCCATTTCTGGGGGAGGGGGGGAGAGGAGGGGTCGAGTTTTAGTGTGCGTGTGTGTGTGTGTGTGTGTGTGTGTGTGTGTGTGTGTGTGTGTGTTGCGTGCTTGGGCTGCGCGTGTTTTTATCGGAGGAGGAGAAGGAGGATCTCCCCCCTGTCCTCCGCAGCTGCTGCACACACACACACACCTTGGAAGCACCCACGGCATTTTGTCGCAAAGGAGTGGGCCATTTTAGGCCACGTGTGCTTCCAAGCAGCTTAGAGAGTGAGGCTGTCGCTCTCTTTCCTGAACAGCGAAGCTTGGGTCCTCTATGAAACTTCTGCCTTATATGATGCTGTTTGGTATCTTCGCTGTTTAGGGTCGGCCTCCCTACAGCCAGGGTGCAAAGTGAGCTGCACTAAGTTCAGCACCTGCCCCATCACTTTCGAGCAGGTTCCCACCCTGGCGGCGGGGGAGGCGGATTTCCCAGACGGGGGCGGGACTGCGGAGGACCCCTTCCCGCCTCTGCGTGGCCTGCTGCCGACCGCAACTTCGGTCAGGCAGCCCAGAGGCATCCATAGCCTCTCTTCTCTGATCTTCTCTTCTCTCTCTCTCTCTCTCTCTCCCTCTCTCAGGTCGGCTTTGAGCTGCGTGCACGCTGGCGTGTTCTGCTCGGCTAGACCTCTTGTATCGCTGTATCGCGAGAAGGCGGAGGAGGCGGAGGAGGCGGGTGAGGAGGAGGAGGAGGCGGAGGAGGAGGAGGAGGAGGAGGAGGAGCTTGCGAGCTCTCGACAGCGACCGAAGACGTTCGACCCCTCCCCCCCACCTCCCGAGCCCCTCCCCCCCCTCCACGCTGCCCCTGGCCCGAACTCCCGGCAGCCCGCGACGGGGCACCGCGGCGGCGGCGCACGTGCGCTGGCGGCGGGGGCCCCCGCCCGCGCGCCGCGGCCGGCGGCGGCGCAGGCGTGCGCCTCTGAAGGGGCCCTAGGGCACACACATAAATACACACATTGATAAGAGGAATCCTCATATTTTCCGATACTTTCGGGGTTCCTGTCTTCTCTCCCCCCCCACGTCCCATAGTTTCCCATATTTTTTCGGGGGAACCGACGATTCACGGTGTCTGTGTGCTTTTGCCCCTCCTGCGCCTCGGGGGCGGCGTGCTCGGCGCAGAAGGCCCGCGCGCAGGGCCCGCAGCGGAGCGGCAGGAAGTCCTGCCTCGGCGGGCGGCCCCCCGGGGGGGGGAGGGGGGCACGCCGGCCCGGCCGGCGGCGGTCGGTGCGCGTGCCCGCGGCGCCCCCGGCGGCTGCGCAGCGGCCCGTGGCCGGGGAGTCGCCTCCTCCCCCTCTCGGACGCGGTGGCCCTGGACAGTCGGGGCGTTGACCTCACAGCGAACGGCTCGAGTAAGGAACACTCATTTTTCAAGAGGGGCTCGGTCGTTCCTTGAGGCTTGCATATGCGTTGCGTATCCTTCCACATGCGTTTTTTAATTATTATTTACCGTTTCTTACGCATTATTCCTTGGGATAGAAAGGGGCTTCGTTCCTTATTTATCGTTCCTTAGGTCAGGGCGATGACTGTAAGGAGCCCGAAGTAAGGAGCGAGGATCCCTTCTCTCACAAGTGAAGCCTCGATTTCCCATGGGAGACCTCGGGGAAACCCGAGGCAGACTGTGGAGCCATCGAGGAGCACCGAGCCCCTCCCCAGCGAAAAGGGCTCCTTCTTCAGCGCCTCGACTGTATCCGCCACCGTGCCCCTGGTACGAAGTGGAAAGCCCCAGGGCGCACAGCTGCGCTGCTCCTTCAGCCGGGATTGTGAATCTTTGAGGGCCTGGACCCCCAATTTCCCAGGCCGTCTTGGGGTGGCCCAGGATGGCTCGCGAGAGTTCTGACATGTTTCCTGCGCTTCTCTGGACGCTGTGCTACCCCAAAACGACCTCCCGAACCTTCTCATGTGTCCACGAAGGCTTCGAGTCGCCGAAAGATCGTTTCAATACTCCCGAGGGCTCCAAAACAGGCAATTTTCATGGATTTCCCGCATGTTCTTGACAGATTTTGGCGTGTCCGCTGTTTCGGGTTCCCAACGCCCCCAAAAGTCGTCAAGAGGCCCTCAAGATCGCCCCAAGACCAGAGGCTTCCCAGACGGCTCCAGAGGGCTCCGAGAACGCTCAAAGAGGGGCTCCAGAAAAGGAGCACAAACGGACTTTTCGACCTCTCCGCCTCAAGAGGCCTCCAGGAGGTTCCACTATGACCCCAAGGAGGCCTCCAAGAGGCCCCCAAGAAGTCCCCGGGAGGCCCCCGGAAGCCCCCGAGTCCTCCCAGGAGGCCCCACAACAACCCAGGCACGGTGACGGGAGGGGCCGAAGGCTATCGGACATCAGATCGACCCCTCTCACCTGCCGTCGCTCGGACGTCCATTTCCCGTGCATTTTTCGGTTTCGTGCGTGTTTTTTTTTTTTTTTGCTCGATGGTCCAGGATGGTCCTCAAGGGTCCTCGCCGAGAAAAAAATACACACGTCCGAGCGAGCGATGCCAGGCTCACCTTTCTCCCCCAGCTCCTCGTCGTCGTGCGATGACTCGAGCGGGAGCTTTGCGCTGAGGGGGCCAGGGGGTGCAGGGCGACTAGCAGCCAGCGGCCTCGCGCCGAGGGGCGCGACGAAGGGACGACGGGCACCTCCCAGGAGGGGGGAGGAGGGAGCCAGAAAGGGGGATCCCAAAACCGTGCGGTGACAGACCGTGCAGTGACCTCGGGGACCTCACCGCACGGTCCGTCTCACCGCACGGTTCCGGGACCCTGGAGGCCGCAAACGCCCGAGACGCCCTCGGAGAGGGACCCGGATCCCAAAACGCGGCGACCACGAATCCCCACCGACTCACCACACGGTGGGGGGCCCCGCACCGTCTGGGGGCCCCCGTGGGGACCGAGTGCCTCCGCCGGGAAAAACGCAGCACCGAAGCAGACGCGGGAGCTCGCGAGGAGACGGGGGAGGGGGAGGAGGAGGAGGAGGAGGAGGAGGAGGAGGAGGAGGAGGAGGAGGAGGAGGAAGAGGAAGAGGAAGAGGAAGAGGACGGGGGAGGGGGAGGAGTAGAGGAGGAGGAGGAGGAGGAGGAGGAGGAGGAACGAGGAGGAGGAGGAGGAGGAGGAGGAGGAGGAGGAGGAGGAGGAGGAGGAGGAGAAGCGGAGGTGGAAGGAGGGGACGGAGAATGGGGAGGAGGAACAAAGAAAGAGTTGGGGGAGGAGGAAGCATAAGGAGGAGGAGAGAGGGGGGAGGATGACGTGGAGGGCGAGGAAGGGAGGAGACCGAGGAGGAGGACGAGGAGAGTGATGGGGACGAAGAGAGTGATGGGGACGAGGATATGTCTGCCAGCCACTTCACTCGGAAGGATACTTATCAATCGCCACATCTGCAAAGTGTGCTTGCCCTTGAGAATCCTGCCCTTCCACCTCTCAAAGTTATTCCTTGTTGTGGCGTGCCCACAACCCTCTGCCAGAAAAGTGAAAGGACACATACGGGTATTGGCCTTGCAGCATCTACAAGCAATAAGTGGCGACCCATCCGAGCACTGTCGTTCGAGCAACCTGTGGCATTTGGGCGCAACTGCTCCCTGCGCGAAAAGGACGGCTCCCGATCAACCCTCAGTCCAGGGCTTGGCTGATTCGCCAGGAAAGAATCAACTGGCCTGCGGATTTTAAAAGATACATTGCTCCGCCAATATCGGGCCGGGCGAAAGGGGGGGATAGCAAAGGGGGGGTTTGAGAATAAGCTCACGTAACTGATTCTCCCGGCGCCTCCCGGCGCCGGAGGTCGGCCACGTATCGAGGAATGGGCCCCTGCGGCGGGGCCGAAACCAGCTGCACCCCCCTTTTCCCTATCCCCCCCTTCTGTTCGGCCCGACAATGACTGGTGCAACACACCCGCCCGTGGTGCTACGCTTCGTTGGGTGCAGGCTTGAGCCGGACCCCCCGACTGACCAAAAGGCAGCCTTGGAGGTCCAAGGCTTGCCGGAGGGGCAAGAGGCGGGCCGTTGGCCTGCACGCGGCCCTGGCGATCTTCGCTCTTCGATCGACTTCGCTCAGCTCCGCCGCAGAGCCAACAGGGATGAGGAGGGCGAGGCTGAGGAGGGCTACAGTGCGGGCGCGGCCGCAAGCAACCCTCGCAAGAAACCCAACCCTGAAGACCCGTGCGAGAGGTGCACCTGAGGGGAACCCCCGAGTACCCTGAACGCAGCAGCTTCTTCAACGGCTGCGGGAAGTCACCGCGCAGCGCGCGGAGCGAAGAAACCCAGGATGCCCTGACGAAAAGCAATGGATTCTTGATACGCGCCCCCACTGTCGTGCCGACTTCGGCGTTGGTGTCCGACACCGCGGGGATCGCTCAACCTGGAACGATCAGCCGTTTCCGAAACGTCAGATCCTTCACCATCGACCTGTTCTGGGTCGCCGGCGGCGTTCACAACTTTGAACGCCAGCGGCGGGGTCGCCGCTGGTCCTCACGACTCGAACCTACCGTACCGAGCACCCTGAACGCAGCAGCTTCTTCAACGGCTGCGGGAAGTCACCACGCAGCGCGCGGAGCGAAAAAACCTAGGATATCCTTACGAAACGCATATGGCTTCTTGATGCGTGCCCTCACTGCAAGACTACGGCAAGATCGAGTCGCGCCGATTTTGGCGTTCGTGTCCGACACCGCGGGAATCACTCAACCTGGAACGATCGGCCGTTTGCGAGACGTCAGATCATGCAACATCGACACATTCGGGGTCGCCTGCTGCGTTCAACATTGAACGACAACGGCGGGGTCGACGGCAAAACAAGCGGCTCCGGAATTGGAACTGGAACCGGAACCAAACACGGCGGCAAAACGGGAAACAGAAACGGCGCCAGAACCAGCAAACAAGCACGGAAAACCGACACCGATAAAACAACGGCCCCGTCGTTTCCAAGGCCAACGACGGACTGCAGTCAACCAGTATAACAAGGATGCACGGTAAGGATGCAAGGGCCTTGGTCGGCAATGTCGACACTTTGGGAGCGGAGCGCGGCTAGCGAAAGCGGCCAAGGATGGGCGGGAAGGGGCAGGGATGTAAGGGTACCCTTGGGAAGGATGCCCGTCCTTCTATGCGGGCTTAGGGGAACGAATCATGACTTAAGCATAACAACTCGGAGGTCCGCGCGGATTTCTCGGATCCGCGCTGACCCCCTCCCTGGCGTGCGGAGCGCGCAAGGGGCGGCTCCAGAGGCGCCGCCAGGGGAGTCCAACGTGGATCCGAGAAATCCGCGCGGACCTCCGAGTTTTTTTTTGTATGTCATTCTTCATTCCCCTAGGGATGCAAGGGTACCCTTGGGAAGGATGCCCGTCCTTACCATGCGGGTGGAGTGTAGGATGAGGACGACTCGGGAGCAGGAAGGGCTGCGGGTGGAGGAGGAGGAGCAGGAGGAGAAAGAGGAATAAGAGGAGGAGGAGCAGGAGCAGGAGGAGGAGGAGGAGGAGGAGGAGGAGGAGGCAGAAGGAGAGGCAGGAGGAGGAGGGAAGAGGAGGAGGGAGGGAGCAGGGAGGAGGAGGGAGGCAGGAGAGAGGAGGAGGAGGGAGGGAGGAGGAGGAGGAAAGGAGGAGGAAGGAGGTGGGCAGGAGGGGCCGCAGGGGAGGCGGCCCTGCCTGCGGCACCCGGGGGCCGCGCAGTGGGCGCCCACGTCGCTGAACGCGGCCATGGCGCGCGCCCGCCGCCGCCGCCCGGAGCCCTGCCCCGCCCCGGGCAGGGCCAGGGCGGGGCCGGAGCCGGCGCCGACGTCCACTCCCTCTCGTCCTCCTCCTCCTCCTCCTGCTCCTCCTCCTGCTCCTCCTCCTCCTCCTCTGCTCCTCCTCTTCCTCCTCCCCTCCCCCCTGCTCATCCTCCCCCTCCTCTCCTCCTCCTCCTCCCTCCTCCTCTTCCTCCTCCTCCTCCTCTCCGCCCTCCTCCTCCAGGCCTCCTCCTCCTCCTCCTCCCCTCCTCCTCCCCTCCTTGTCCTCCTCCTCCTCCTCCTCCTCCTCCTCCTTCCTATCCTTCTTTTTCTCCTTCGCCTCCTCTCCCTCCCTCTCCTCCTGTGCCTCTCCTCCTGACGCGGTCGGGGCAGCTCGCCATCCTGGCGACGCCACTTCCCCCGTGCTCTTGTCGCTCTCGTGAGGGGAAGAAGCATGGGAAGAAGCAGTGACACAAACATAAAGAACCGGGGAGGTCCGCGCGGATTTCTCGGATCGCGATGGGGCCCTGGCGGCGCCTCCGGCGCCGCCCCTGGCGCGCTCCGCGCGCCAGGGAGGGGGGTCCAGCGCCGATCCGAGAAATCCGCGCGGACCTCCGAATTTCTCTTGCCCCAGCCATCCTGTGGTGTGGAGCGTCCTCGATCGGAAGAGGCGGCGTCCCGCGCCTCCTCCTCCTGCCTCCTCGCGGCCCGGCGGTCTTCGACTTCGGGCCTCTGGGAGTCACGCGCCGTCCAGCTTTGCTGCTCCCGTCGGAGCGCGGGTGTGTGTCTCCCCTCTCCGCGCCGCCCGCCAGGTGCGCGTGCCGCCGCCCAGAGGCGCAGAGGCCAAGTGCTCAGACCTCCGCCCGTTCGGGTGAGGGCGAGGTTCGGAGCGAAGGGGCCCTGGGACACACAGACAAGTAGACACAAATAACAGGACTCCCCACATTTTCTGGGTCTTCGTCTCCCCCCCCACTTCCCATCTTTTCCCATCTTTTCCTGGGAGTCGACGATTTTTTGTGTCTGTGTGCTTCTCCCCCCCCTGACAGAGATACGAGTAGAAGCGTCCACTCTCTGTCAGACATTTTGTCTTGTTTCTCTGTGCACTGGCTCGGCGTTCAAGGACGCCTCGCCATCATCCGTCCAGGGCCGCCCGCGCTTCTTCCCTTTCTTCCTGACCACGGCTGCGAGTCGGAGACGCGCATTTTGCTGCGCTCCTGCTGACTGACAGGCCCCTGCGGCAATGCATGACCGCTGGGGGCCTTGCGCTGCAGCCTTTTTTAGCGAATTCTGCCTGCCAGCTACTATTCGAGCGGATCCATGAAGGTGGAGGTTCATACGAGTTGGGCTCGGAGGGACTTACTGTTGTGAACTTGCTCACTTGCTGCCCGTGCAGATGACTTTTATAGACGCTCTGCTAGCTGAAGCGCCGCCCTTACGTGACAGCCGGATGGCTCAACACGCGTACAGTCCAAAATCCTCCACGCCCCTCCTCCCTCCTCCCCCTCCTTCCTCCTCCTCCTCCTCCTCCTCCTCCTCCTCCTCCTCCTCCTCCTCCTCCTCCTCTATGTTCCTTTTCCCTCCTTCGGAAGTCACTATCCCCCCCCTTTCCCCCTCCCTCCCTCCCTCCTCCCCCTCCTTCCTCCTCTGATGATCCAAACTCGTTTTTCCTCGATGATCGCCTCGAAAAAGGCGCTCGCCGAGAATACCTCGTCGAGAAAACCTGCAGGGAGGGGGAGGAGGGGGGAGGAGGAGGGGGAGGGGGAGGAAAGAGGAGGTGGGAGGGAGGGAGAATTTGGAGGAGGAAGGAAGGAGGACGAGGAAGGGGAGGCGGGAGGAGGAGGAGGAGGAGGAGGAGGAGGAGGAGGAGGCTGCTCCTCGATGACCCTCGCCGAGGACACCTGCACACGTCCGAGCGACGCCTCGGGCGCTCGCCCGAGGAGGCGCCTGCCTCTGCGCGCGCAGGTACGCCCCAAGCACCCCACCCCCCTCCCCGCCTCCTCCCCCGCCTCCTCCTCCTCCTCCTCCTCCTCACTCATCCTTCTACTCCTCTCCTCCTCCCTCCTCCTCCTCCCCCTCCCCCCGCCCCCCTCCTCCTCCCTCCCTCCCTCCCTCCTCCCTCACTTTCCCTCCTCCTCATCCTCCCTCCTCTCCTCCTCTCCTCCTCCTCCTTCCTCCTTGCCTCCTCCTCCTCCTCCTTCCTCCCCTCCCTCACTCCCTCCCCTCCCTCCCTCCCTCCCTCCCGCCCTCCCTCCCTCCTCCCTCCCTCCCTCCTCCCTCCCTCCCCCCTCCCTCCCTCCCCCCTCCCTCCCTCCCTCCTCCCTCCCTCCCTCCCTCCCTCCCTCCCTCCCTCCTCCCCCCGCCTCCGCCAGCGGGGGCGCCGAGCGCGCCGGGCCCCCGCCGGCGGCGCCGAGAGCCGCGGCCCCGGGGCCTCCGCGGCGGAGGGGCGGGAGCTGCGGCGATGCGGCGGAGCGGCGGCGACGGCGTCGACTGCGGCGGCGGGCGGCGGCGACGTTGACTGCGGCTGCGACTAGGGAGCCCACAAAGGACGTACGCGCCCAGTTATGTACATGAACACGGTCCCTTGAAACGCGAGACCGGCCGCGTGATACGAACATTCGCGCAATGCGAACTCTCGAAACCAGCGTGGATTCATGTACGTGTACGTCCTTCTTTCGCTCCTGAGCGACGGCGGCGGCGTTGAGGGCCACCTTTGATGCGGGATGCAGCCTACCCCTTTTCGACGATCCTTCGGACCTGCGTGGGCCCTCACCGCGCCGCCTCCGCTGTATGGGAGGGCTTTGGTGGACAACCACGCGTTGGAGGTGGCAGGGCGCAGGGAGGGTTAAGTCGGGCCTGTCCCCCTACTGGGGGATTTTCGACGAAAAATTAACAATACCCCAAAAATAACCAAAAAATAGTCCCAAAATAGTCAGGGGACTATTTTTTGAATATTTTTTAACCTCTTTGGTGTATTTCTTATTTTTCGTCGAAAATCTCCCTGTAGGGGGACACGCCCGACAGAAAGCTAGGGGGGGGAGTGAGGGGGGAGGGAGGAGGAGGAGGAGTCCTTGGCCATCTCGGCCCAAGTCCGTCGCGCGAGGCTCAGCGACTTGGCACTCTGGCGCGCGGAGCTCACCGTCCTGACGGCACTCGCGCGCTGCATGGATATCGTGATTGCGGCTCCGGCTTCTTCTCCATCGCCGTACATCTCATGACATTGATGGCTTCTCTCATAGCGCGTGCCCTACTCCAGATTTCGTAATAAAAGGGAGAGGGTCTGGACCCTCCAAGACAAGCCATTTCAGACCCCCCCCCCGTGGGAGAACCCTCCAAAACATCGCCCCCAGAACCCCCCCAGGCCCTCCAAGACAGCCTGGAAGACCCCCCCCCGAAATGAGACCCCCCTCCCTTTATTACGAAATCTGGAGTAACAAGAGCCACGAGGACGGGGGAGAAGAACAGGGGTGAGAAACATCAGGAGCCGAGGAGCGGCGGCCGAAATCGTCAAAGCCGCCACGTCGCATAAGTTGCTCGACCCGCGCAGTGTGCGTAGTGAAGAAGCAAGCCCAGACCTCCTCCACCTCCTCCCTCCTCCCCCCACTTCCTCCTCTTCCCACTTCCTCCTCTGCCCCTTTCCTCCCCCTCTCCTCCTCCTCCTCCTCCTCCTCCTCCTCCTCACCCTCCTCATCTTCACCATTCCCCTCCTCCTTCCCCATTGACCCTCCTCCTCCCCATCCTTCCTCCTCCTCCTCCTCCTCCTCCTCCTCCTCCTCCTCCTCCTCCTCCTCCTCCTCCTCCCCATTCCCCTCCTCCTCCTCCTCCTCCTCCTCCTTTCTGTCTCTGTGTGTGTCTGTCGGCCTGTCTCTGTATCTGTCCCTCTGCCTCTCACATTTCCCTCTGCCTCATCCCATGCACTCCCTCTCCACCCACGGCCCTCCACGTGGCGTGTGCGCGCGTGCGTGTGCCCCACCACGTGTCCGTAGCCATCTGGCTCAAGCCGTCTGGCTCAAGGTTGGCCTGCGCGGCCTGGGGCGCGACGCAGGACTCCCGCACCGTGGGCTCCTTGCCCACAGCCTGCGCCGCGGGACGGCCAACTGCCCTCTCAACGCCCCTCTCTGCTGCGCGTCTGCCCACAACCCACAATCCTCTCGTGGCCACCTCCTCTCGGTCTACCCCCTCCGGTCGGTTCGGGCGCGGCTTCTTCGTTCTCCCCCCTCCTCTTTTTCCGCCCCCTTTCCACACCTCCTCGCGTCGGGAAGCGATCCCTTCGGGAGAAGGCTCGGCAGTATTTTTGACCAGAAAGCAAACGACACCACCCCACCTACGGCCCCACGGGCCGTAGCGTATCCCAGGACATCTGCGCGGGCTTTTGCGTGGTATGCGCTACGGCCTCCGAGGGGCCGCGGCGCAACGCGGAGGGACGTAGGTGGGGTGGTTGGTGTCGTCAACCGTCCAAAACGACTCCAGATGCGAAACCAACTCTGGGGAATCGGTCGAGGCCTCCAAGGGTCCGCGCCGTGAGCAGATCGCGGCGTCGGTTTGGGTTTAAGTCGGGCCTGTCCCCCTACAGGGGGATTTTCGACGATTTTGAAAGATACCCCCAAAATAGTCAAAAAATAGTTTGGGGACTATTTTTTGACTATTTTTTGACCTTTTTGGGGTACCTTTATAAAGTATTTCTTATTTTTCGTCGAAAATCCCCCTGAGTAGGGGGACGCGCCCGACATAAATCTGGGCCCTTCGTCGCCCCTCTCGCCGTTGTGGCCACTCCGCCCTCCGCCCTCCGCGATCCCGCGCACGCCCCCCCCCCCACCCCAGGAAACAGTCCGAGGCCCCGCGGCGCGACCCCAACCATGCCCTGCGGAGTCGCTGGCGCTGCCGCGGGTGCTCCGCCGTCCACCGCGCCACTCCGCTCCCCCTTTTCCCGCTCCTGTCAGGCCGGGCGAAAGGGGGGGATAGCAAAAGGGGGGGTTGAGAATCAGCTCACGGAGCTGATTTTCCCGGCGCCTCCAGGCGCCGGGAGGCGTCCATGTATCGAGGAATGGGCGCCTCGGCGGGGCCGAAACCAGCTGCATGCAGCAAATTTCGTACCCCCCCTTTCCCAATCCCCCCTTTCGTCTGGCCCGATCCTGGTCCCACGGCCTCTCGGGCTGCCACTCTGCGACCTGAAGCACAGGCTGCCTCTCTGCCGATGCACGACCGTGCAAATGCACTCGTGACCTGCGTTGCGGCTTGCTCCGGCCCGTTCGTGTGCACGCACGGATCTGTGAGCATCATGCGGCCCGAACGTGTGCGATGCGCTTCCCACGACGGCCCAAACGCGCCCTCCGACCTGAACTTGCAGCGGACCCACTCGCGGCCACGAGGCCGACCAAACCGAAGAAACCCGAACACAGAACAACCTTGGCGACCGGTCCTGGCTCCTGACGAGGTGATCGACTGCGGCGGCTGCTCGGGAGCGCGCTGGCAAGACTTGCCGTCGCTCGGACGTCCATTTCCCGTGCATTTGTCGGTTTCGTGCGTGTTTTTTTTGCTCGATGGTCCAGGATGGTCCTCAAGGGTCTTCCCCGAGAAAAAAAAAAACACACGTCCGAGCGATGCCAGGGGCACGGCTCAACGCCTGAGCCCGCCCGTGCCACGCCGCGCACCCCGGCCAGCCACCGAGGGACCGCCGAGCATGGGCCAGCGCCGGGGAGGGGCGGGGCGTGGGCCCCGTGGGGCTCCCCGATGGCAAACTTGAGGAGGAGGAGGAGGAGGAGGAGGAGGAGGAGGAGGAGGAGGAGGAGGAGGAGGAGGAGGAGGAGGAGGAGGAGGAGGAGGAGGAGGAGGAGGAGGAGGAGGAGGAGGAGGAGGAGGGGGAGGGGGAGGAGGAGGGAGGAGGAGGAGGAGGAGGAGGAGGAGGAGGAGGAGGAGGAGGAGGAGGAGGATGAGGAGGAGGAGGGCGGAGGGGGAGGGGGAGGGGGGGGGGAGGGGGAGGGGGATGGGGAGGGGGAGGGGGAGGGGGAGGTGGGAGGGGCGGAGGACAAGCTAGGTGCGCTCGCGTCATATCTGACGTACTACCCCTCCGTCCCATCCCTTACCATGGCGCTGATTTTCTCTATCCGCGGACGCGTGTCGTAGCGGACCTGTGGCTCCGCGCGCGCGTGCGTAGTGGGTGGTGGTGCACGTGCGTGCGTGCGTGCGTGTGTGCGTGGTTGTCGTGGTGGTGGTGGTGGTGGTGGTGGTGGTGGTGGTGGTGGTTGGTGGTGGTGGTGGTGGTGGTGGTGGTCGTGGTGCTGGTGGTGGTGTTGGTGCTGGTGCTGGTGGTGGTTGTGGTGGTTGTGGTGGTGGTGGTGGTGCGGCGCGGTGGTGGCGGGCGGATGGGCGCGCGAGAAAGAGGCCCGCGCTGGGGCGAGAACGCCATCCTGAACGACGGAGGCCAAACACCGATCCGAAAATGAGGCCCACGCTGCAGCGGGAGCACGACTCGGAACGATTCGGGAGCAGAAATGAGGCCGGCGCCTCAACGAGAGCAGCATTTTGGGAAAAAATGACGCCGGCGCCTCAGCGAGAGTCGTTTCCCGGGATTTCCCGGGCATCCTGTGTGTAAAAAAACAGTACGCGGAGGGTGCGCGGCTATCACCCGGACGCCATCAGGGGAAGGATTCGGGAGCAGAAATGAGGCCGGCGCCTCAACGAGAGCAGCATTTGGGGAAAAAATGACGCCGGCGCGAGAGCAGCATTTTGGGAAAAAATGACGCCAGCGCCTCAGCGAGAGTCGTTTCCCGGGATTTCCCGGGCATCCTGTGTGTAAAAAAACAGTACGCGGAGGGTACGCGGCTATCACCCGGACGCCATCAGGGGAAGAGGGAGAGTATATTCATATTGAATAATTGTGGAGGGGGGAGGGG
>CAUYUJ010019887.1:57500-154173 GCA_963575745.1 Prorocentrum cordatum | reverse complement strand
GGGAGGACGGAGGAGGGAGGAGCAGGAGGAGGAGGATGATGATGAGGAGGAGGACGGGTCGCCTAAGCCCTTCGGAGAAACCGTACAACCTCGACTGGGCAGAGAAAGAGCAGACGCCTTGAGCATATAAGCTTTTGGCGCTCCGCGCAATTTTTTGGGATCTGCGCTGGGTCCCCCTCCCTGGCGCGCGGAGGGCGCCAGGGGCGGCGCTGCAGACGCCGCAGGGTGGGCCCAGCGCGGAGCCAAGAGATCCGCGCGGAGCGCCAAAAGTTTATATGGTCATTGCGTTTCTTCTTCTTCTTCTTCGATCGACTGGGGCCTCCATCGTAATTTCGGACCTGGTGACATTCAGGGCCAGGGCCACCTCTGTCAACACCCGATCCCGGCCCCGCCGAACGGCGAAGCCGCTGGAGCCACGGCGCCCCCGCCGAAGGGCGACGCCGCTGCCGCCCCACCGAACGGCGAAGCGGACGCGGCGGCACCGTTGACCGGGCCGCCGAACGGCGAGGGGGATCCGGCAGCCGCGGCGGCCTCGCCGCCAAACGGCGAGGTGGATCTGGAAGCCGCGGGCGCGGCGCCGCCGAATGGAGAGGCGGACGAGGAGGGCGCGGGCGCGGCCTGTGAACCTGCGCCACCGGGGGCGGGGCCGCCAGGGGCAGCGGCTGGTGCTTCGCTGCTGCCGAAAGGTGGCGCGGGCGCCGCGGCAGTGCTGCCGCCGAAAGATGGCGTCGCGGGCGAGGCCGCGCCGCTGCCACCGAGGGGCGTGGCAGGTGCGGCCGTGACGCTGCCACCGAAAGGCGTGGCAGGGGTGGCGGCGGCGCCGCTGCTGCCGAAGGGCGTGGCAGGTGCAGCCGCGCCGCTGCAGCCGAAGGGCGTCGCAGGTGCTGCCGAGCCGCTGCCGCCGAAGGGCGTGGCAGGCGCGGCTGTGCTGCTGCTGCCGAAGGGCGTGGCAGGCGCGGCTGTGCTGCTGCCGCCGAAGGGCGAAACAGGCGCGGCTGTGCTGCTGCCGCCAAACGGCACGGGCGAGGCCGTGCCACAGCCGCCGCAGGGCGTCGCGGGCGCGACCGTGCAGCCCCCTCCGAACGGCGTCGCGGGCGCGGCCGTGCCGCCGAAGGGCGAAGCCGCCGCGGGCGCGCTGCCGAAGGGCGAGGCCGCGGCGGGCGTGCCGCCCCCGAACGGCGAGGCCGCGGAGGGCGCGCCGCCGCCGCCCCCGAACGGGGAGGCCGCGGCGGGCGCGCCGCCGCCGAAGGGCGAAGCCGCCGCGGGCGCGCCGCCGCCGAACGGCGAGGCCGCGGCGGGCGCGCCGCCGCCGAACGGGGAGGCCGCGGCGGGCGCGCCGCCGCCGCCCCCGAACGTGGACGCGCCAGGCGGCCCGCCGCCGCCGCCGAAGGGTGATGGCGTCGCGGCGGAGGGCGCCGCGCTGCCGAAGGGCGAAGCCGCCGCGGGCGCCGCGCTGCCGAAGGGCGAGGCCGCCGTGGACGCGGCGCTGGTGCCGGTCGCCGCGCCGCCGCCGAACGGCGATGCACCCGCCTGCGCCGTGGCAGCGCCGCCGCCGAAGGGTGAGGCTGAGGCGGCGCCAGCGCCGAAGGGCGAGCTGCCTTCGGGGGCTCTGGGGGGAAGGGCTACAGAGGGGGAGGAAGACTCCCGACAGTGGGAGGGGGGGGGATTAAGGGGGAGGAGGGAGGACGTTCCTGGAGGTTCTCGGGGGCTCCTCGAGGACTTGGGGGCTCCTGGAGGTCTTGAGAATCATCAGAAAGAGTGCTTGCGCCTTGGGTGTCTTGCGTCTGTTATGAAGGAATTGGGTGGATAACCCGCGGATTTTGTTGGTGGCCGCTCCGTGGCCGCCCAACATAGCTTGCATCACATATCCTGCACTGCATTGCTTACACCGCGTAGCGTACACCAAGAAGATTGCACCACGGAACTTGCACCGTATAGCTTGCACCAGGAGGCTTGAACCACAACCCTTGCACCGATTGGCCGGCTCATGTTCGCCTCGTGCGCTGGGGTGTCCGGCGAGATCTCGCCACGTTGCAGCCCGAGGCCGCCTCTACCTTGCATCACGTATGCTGCACCGCATATCGAGGTTTCGCGGCGTCGCCGCCCGAAACCGCCTCGTGACCGCCTCGCGGCTCACACAACATAGCTTACACCGCATAGCTTGCACAACATAGCTTTCACCACATAGCTTGCACCGCATAGCTTACACCGTTTAGCTCAGACAAGACAGATCACCTCACTTCGCAGACACCCACAAGAACTCCCACGACATAGCTTACACAAAAATACGACGTAGTTTGCATCACATAGCTCACGCCGCATAGCTTTTACCACATACTTTTCTCCTCCTCAGTGCAATCACTCCTTATTTGGGGTCCACTTTGGCTAACATTGATGAGCGGTTGATGGAGTTCTGTAGAGGGGGAAGCAGGAGGAAAGAGGGAGGCAGGACGATTTTAGTCAGTTCTGGGATCGATGGTGTCCTGCGAACGAGAGAGGGGTAAGAGAGAATAAGAGGAGGACGAGGAGGGGACGGAACAGGACGATGGGCAGGGGGACATTGAGTGGAGAAAGGGTGCTCCTCCCTGGCCCCGCCCCGATTTGCGCGACCCAGGCAAGATCCGTCAGTATCGAATCGGAAAATCGGGTCGAATCTGAATGTGCCTCAAATCGGAATGACTCGGCACCGAATCGAAACCGAATCGGATCGGCTGCGCCAAGATGTATGACAACGCCATGCGAACATCTGGCCGTATCTGATCGACGTCACCTATCGGAATCTAGTCGGCTCGAGCCGGCCAGAATCCATAATGACCGAACCGAAGTCGTCGCATCGAAACTTGCCCTGCCCAAACCGACCCAAAGAACGCCCGAACCGTGGGACCGTCCTTGTCACACTGCCGCCGCCGTCGCCGCCGCTGTTGTCTGTGGCCTGTGGGCCCAGCATACGCCGCGCCGGCGGCGGCCGCGCCGCCGAAGGGCGAGGCGCCCTGAGCCCGCAGGCGGCCCGGGATCCCCCTTCCCCGCCCCTCTCGCCCCAGAGCCCCCCCCCTCTCCTCCGCCACGAGCTCGTCTTGAAACTGTTCGCGACGGTAGGCGTCCTTCGACCGATCCCCGTCTTCGCTGGCGTGGCCCGGGCCCCACTGGCCGAGTCGCCCCCCCCGAGAGTGGGAGACAGGCTCTTCTCTTCGGGCTTCGAGGGGCCCGCCCCCCAACTGGAGTGGTGGGGTGGTGGGGCTGGGATGCCATGGCCCCGTGGGGATGTGGACAGGTTCGTTGCAGGTCGGGCATGTACCCCATGCAGGCGGATTGCGGAGGAAGAATCAAACAATACGGAGCAATGTGCAAACATACTCGAAAATACCAGAAACGTCGTCCCCAGAATATGTTTCGACTATTTTTCCCCGATCAGAGCTTGCCTCTGTAGGGGTTCTAGCGGATCCATATGATGAAATAAAATTTGCCACCGACTTCCGCGGCCCGCCCGGGTGCCCGGGTGCCCGGGTGCCCAGATGCCCGGGTGCCTTATAGCCCTGTAGCCCTGTAGCCCTATAGCCCTATAGCCTTATAGCCCTATGGTCCCATAGCCCAATAGTCCTATAGCCCTATAGCCCAATAGCCCTATAGCCTTATAACCCTATCGCCCTATAGCTCTATAACCGTACAGCCCTACAGCCCTATCGCCCTATAACCCTATAGCCCTATAGCCCTATAGCACTATAGCCTAACAGCCCAATAGCGCCATAGCCCTATAGCCCTATAGCCTTCTAGCCTTATCGCCCTATATCCCTGTAGACCTACATCCCTATAGCCTTATAGCCCTATAGCTCTATATACCTATAGCCCTATAGCCCTATGGTCCTACAGCCCTATACCCCCAGAGCCCTATAGACTCATAGCCCTATGGCCCTATGGCCCTATAGCCCTATAGCCCCAGAGCCCCATAGCCCTATAGCCCTACAGCCCTGTAGCCCTGTTGCATTTAGCCCTATAACCCTATAGCCCTATAGACCTATAGCCCTATGGCCCTATGGCCCTATAGCTCTATAGTTCCATAGCCCTATAGCCCCATCGCCCTATAGCCAATAGCCCCATAGCCCTATGGCCCTCAAAAGACGTTTTTGCCCTACCTAGGCTCTGCCTAGAGGGTTCTTACTCTCTTTCTTGAAAGGGCCAGGCAGTGCAACTCGCCCCGGGCGGTTCCCCCAGTCCCCTGGGAGCGGTTCCCCCAGTCCCCTGGGAGCTTTAGCTTAGCTTTAGCTTTGCCTTAGCTTTACTGTTACTACTAATGCTGCTTTCCTAGGGGCTCCAACTCCTAGGTAGGGCCGCACTGGGATATTTTGTTTTTTTTGTTCTCTCTCCAATGCCATTGAATATTCGTCCTGTAGGACACGCCCGACTGAACGTTAGATGATACTGAAGTTATATCCGCTACTGGATCTGGCCCCTCCTCCCCCCCGCCCCCCTCGGTAAAATCACGCTTCGCGAGCGTGGGAATGGCTGCATGTAGCCTATTCCCAGGCGGGGCTGGGCAGATCGTCCCGCCACCCCACCTCCAGTAAATTTAACGCCCGTCACTGCCAGAGGATCACAAAACATGCGTTGCCTCTTACCACCCCCCACTCCCCGCTCCGCCCCCCCTCTGGGTGCACACATTGGGCTCCCGCCAAGTGAGGTGGCGGTTGGAGGTGGCGTGGGCTGTAGCGTGGCGGCAGCGTGGGTTAAAAATGGTGGAGGTGCGAGGCACCTCGAAGCGGCCCTCGGAAGACAATCAACAAACAACATGGGCAGAAACTGCCAGAGGTCCGCGGTGCCTTCCCGGGCCGTCGCCCGACCTTCTCCTGGGCGGCGGCACTCTGCGCACCGGGGACGGGCCGCGGGGAAGAGGGCCCAGCGCCCACCAAGAATTGTCTTGCATCGTATATACATGCCACAAAGCAATTCTTGCACAAAGGGGTTCTTACGCGTCTCCCAAAGAAATTTGTCGGCTCTGGCGGGGATTCTCCGTGTTGCAGCCCGTTGCCGCCCCGTGCGCTGGGTGGGTCTGACGATGTTTCGCCAAATCGCCGCCCGTGTCCGCCTCGTTGCCGCCTCGTGCGCTAGGTGGGCTCCGCGAGGTTTCGCCACGTTGCCGCCAGTTGCCGCCTGCATGCCGCCTCGTGCGCTGGGTGGGTCCGGCGAGGCTTTGCCACGTTGCTGCCCGCTGCCGCCTCGTGAGGTGGGTGGGTCCACCGAGGCTTCGCAACGTTGCCGCCCGTTGCAATCTCGTTGCCGTCTCGTGCGCTGGGTGGGTTCTGGCGAGGTGTCGCTATGTTGCCGCCCGCTGCTGCGTCGTTGCCGCCCGCTGCGTCGGTCCAGCGAAATTTCGCCACGTTGCCGCCCGTTGCCGCCTCGTGCGCTGGGTGGGTCTGGCGATGCTTCGCAACGTTGCCGCCCGTTGCCGCCGTGTGCGCTGGGCAGGTCCGGCGAGGTCTCGCCACGTTGCTGTCTGTTGCCGCCTCGTGCGCTGGGTGGGCCTGGCGAGGTCTCGCCACGTTGCTGGCCGTTGCCGCCTTATCGCGCCCCTAGATTGCACCGCGTATGCTGCACGACATAGCTTCCACATGTATAGAATCATAACTTACTGTTGGGGGTCCACGCTGGCTGACATTCATATAGAGGAGGGGTGGGCCTTTTCGCCACGCCTCGGGCCCCAACGCCCTCCTGGTCCGAGAACTCCTTGCGCAGATTTCGTCGGCTGACCTGGTCGAGTTTTTCCGTTTGTGCGCGAATGTTTTCTGGCCTCTTGTACTGCGCTGCTCCACAAATAACCCAATTTGAGGTACACACGTCCCATTACCCTGCATCCGTGGTTTGGATTCAGCCGCGCGTCGGATGGAAGTGTGTGTGTGTGTGTGGAATACATAGCATCGGATGTTGGAGCATCCTTGCTGCGCCCCACGAGCCTTCCCCTCCGTTCCCAGATCCCGCCTCCCCTATCTCCCCCGCCTTTCCCCCTTCCCCAACCTCCTCCACCATCTGCTTGTTCGGGCGGGGCCCCAACCCAGCACTGCACGAGTCCGAACTGGGCCCCGCTCCGACACCGAACCAACCGCGGCCGGAGGAATCGTCAGCTCCTACCCCTCTGACTTACTCTCCTCCCCCTCCTGCCCCCGCTCCCCCAAACTCTGGTGTCGCGTTTCTCTTCCACGACCTTCGCCCCTGGAATGGGGAGTCCCGAGACGGTGCGGTGACAGACCGTGCGGTGACCTCGAAATCCCCCAAGACCTTACCGCACGGTCCGTCACCGCACGGTCTTGGGACCCCGGAGGCCCCTGTCGCCCGAGACGTCCTCGGAGAACGACCCGAGTCCCAAGACCGTGCGGTGACCCCGAAGCCCCGCCGACTCACCGCACGGTGTGGTTACCGCACCGTTTGGGGGCCCCCGATGGAAGCCATCGCCCCCCGCCCCCCGGGACCTCTGCTGCGATGCGGGCCTCTTCCTCGAGGGGCCCCGACGCACGCACAGCCTGCCCCGCAGGGCACCGCTGGGACACTGCCGTCGCGTCTCTCCTCGCGGCGCTGGGCATTATTCGAGGAGGAAGGGGGGAGGAGGAGGATGCGCCCGCCAGGTCTTTGTCTATGTGCCGAGCCGCGTGCGTCTTTGGTGTGCTACCTTCGAGAACGCCACGGGTACTTCCCCGAGGCTTTATCAACGTGCAACAAAAAAAGCTCCGCCGCTCCCCTCCCCGCCCTCCCCTCCCTGACCCCCTGCGCCCCTCCTCCTCCTTCTCCTCCTCCTCCTCCTCCTCCTCCTCCTCCTCCTCCTGTGTCACAGAAGGTCTCTGGAAAGCCGCGGACATCTCCAGAGATCCCCGAAGATCCCCAGATGCCTGCAGAGGAACTCAGAAACCTGCAGAATCCCGCAGGCCCAGAACGACTCGATCTCCTGCCCAGGCTTCCTTCTCCCCATTCCCTCGACCCCCGCCTCCCCTGCCCTCCGCCGACGCAAATGCGGTCCACGGATCCCTCCTGGGCTCATGGTTTCAAAACGAGGACGACGACGACGAGGAGGACGACGACGAGGAGGAGGACGACGACGACGACGAGGACAACGCCGCCGACGACGACAATGAGAGGAGGAGGAGGAAGGAGGAGGGGAGGAGGAGGAGGAGGAGGAGGAGGAGGAGGAGGAGGAGGAGGAGGAGGAGGAGGGCAGGCGGAAGACGAGGAGGCGGAGGAGCCGAGCCCCGCTCGGGCGGCCAGGACACCGGCAGGCAGAGGCGGGGCCCGCGCCTGGGCGGGCGCGCCGAAAGGCGACGGCGACCCTCCGAGCTGCACGGCCCCGGCGAAGGCGCCCTGCGGGCGGCGGCGCCGCGCGACGGCGCCGCGGCCCGGTGACCGGACGGCCGGGGGCCGGGCCTCGGCCACGAGAGCGAGGATCAAAGAGAGGTCCTATGCGAGATGGAGGAGGTGGAGGGAGGAGGAGATGGAGGAGGAGGAGGAGGAGCGAGGAGGAGGAGGAGTGAGGAGGAGGAGGAGGGAGGAAGAGGAGGGGGAGGAGGAGGAGAGAGGAGGAGGAGGAGGAGGAGGAGGAGGAGGAAGGAAGGAGGTAGGAGGAGGCGGAGGAGGAGGAGGAGGAGGAGGAGGAGGAGGAGGAGGAGGAGGAGGAGGAGGAGGAGGAGGAGGAGGAGGAAAGGATGAGGAGGGGGAGGAGGATAGGGGGAGGAGGAGGGGGGAGTGAGGAGGAGGAGGAGGAGGAGGAGGAGGAGGGGGAGGAGGAGGAGGAGGAGGAGGAGGAGGAGGAGGAGGAGGAGGAGGAGGATCGGCATCAAGAGAAGGTGAGCGGCGATCAAGAGGGGGTCCTACGCGAGATGACATGGCGACCTTACGCGGTGGTTTACGCGGGCCGCCAGCGCGGCACGCCACGCTTGAAGCCAGAGCGCTTACGCGCGAGCTTACGCGGGCAGCTTACGCGCCAACGTCGGCGAAGACGACCCCGTTTTGCGTTGCTCACGAGGCTTCGAGCATCGTGGCCGATTTGTCCCCCCCACAGGGGGCTGTATGCTGATCCCTTCAGGTTTCGCAAGGCATGTGCCCAACTGGGGGGGTGGGATGGTGGGGCCAAGATACCATGGCCCGATGGGGATGGGGATAGGTTTAGGTCGGTCATGTCCTGCTACAGGCGGATTTTGGAAGAAACGTTGAGACGTAGTCATGAATCATCAAACGTAGTCACACGAGCGCGGAAGATCGTGGCCATACTGTTTTCTTACTATTGCTGAATTTTCCTCCTGTAGAGGGACATGCCCGACTCGGGCATCGGCAGAACTGGGTTTAGTGGGACCTGGTTTAGTAATGTGTACTGGGGGACGCCCCCCCCCGCCCCGTTCCACTAACCGGAACTGCCGTCACCCGAAAAGCACCAGCTACGGCAAACCTGATTCAGTGATTCCAATCCATATGTTGGGTTTCGGGGCCCACTCACTAACCGGCTCCCCTGCACTGGGGTCCTGGCTATATAAAACAGGGCTAAGATCGGGATAAATCGCTCCAGAGCGTTTCGGAGCGCTCTCAGAGCGTTCCGGAACGCTCTGGAGCGGCCGCGGCGCCCAATACATCCTACAATCCCGCCGATTCTCAGAGATTTCGAGTTATCCCGATCCGATTTTGCCCCGATCTTCGCGTCGTTTTACTATACCCGACCGACGTAAGGATATATCAAACGTCACTGATGGTCTGCTCAATCCGTGGGGTACCGACTCTCGCGACCGCGGACGGCAATGGGGCGTGAAGGCGCCGCGGTGCAGCGGCTTGGCCGGCCTCGGCCGCCAAAACTGTGGCATCGAACATCGTGACGCTCCTCCTCCTCCTCCTCCTCCTCCTCTCCTCCTCCTCCTCTCCTCCTCCCTCCTCCTCTCCTCCTCCTTCTCCCTCCTCCTCCTCCTCCCTCCTCCTCCTCCTCCTCCTCCTCTCCTCCTCCTCCTCCTCCTCCTCCTCCTCCTCCTCTCCTCC
This sequence comes from Prorocentrum cordatum, assembly GCA_963575745.1. Taxonomy (NCBI): domain Eukaryota; class Dinophyceae; order Prorocentrales; family Prorocentraceae; genus Prorocentrum; species Prorocentrum cordatum. The sequence continues at coordinate 145,179 of CAUYUJ010019887.1, read as the reverse complement.
TCCCCCCCTCCTCCTCCTCCTCCTCCCCTCCTCCTCCCTCCTCTCTCCTCCTCCTCCTTCCTCTCCTCCTCCTCCTCCTCCTCCTCTCCTCCTCCTCCTCCCTCCTCCTCCTCCTCCTCCTCTCTCCCCTCCTCCTCCTCCTCCTCCTCCTCCCTCCTCCTCCTCCTCTCCTCCTCCTCCTCCTCCTCCTCCTCCTCCACCCGCCAACTAGGGTTTCTGTTGCAGGCCTCCAAATCCGGCTGTCTTGCGCCCTCGACGGAAGCAGCTCGTGCTGTGAAGTCGAGAGCGGCCAGACTGCAGCTCCAGGCGTTTCGGACGGCGAGGAATCTTGGCCGCGACACCTTTGCAGGAGGCACCGCCCACAGAGCCCTTGAGAGGAAGATGCTGGGGGCGGTGCTTGGGAGGCGGGGCCGGCTTCGCGCCCTTAGGAGGGCTGGGGATCTGAAGGTCCAGGTTCTGTGGTGCACGGGGGTTTTGCCGTCGGGTAGCCATGGGGCTGGTTTAGTAGGCCTCACTGACACCACTCTGATGAAACTCCGTTCTTTTGCAGGGGAGCTGGTAGGCGCTAGGCGTGGCCTGGCCTCCCTCACAGTTTATATGTGCACGCAGAAGGATTGGCTGTATGATCCCACTTTTGATGCCACATGCCCCCTTGTAGCCAGATGTGCGTGTTGGCTCTGGGATGGTAGAACTCCCCCTAACATGTTGATGAAGGCTTGGAGCACAATCCGGGATAAGCTCGGAGCCCAGGGGACCTGGAGGCAATGATTTGGGCAGATTTCTGCTGTTCTTCTCTCCCTTCGCAGGGTCGGGTGGGACATGGCCGCTCCCCACCTTCTCACCTCCGACCTCGGAGACCATATCTCGCTATATGTGCATTCGCCGTGCGAAGTTGCGCGATGGTGTGGAGCGTTGGCTCTGGCGCAGGGTCTCCTTCCACTGGTCAGAAGCGACGGGCTCAGAGTACTGTTGGGCTCAAGCGATGCGCCTCGCGATTCTGGCCCTCCCCGCGGGCGGCCGGCAGGGGTCGCTCCGTGCGCTCTGGTCTGGAGGGTTGCGGCCACCAGCTCGCATGCGGCTGGGCTGGCCCCATCTGCTGCTTGCACTTTCTGCCAGGCCCCCACGGCACATTGGGCCACCAACTCTACATGATTGCTCGTGTGCCTTCGTGTCTGGGGAGGAGGAGGCGGGCAGCATGGGTTTTCCCGAAGATGTTTGGGCGCGTAGACAGGCCTTGCGGGAGGAAGGGTACGATGTCAACATCGGTCCTCCTGATTGGGATCGAGTTCCTCTCCTCTACGGGCTTCCTTCGCTCCTCATCCAATTGCCCCCTCCCTCAGCTCGGCCGCCGGTGCTCACCTGGGGTCTCGAGGACGGTCCCTGGGGTAGATATAGGTTCACTGACGGGTCGGGGCTGCACAGTTCGGTGCCCGAAGCCACTCGATGTGGCTGGAGCGTTGTCGAGATCTCCGAGGACGGCTGGCCCTTGAGAGCCAGGTTCGGCGGGCTCCCAGGGCGCTTCCAGTCGGTCCCTCGGTCCGAAAAGTGGGCTGGGCTCGATGCAATTTCCCTGGGGCCTTCTGGAGACCAGCCTCCCGTCATAATTAGTGATCACCTTTCGTTTGTTCACGAGGGGCAAGGTTGGGATCCCAACCTTGAGCATGGCCTTGCCCCGCACGCGTTGATTTGGCGCAGCATATTTCATGCTTGTGCTCGCCATGGTATGCGCCCCGAGTTCCACTGGACTCCTGCGCACCTCTGTTTGGAGAGGTCAACTGAGCGAGGAGCGTTTGCTGGCGAAATTTGGAGGTTCATGGGTAATGCTTGGGCGGACTTCTTCGCCAAGCTTGGAGCCCTTGATGTTGCTGTTGCCGACGTTGCGGCCGCTGCACTCCAGGAGGCCGTTATGGAGTGCAAGCTGCCGTGCCAGTTTCTGGCCCGAGCGGTTCATATTATTTGTGCTCGGCCAGATGTTTCTGGTGCTGCCCCAGCCCCTCCACAGCCGCCCAAGGAGGACAAGCCGAGGCTGGTTATTGTTGCTCACGATACCGTGCCCCTGGCCCCTGGTTCCTCGGCGTTACAGTGCAGGCGATGTTTGGCGGTTGCTCGGACACCAGCCAGTGGCAAGTCTTTGCTCAAGCCAGGGGCTAGGTGTGAGCCCGGGACGATGCTGTGCCAGCTTGCTGCTCTGGCCGAGCGGCTCGGCTGGCGCCAGCATGTCGAGGGGGAGGGTGAGGTTGCCTATGCCGCTGCGGCTGCCTGTTTGGGTGTGGAGGCGGGTGGGAGTCTACTCGTGTGCGACGGGCACCATATTCACAGGGCAGGGTCCTTCCTGTTCTGTGGGCTTTGCGGGGCCCGAGTTGCCTTGGGCTCGGACAAACTCGAGGCCCTCGGTGACCCCTGCCCCACGAAGCCCCCCAACCCTGCCCGCCGGCGAGCCAGGGGCTGGCTCTCTGAAGGCAGGCACCCAACAACTGGCATCAAGCTCAGTCTGAGCCGCAATTTGCTTGGTTTGCTCTGGGGGCTGGTGTGCCATCACCCTCTCCCAGTATCATATATATAGTCGTCGTCGCGTTCTCGGATGCTTCGCCGTTCTATTCTGCGTCCGGCGTCCTCCTCCTCCTCCTCCTCCTCCTCCTCCTCCTCCTCCTCCTCCTCCTCCCCTCCCTCCTGCTGCTGCGCTCGCGGGACTGTCGACCAGGGCTGTCGCTCTGTTTTCGCTGCCCCTTTTGGTAGGTGGATCTCTCAAGCTCTCCGCCGCCTCTGGCGGCGGCCAAGGCGCAACGCACACCGCCAGAGGCGGCGGAGAGCTTGAGAGATCCACCTACCAAGAGTCCAGCCTCCCATCCGCCGCTGCAGCAGGACGACATCGGAACGACAGCGGCCCACGACATCGTCAGAGCACTGCTGTTCAGATCGGCCCCTGCGCTCGACCGCACCTCCGGCGTGTGCCTCGCGCCGCGGGCCGCGCCGCCCTTCCCCCGGGTTAGCCCCCGCCCCCTGCGCCTTCTGGAGGGGGCCCTCGTGGGCGGCTGATGCCCTTCCTCGGCGTCGGGCCCAGGGGGGAAGTGAGGAAGGGGCGCGCGAACATGGATTAGCGATCCATGGATTTGGCGCGCGGTCGCCATCGGGGGAGGTGCCATACCCAAAATGTGGCCAATGCCGCCTCGCTCGGCGGCGGAAATCCGAGATTTCCCATGGAAACGGGACCCGTCGCTAATCCACGCTCCCTTAACTAATCCATGTTTGCGATCGCCTGAAGTGAGAAAGGGGCGGGCCTTCTCAGAAGGCTCGAAAGTCCCCCAGACTTCTGAGAAGTTTTCCAAGCCTTCCCCGAAGACACACAAGATTTCTCAGAAGGTGCGAGGGCTTCTGAGAAGTCCCGCCGCCTTCTGAGAAGGCCTTCGTCTTCTCATTTCCCCCCCTCGCTCGCCTCCAACTTCCCCCGGACCCAGCTGGCTCGCGGCGCAGAAAGGCGGCGATCCATCCCGGAAGTCCCAACACGTCTGTAGAAGACCAGGAGGCGGTATAAACACACACTGCTGGTGCTCCGGGCGGATTTCCTGGGTCTGCGTTGGACCCCCCGCGCATCGGGGGCGGGGTCAGAGACGCTTCAGTCCCGACTGTCCCCGCGTACGTCTGATCCAGGGGAACAAAAAGTGACATGAACATAAAAACTCGGAGGTCCGCGCGGATTTCTCGGATCGGCGCTGGACCCCCCTCCCTGGCGCGCGGAGCGCGCCAGGGGCGGCGCCGGAGGCGCCGCCAAGGGGGCCCAGCGCGAATCCGAGAAATCCGCGTGGACCTCCGAGTTTTTATGTTTACGTTACTTCTGGTTCCCCTACGATCCTCGAGCCATCGTCAGCGTCGCCCTGCGCGTGGACGTCCACGGCGACAGCACAACCGGCACCGGACCGAAGCGGCAGCGAGGCCGCAACCCGAGAGGCCGAGCGTGCAGCCCGACCGGGCACGTCGACGCCGCCTCTGTGACGGAGCTGCGCCGACGCGGTGCAGCCGACTGCGACTCGGCCTCGGAGGACGAGGCCCAGGTGGAGACGGGCCCCACAGGGCAGTTTTTTTGTTGTTGTTGTTTCTTTTGTTGTTTTGTTTGTTCGTTTGAATATATATATATATATATATATGTATGTATATATTATATATAAATAAGGAATATAAGCATTCTTTGTTTTGAAAAATAAGAAGGGATTTTTGAATCCATAATCAATAGATGAACAGATTTAGGCATGAACTCCTCGCTGTTCTTGATACTAAAGCCCTGCATGTTTAATACATGATCCGCACGCGCAACATGTGTTAAACAAAACGGCATACAATAGGGGCTCGGCCACAAAAAAAATCCGCAAGAAACCCAACCCTGAAATCCGCGATGCGTTCAGTGAAAATCCAGATTTGTCGATCGAGAATCGTGAAGATCTTCTTGGGGGCCCATCGAAATCCAAGAAACCCAAGGCACCCTGGCAAAATCCAACAGGTTTCTTGGCACGCGCCCCCACTGTACGCTGCAGGAACATCCCCCCTCCTCATCCAGAGCTGATGTTTGGCGCGCTGGGCGCCTGGGGAGGTCCCACGAGTCTGGAAAAGCCAGGAATATGTAAGACCCTCTGCTCCCACAGGGGAGCAGCAGACACTCGGCGGTGGACAAACCTCCCTTTAGTGAAAACGGCCTGGGATCGAATCCGACGGACCTGGACCTGCAAAAATGACGGCCGCGACGCCCTCTCGCGAACCGAAAACGGCCATTTCGCTAATCGACGTGTCAGGGTGGGAGGTCTGTCAACTTTCGAGACACGGCCCAGACATAAGCTGTCGGAGGGTGCGCGCGGATTTCTCAGGTCGGCGCTGGACTCTACCAGAGGCGTCGCCAGGGGCGCCGCCAAAGACATCTGCTCGGATCTCTGACAATTGATAATCTTATAATGTGCTTTGATCCCTCTGCTCGACGCTGAGCGACGCAGCCGCCACCACCGCCGCCGCCGCCGCCACTCACGTCGACGCTGCCGCCGCCAGCGCGTCGTCGCCACCGCCGCCCGCTCGTCGTCGCCGCCACCGCCGCCGCCACCAAGCGTCGATGCGGCCGCGTCGGTGCCGCCGCCGCCCGCTCGGCTTCGCAGCCGCTGCGCTCGCCGTCCGGCCCCCCGCGACCCTTCTCTTAGCATGAAGGAGAAGGGCCCCAGACTCCTCCAGGCTTTCGCGAAAGACCTCTCTGTCGTCCCGAGTGCCGTTTGCTGACGGTCCCGGGGCCGGAGAAGTGCGCTCTGACCGACGCTCCCAAGCGGATCCGGCCAGCGACCAGGAGCACCCCAGAGGCTGCTCAAAGCCTCCAACCTGAAAACCCTCGACTTCTTCGATCCTCGTCGTTGCCAACGCAGCTCGTCGTCGTCGTCGTTGCCCGCGGCCGCCCGCTCGTCGTCGCCAGCGCCAGCGTCGGCGCGGCCGCGTCGCTGCCGCCGCCGCCCGCTCGTCGTCGCAGCCGCCCTCGGCGCCTGGCCCGTGCGCGTTCCCGCCCCCCAGGCTCGAACTCCGACTTTCGAGAGTGATCAGACAGGGCAATTTTCAAGACTTTTTTTTGGGAAGTATGATTCTAGTACATGATTAGTTAATCATGTATTAAAACCGGCGCTGTAAACAGCCGTCCGTACCTCGTATCCACTGTTCGGAAGAAGCGTATCGAATACTGAACTAGGAAGGCGTTGAGAATAGGCTGGGTGTCCACCCGCCCGCTGCAGGGAGCGACAAAGGACTAGCGTTCGACGCTTGGAATGAAATTCAAGAGGGCGCCCGCAATAGATTGGAAATCAGGAGATGCTAAAAGCACCCACTTCCAACCAACGGATAGATACAGTAGACCACTCAAAACCGCTGCAAGCCACGACTGGAGCTTAAACTCAGAGGCCCTGGCGCTATTTCCCAGGGCCCTGTGGAATGTCAGGGAGCGGAGCTGCGAAGGGGAACGACACGAGGGAGCGGGCGACACATCGCCGATAGATCGGTGATGGGCCCCCGATGGCGAAGCCGCACAGCCCTGGGCGGGGTGGAGTATCGGGCTCCTATCTGCGATCAGTGGGCCATTGGGGGTCGATGCGTCCCCCCCTTGAGCCCATCCCCCTCGAAGGTTGCCCCTTGGCTTTCGGGACATAATTCGGCGCTCCGGAGGCCGTTCGGGACATGTCGGGACAGAAAACAGGCAAACCGCTTGAGACATCCCCACAAAACGGCCGCGAACGGGACCGTGGAATACCCCATCGGCGGCTCCCCTTAGGGGGGTGAAAATGAGCGCCTCGCTCGAGACATCCTCCGAATCTGCTCCGAAAGCGAAGGACTGGCACGCCGTCGACGGGGAGCAGCTGGTGGAAACCTCTCCCCCGGGGACCCCCCCCCTGACGTTCGATGCCCCCCCCCCTCGAGCTTGGCACCCCGGGCGCGCCGTCGACGAGGCGCAGCTGGTGGACACCGCCCTGGGCTTCGGAAGCCTGCTCCAACGACCGAAGCCTCTCCCCCCGGGACCCGCCCCCCTTGACGTTCGCTGCCCGATTTTTGGAAAAAAGATAACACACACTCACCCAACAGATGTCTGGCCATCGCTCGGACGTCCATTCCTTTTTTTTTTTTTTTTTTTTTTTTTTTTTTTTTTTTTTTTTTTTTTTTTTTTTTTGACGTGTTTTTTTCGCCAAATGGTCCAGGATGGTCCTCGGTGGCTCTCGCCGAGAAAGAATGCACACTTCCGAGCGATGCCAAGAAGTTCAAAAATAGTCCAGAGAGCACGAAAACTCGTCCCCAGGCCAGTTTTCACCGTTCTTGAAGATTCCTCCTGTAGAAGGACATGCCCGACTGAAACGTTCCCCCCAGAAGAAATGAGCAGGGACCGACGGTCCTGGCATTCCTACAGTCATACCACGAACTGTTTTTAGAACCCAAGCATGTTCTAAAAACAAGAACAGTGCTCTTAGAACACAAGCCCGATGCGTTAAAACAAGACAATCCCAGTCCCAGCTAGAAATGCTCTGAGAACATCTCGTGGGAACCACAAAAAGGCTCTTAGAACATTGTTTGGTGGGGCTATAGACGAGCCGGGACGCTTCGCCACTGCTTGATTGAAGGGGCCCTGGGACGCACAAATAAATACACGCAAATAAAAATTATCCCCATATTTTCATATATTTTCTGGGTTTTTGTCTTCCCCCCCACTTCCCATATTTTCAAATATTTTCTGGGGAATCGACGATTAATTGTGTCTGTGTGCTTTTTTCCCTCCTGATAGATAAACGTTCCCCCCGAGAGAAGGGGGCCCGCGCGCGGCCTGCCCCTGCCCCGGCGCCGGCGCGAACGGGCTCGACGCCACCGCGGCCCCGCCCACGGCGCCAGCGGGGGCGAACGGGTTCGACGCCCTCGGGGCCTGCGGCGGGGGGGTGCGCGCGCGGGCCTCAGAGAACACCCCCGCAGGATTTTTACTTGTTGATGCTGCTGCTGCTGATGTCGTTATTGTGAAAAGGGGCCCCAAGACACACAAAGAGATACACACACACACAAAGTACAGGATTCCCCATGTTTCCCCATATTTTCTGGGCTTTTGTCTTTCCCCCCACTTCCCATATTTTTTCATATTTTCTGGGGAATCGACGATTAATTGTGTCTGTGTTTTTTCCCTCCTGATATTGTTACTATTGTTATTGTTGTTGTTGCTGGTGCTGTTGAACTCTCATTACTGAAGAATGATTATTGTTGATCCCCCTCCGGTGACCATTGTGCTGTTCCAATTGAAATGCTTCCCCTGGGGCTCGCACCCTGTTTTTGCAGGGAAAGTCACGGGCTCAAGCTGGGCCCCTGGCCTCTGGTTTACAAAAACAACGGCTCCCGCCTGACATTTCACAATTGATTCCCAAATCGCGCTCTCGCGCGGGACTTCCTCATAATTCATGTACGCATCGCGATCCCGCGTGGGACGTCCTCGTAGTTTATTCAGACGATGCGCCCTCTGCGCTCAGCAGGAATCACGCTCTCTCATTGTCTTTTCTGACGATTTACTTGGGAATCGCGCTATCGCTCGAGACATCTTCGCGATTCATGCAAGACCCACGCTTCAGCAACCCACCTGCTCGACCTGGTCGCCTGGGCCCGCCTTCCCAACCTGCCCGCTACGGGTCTGCCCACCCGATCTGCCCGTCTGGTTGTATCACTTGTTTTCTGTTCCTTGCCCCCGTCCTGCTAATTTCTGTCGTGCTCCAATCATCTCCATCCCCCTTCCACCTGTCCTCTCTTCGCTTGTTTTAGGGGCTGCACTAAATGCGCGTGGCAGGTAAGGAAGATATACCCCCAGAAGGGGTACAATCGACGACGACGACGGCGAGTAGTGAGGGTTTGTGATATACGTGTTGATTGGCACGTGAACAAATATTATCGAACAATCTGAAACTGATTTTTGTTGTTGCTGTCGTTGTCGTTGTCGTTGTCGTTGTTGTTGTTGTTGCTGCTGCTGCTGTTGTTGTTGCTGTTGCTGAACTTTCACTACTGAAGTATCGCTGGTCCTCCAGTCCGGTGACCTTTTCTTCCACTTGAAGTGCTCCCCCCAAGACTCTCACCGTTTTTTTTTTTTTTTTTTTTTTTTTTTTTTTTTTTTTTTTTTTTTTTTTTTTTTTTGTTTTTTTTTTTTTGGGGGGGGGGGGTAATGTTTGTTTTTTCGTTTAATATTCTTCTAAATAAAAGAAAAAACAATGCAGGGAACATCACTTGGCTTAAACTGGGTTGCCGGCCCCCGGATTACAACAACAACGGCTCCCTCCCGCTTGAGACTTCCGCACACTTTAGCCAGGACCCCCGCTCCCGCCTGAGACTCCCTCGCAATTTACTCAAAAATCGCGCTCTCGTTCGGGACGGCCTTACAATTTATTACGGAATCGCTGTCTCGGCGCTCTGGAATCGCGCTCTCGCTGGAGACTTGCTCGACATTTACTCAAGAATTGCGCTCTTGTTTTGGAGCTCCCCGCAATTTACTCGAACGCCGCGCTCCCGACATTTTTAGGCACCGGGGAGTCGCGCTCGCGCTCACGCTTGCGACTCCCTCACAGCTTATTCAGGAATCGGGATCTCGCTGCCCATCGTGCCCCCGTTGCAGCCCTTTGTGGACCCGTTGCAGCCGTTCGTGGCTCCCCTCGCTGCACTTCGTTGCCCCGTTGCAGCCCCTTCATGGCCCCCCTCGCTGCCTTGTGTGGACCCGTTGCAGCCCTTCGTGGCCCCCTCGCTGACTTTCATGGCCCCCCCGTTGCAGCCCCTCACGGCCCCCTCGCTGCTAATTGTGGCCCCATTGCTGCCCTTCGTGGCCCCCTCCCTGCCCTTCGTGGCCCCGTAGCAGCCCTTCGTGGCCCCGTTGCGCCCCCTCGTGGCCTCCTCGCTGCCCTTTGTGGCCCCGTTGCTGCCCTGGCCGTCCTTGCCCTCTGCGGCCCAACATGTGCATGCCCTTCGTGGCCCCCGCTCCTTCGCGCCCGTCGTGGCCCCATATGGGTGCCCTTCGTGGCCCCGCTGTCGCCCTTTGTGGCCCCCCCGCTGTCCTACGTGGCACCGTTGCTACCCTCAGTGGCCCAGTCGTTGTCCACTGTGGCCCCGCATTATCTGCCCTTCGTGGCCCCCGCTCGTTCTCGCCCTTCGTGGCCCCATGCGCATGCCCTTCGTGGCCCCTTTCCTGCCCTTCGTGGCCCCGCTGTCGCCCGCGCTCTCGCCCTCGCTCTCGCTTTCGCTCGTCGTCGTCGTCGTCGTCGTCGTCGTCGTCGTCGTGGTCGGTCCCCTGTCCGTTCCTCCTGGGGTCGGGCAGGTGGCCAGGCCGAAGGTCCGCGGCTGCCCCGCAACTTGCCGGGGCCCGGCCTGCACGGAAGAAAGATACACCCCCCAAATCGGGTACGATCGAACGCGAACAGGGCGGGTATCGAGGGTTTTGGAAGTACATCTTGAATGACACTCGAGTAGATAGAGCGAACAGTCTCAACATGATTGTTGTTGATGTTGTTTGTGAAGCATGAGGGCAATGTCTATATACACACGCATCACACTGGACAAGTCGTTCGGAGCCTCAATCGCGCTCGCCCGACTCCTCGCCGCCGCCCCACACAGCATAGCGGCGCATTAGCTTGCGCCGCCGTGGCCGCCTGCGCGCGCGGGTCAGCGCGATGCCAAACTCAGCGCGCCACCTTCGTCCAGTCGCCGCGGCGGCAGCATGCCCCGCCCTCGCGCCGCCGGCCCAGTGCGCCGCCAGCTGTGCGAGCAGCTCCGCGGCCTCATCGCCGAGCCGCCCCCAGGCGTCCACAGCTACGGCGGCGACCGCAACGCCGCCAGACCCATCGCCGTAACCGTCGCTTCCTCTGCGTGGCCTCCCCCGCCGCTGCGCCAAGGATGCGTGGCCGTGGCGTCCACCCGCGCCTCCCACAGCCAGTGCTGACTCGAGAACGATAGATGCAGGTCGAGCCTCGCTTCAACAGCTTCTGCGCTACCGGCGGCGCCTTGCTGTTGTTGCCTTTGCTGTTGAATATTCATTACCAAACAAATATTATTGTTGGACCCCTTACAGGCGCCCTGGCGCTCTCGCCGAGGCGCCGGCTGCATTCTATTAAACATGAAGCTCACTCTCAAGCGGTTTGGGGGGCCGCCAAAACCGGCCCAACAACAACGCTCCCGTTCGATATTTCCTCTTTTTTACTCAGGACCAGTGCCCTTGCTCGCCGCCGAAAAGCAGCCGTCTCAACAAAACCAGCGCTCCTGCTCGAGACTCCCCCCGCTATACCTTGGACAGGCGCGCTACCTTTTCTCTTATCGGCGCCGCCCCCCAACAACAACAACGCTCCCGCTCGAGACTTCCTCCCTCTTTTACTCAAGGCGGCGCTCTTGCTCGCCGCCGACAGCCCCCGTCCAGACAGAACCAGCGCTCCCGCCCGAGATTTCCCCCCGTTTTGCGCTGGACTGGCGCCTTTTTCTCCTCGTCCTCCTCGTCGTCCTCCTCGTCCTCCTCCTCCTCCTCCTCCTCATCGTCCTCCTTTTCCTCCTTTTCCTCCTCCTCCTCTTCCCTTTCCTCCGCCTCCTCCTCCTCGTCCCCCCTCTTCCTCCTCCTCGTCCTCCCTCCTCCTCCTCCTCCTGGCGTGGGTTTGGTGTTGCCTGGCCCCTGCCCGTTCTGTGGGTGGTCGGGTGCTTCCGGCCGGCAAAACGGGTCGGGGGGGCTGGCTTGTCATTCCCATGCCGCCCGCTTGCGGAGGGCCCGCCCGCGCCGCGAGCGCCCCGCGGCGCGCCGCGGCCGCGGCGGCGCGCGCGGCGCCCCTGGGCATGCTCGCCCGCGCCATGTTCGGCATCTTGTTTTACCCCTAGCGGGCCAAAAAAAAACTTCTCCCTCCTCCCTCCGCCCTCTCCCGCCCCTTTGTCCTCCCTCCTCCTTTCCCTTTTCGTCCCCTTTGTCTCCTCCCCCCTCCTGCCTCCCTCCTCCCTTCCCCTTCCGTCCTCCCTCGTCGTTTCCGTTTGATACTTCTTCACCTTTCACTCGAGACTTCCACGAGTGGGGGTCCTAGCGGATTCATATGGTCAGGTTCGGTTCGTCGCCGATTTCCGCTGCGCGCCCGGGTGCGCGGGTTCCCGGGGGGGCCCGGGGCCCGGGTGCCCGGGGGGTGCCCAGGGGTGCCCGGGTGCCCAGGCGTGCCCTATAGCCCTGTAGCCCTATCGCCCAGTAGCCCTACAACTCTGTGGCCCTATAGCCCTATAGCTGAATATCCCAGAAGCCCTATAGCCCTGAGTGGGGTTTTTCTCCGGAATCACCATTACAGTACTACCATGTTTGGAGAGTTTAAATAACGTGGAGGAGGAGAAGGAGGAGGACGGATGACTTCTTGGCACTCCAAGGATCGAGGGTCGAAAGGTTGACTTCAGGGATTCCTTGAGACGGCGTGGGCGGGGCAGGTGGAAAATGCGAGCCTGGGGGCGGCAGCGCCAGGGGGCGTGGACGTTCAGGCTCACGCGCCGAAGCCGCAGGACTGTGGCGTAACAGTTCGAACGAGGAGTGGAACCCACCTCGTCCTCTGAAGTGTTGCTACTGCACCTGCTCCTCCTTCCTCCCCCCTCTTCTCCTCCTCCTCCATCCTCCTCCTCCTCCTCCTCGTCCTCCTCTCTATCTTCCTCTGCGTGCGCCAGGCGATTGCGATGGCGATGTGCCGTCCGAGCTGTGGATGTCGAAGTTCCTCGGAAAAGGTGGTGGCAATGCTTTCTTGGGTGGGAGATATGGGCGAGGAAATGTCGGCCCCGCGTGCCAGAAACATCCCCCCATGATAGGGTGTGGTATCCAGGAGGATGCATGCGACATGTGGAAGCATGGCGCATGGTGGTTTCATTATTGTTGTTGTTGGTGTTTGTGATGCTGTTGTTGTTGCTGCTGCTGCTGCTGCTGCTGTTGCTGTTGCTGTTGTTGTTGTCGTTGTTTTTGGGTTTTCAACTCTAATTTAGATGTTTTTTTTTCCAAGGGCTCGTACCCTGTTTTTTACAAAGGGACAGCTGGGTACCACAAAACTGGGTTGCAGGGGCCCGAACTACAACAACAACAACAACAACAATTACTAGCACGTGGGGACACACCGTTCTCACCAGTGCCAGGGTTTTCATAGGAGGCGGGCAATACCCCCACTTTGTGGGGGGGCCGGTTCAAGCTCTACCAAATTTCCAAACGACTCTTCGCCACCACCCACACCCAGCTTCCCGCCCTATGACGTTCGGACACTTCACTTCGTGGCATGCGGACGACCGTGGCTACTATTCAGGGCCCCGCGGCCGACGACGACGGCGTGCGCGCGCGAAGAAAAAACGAATGTGTCCCGCATGGTATTATTTGACAGGGATGATGGCCCTGGCAGGTGCGCAACCGTTGTTGCAGAAGTTCGAAAAAGTTGCTCGCAAAAGCCCGTTTGACAGAAATGATTAAAAAGTGTTGAGTTTCCTACGAATCCGCAAGAACGCGCGGGATGAAATTTTGACAAGTTTTTTTTGACAAACCATTGGTTTTTTGATGTTTTTTATGTTAAAATCGTTACGAAAACTAAGGTTTTGGAAGGATTTCGTCTTGCGCGCGCGAATGTCCACTTTACCTTATTTTTTGCAAGGGATTCTTGAAGTTTGGTTATGTTAGAACAAGAAATGTCCACTTTAGCTTATTTTTTGCAAGGGAAAACCGATCGTAACAACACAACCGGATCCGGACCAACCCGTTTTGCCTGAGACTTCCTCACGAAAATGATGAAAATGAGGCTGCGGCCTAGGCGCGGCGGGGGGGCCATGCACCAGGGGTCCCAACAATAATTATTCTTAAGAAGAAATAATGTTCAACAACGACGGCTCCCGCTTGATACTTCCCCATACTTTATTCCTAAATCGCGCTCTCGCGCGGGACCTCGTCACAATTTCTTCAGACGCCGCGCCCTCCACACTCAAGAATCACGCTGTGGATTTCCTCGCGATTTGTTTTGGGAACCGCGCTGTCGCTCGAGACTTCCTCGCGATTAATGCAAGACGCACGCTTCAACAACCGGTCTGCTCGACCTGGTCGCCTGGGCCCGCCTTCCCGACCCGTCCGATATGGGCTGCCCGCCAGATCTGCCCGTCTGATTCTGCCACGTGTTTTCTGCTCCTAACCCCGTTCTCCTGCTACTCGCTCTCTCGTGCTCAATCCTCCTCCCTCCCCCTTGTCCCTTCCTCCCATCCTTCTTCTCTTCCACTTCCTTCGGGGATGCGCGAAATACGCGTTGCAAGTGCAACGTATATACCCCTAAGAGGGAAGGATCGAACACGAAGAGGGCGGGTATCGAGGGTTTGGGATTTACGTGCTGAATGGCACGCGAGCGGATAAAAACGAACCGAATCAACATGACTGTTGTTGTTGTCGTTGCTGTTGTTGTTGAACTCTCATTTCTGAAGACTCATTATTGTTGATCCTTCCCTTACCGGTGCATTTTTTTGTTTTTTGTTTTTTTCTTCCCCCCTCAATCAAGGTGTGCCCCTCGACGCTCGCACCCTGCTTTCTGACAGGGAAAATCTTGATGCTCAAACTGCGCCCCTGACCCCCGGGTTACCACAACGGCTCCCGCCTGAGACTTCCTCACGATGAAGCCAGGACCCCTGCTCCTGCCCGAGAGTTCCTCGCATTTTATTCAAGAATCGCGCTCTCGCTTGGGACTTCCTTACAATGTATTCAAGAATCGCTGGCTATCCCGGCGCTCTGGAGTCGCGCTCTCGCTGGAAACTTGCGTGCAATTTACTAAAGAATAGCGCCCTTGCGCTGGAATTTCCTGCAATTTGCTCAAGCGCCGCGCTCCCGACACCCAGGCACCCGCGAGTCGCGCCCGTCGCCGTATGTGGCCCCCTCACTTTCCTACATGGCCCAGTTGCTACCCTCAGCGGCCCCATCGTTGCCTTCTGTGGCCCCGCATTATCTGCTTTTCGTGGCCCCCGCTCGTTCGCGCTCTTCGTGGCCCCATACGCATTCCATTCGTGTCCCCGCTGTCGCCCTTCGTGGCCTACTTCGTGTCCCTCGTGGCCCTGCTGTCGTTCTCTCTCGCTCTCGCTTTCGCTCGTCGTCGCCGTCGTCGTCGTCGTCGTCGTCGTCGTCGTCGTCGTCGACGTCGACGTCGTCATCGTTGTCGTCGTCGTCGTCGTCGTCGGTCCCCGGTCCGTCCGTCCCTCTTGGGGTCGGGTCGACGGTCCGCGGCCGCCCCGCCGATCAGCGCTGCCGCTGGCCAGGCCGACGATCCACGGCCGCCCCGCCGCTTGCCGGGGCCCAGCCTGCATCGAAGAAAGGTATAACCTCCAAAAGGGGTTCGATCAAAGACGAAGAGGGCGGGTATCGAGGGTTTTGGAAATACGCGTCATTGGACACTCGAGCAGACAAGGGCGAACAGTCTTAAACTGATTGTTGTTGTTATTGTTGTTGTTGAGTTTTCATTCCTGAAGAAGAATTGTTGTTGATCCCCCCAGTGACCAGTGAATCTGTCAATTGAAGTAATTGAAGTATTCCTCCCAGGGCTCGCGCCCTGCTTTTCCCAACCATCCTGTGGTGTTGGATCCTCGTTTTGAAGAGAATGGCGCCCCGCGTCTCCTCCTTCCTTCCTCCTCCCTCCTCTTTGCTCCCATCGTTCTCATCATCATCACCATCGGCATCATCATCATTATCATTATCACCACCGTCATCATCATCGTCATCATCATAATTATCATCGTCATTGTCATCATCGTCATTATCATCACCACCATTACCATCATCAGCATCAACGCAATCACCATCATCTTTACCACCACCATGATGTTGATGTTGATGCTGATGCTGATGATGACGATGACGATGATGATGATGATGAAGATGATGATGATGATGATGATGATGATGATGATGATGATGATGATGATGATGATGATGATGATGATGATGGTGATGGTGATGGTGATGGTGATGATGATGATGATGATGATGATGATGATGATGATCATCATCATCATGAACATCATCGTCATCTGTCCCCTGGGGGCTGCGATCTGCGAAACTGTCGCTGCTTTCGCGGGCTTCTGGGAAGCCCAGCGGATGTGCGTCTGCCGTAGACCACCACGAGACCTCGCCGTCCCCTGGGGGGCTGCGATCTGCAAAGCAATCGCCACTCTTGTGGGTTCCTGGGAAGCCCAGCGGACGTGCGTCTTACGCAGAGCACCACCGGATCTCACCGTCCCCTGGGGGGCTGCGACCTGCCAAACTGCGAACATTTTGGGGTCTCCTGGGGGCTCCAGCGGAGGTGCGTCTTGCGCAGATCACCGCGAGACCTCGCCGTCCCTTGGGGGGCTGCGATCAGCGAAAGTGTTGCCATGTTCGCGGGCTCCTGGGGGGCCCAGCGGAGGTGCGTCTGACGCAGATCACCACGAGACCTAGCCGTCCCCTGGGGGGCTGCGATCTGCGAGGCTGTCGCCACTTTCGTGGGCTTCTTGGGGGCTCAGCGGAGGTGCGTCTTACGCAGGTCACCACAAGACCTCGCCGTCTACTGGGGGGCTGCGATCAACAAAACTGTCGCCACTTTCGGCAGCTTCTGGGAGGCGCGGGAAAGCGTCTTACGCAGATCACCATGAGACCTCGCCGTCCCCTGGGGGGCTGAAATCTGCGAAACTGTCGCCACTTTCGCGGGTTCCTGTGAGGCCCAGCGGAGGTGCGTCATACGCAGATCACCTTGAGACTTCGCCGTCCTCTGGAGGGTTGCGATCTGCGAAACCGTCGCCACTTTCGTGGATTGCTGGGGGGCCCAGCGGAGGTACGTCTTACGCAGACCACCACGAGACCTCGCCGTCCCCTGGGGGGCTGCGATCTGCGATTCTGTCGCCACTTTCGTGGGCTCCTGGGAGGTTCAACGGAAGTGCGTCTTACGCAGATCACCGCGAGACCCCGCCGTCCCCTGGGGGCTGCGATCTGCGAAGCTGTCGCCACTTTCGGCAGCTTCTGGGGGCCTGGCGGAAGTGCGTCTTACGCAGATCACCGCGCGACCTCGCCGTCCCCTGGGGAGCTGGGATCTGCGAAACTGTCGCTTCTTTTGTTGGCTCCTGGGAGGCCCAACGGAGGTACGTCTTACGCAGATCACCACGAGACCTCGCCGTCCCCTGGGGGGCTGCGATCTGCGACAATGTCGCCACTTTTGTGGGCCCCTGGGGGATTCAGCGGGGGTGCGTCTTACGCAGATCACCACGGGACCTCGCCGTCCCCTGGGAGGCTGCGATCTGTGAAACTGTTGCCACTTTTGTGGGCTCCTGGGATGCCCAGTGGGGGTCCGTCTTACGCAGATCACCGTGCGAACTCGCCGTCCCCTGGGGGGCTGCGATCTGAGAAATTGTCGCCACTTTCGCGGGCTCCTGGGGGGCCCAACGGAAGTACGTCTTACGCAGGTCACCACGGGACCTCGCCGTCCCCTATTGGGGCTGCGGTCTGCGAAACCGTCGCCACTTTCGCGGGCTCCTGGGAGGCCCAGCGGAGGTGCGTCTTAGGCAGATCACCATGAGACTTCGCCGTCCTCTGGAGGGCTGGGGTGCGACGCTGGGGGGTCCAGCGGCGCTGCTCCCACGAATTATGTCTCCAGTCGTTTCTCCTTATTGTGTTTCCTTTCTTCCTCGTGGCCGCCTTCCTGCCATCGATCTGACTCTTAAGAGCGACGCCGCATATGTGAACGTGTGACTCTGGTCCGACGTTTTTTTGCGAATCGTTCAAGGGCACGGCGGATCCTTCAGTGCTCGCTTTTGTATTGAGCGGTTTGATGTATAGTCGCATATTGTGTGCAAAGGGCTGGGCACGTCCCCGGGTAATTCCTTTCTACTCTACTCTCTTGTAGAGTCTCACTATTCCCTGAGACCTCCAAATCTGACTGTGATCACAAGGGCGCAAGCATAGCCAAGAACTAGAACGACCATGCAAAAGAAATCCAGATAAGACGCAATCGGGACGAAGGCAACATCGGGTGAAGATACATCGGGAATCTCTGAGATCCTGCGCCGCTGGACGGTGCCTCGGGCGCCACTGCTTTCTCAGAGCCTTCTGGAACACTCTGGCCGCGAGGAAGGACGGGGAAAACGAAAGAAGAAGACAAAGACAGAAACGAACGAGGGAGGGAGGGAAGGGGAAGGAGAGGCAGGCAAGCAGGCAGGAGGAGAGCGAGGAGGAGAAGGAGCGAGAAGCGCCGACGCGCCCGGCGAGAAAACGCCTGCGGACCGAGCACCGCTCAGAACCTGGGGCGCTATGGAACGGATTTGTCTCCTTGTCCAAGCCCCGCCCGACCAGACATGGGACACCGGGGAACCGGTGACCAAGCTGCCCACCGAACTCGGCGCGAGAACCACGATTGGGAACCTGAACGCCCACCAAAATCAGCCCGCACCCATTCGGACGCCCGAACTGGGTACGGAAAGAATGGGTACAATGCCCAACAACAAATGTTGTCCCAAACCATCAGCGGCCGCTGTTGGGCAGGCGGCCTTCTGTCTCGAATGGACACAGGCCGCGGCGGCGTGGACAGCGAGTCCTGTCCAAAATGAACAGGATCCGCTGTTGGGCATTGTACCCATTCTTTCCGTGCCTATTTCGTTCGAACAGAACCCAGAACTGACTACCTACCAGACCATCCCAACCCAACCCGAAGACCCGAATTTCGGGTTGGGGGGGGTACGGGTTCCATACGTGTTTTCTCGATGTTCCGCGACCCCCCCCACTGGAAATGGAGGTCAATTTGAGGCCTTCGGGTTGGGTTGGGGTGGTTTGGTGGGTGGTGAGCATGCGGCCCGTGGGAGAAGCCATTTCAGACCCCCCCCCCGTGGGAGAACCCTCCAAGACATCGTCCCCAGACCCCCCCCGGCCCTCCAAGATAGCCTGGAAGAGACCCCCCCCGAAATGAGACCCCCCTCCCTTTATTACGAAACCTGGAGTGCCGAACCTTCCCATCTCGGCTGCGGCACCTTCGGCGCAAGATTCGGGACTCGGACCTCTGGGCCCGTGCCCCGTGCCCCGGGGTGCTCGGGGATGCGCGAACCCAAATCTTGAGCAGGCACGACCGTCTCGGCATTAGGGGGCCACATGTGAACCCTACCGGAACCCCCCACGAGTTTTGAGGGGGGGGTGGGGTTCACTTCGCTCGGGAGCTCCCGAACGAAGTGAACCCCACCCTCCCTCTCGGAAATCGTGGGGGGTAGGGGTAGGGTTCACATGCAAGTCTTGAGCAGGCACGACCGTCTCGGCATGCCTGGAGGCCTACCGCGAACTTCTCCTAGAACCCAAACGTGCGTTCTACGAAGGAAAGCAAGGCTCTTAGAGCAGGAGCCAGGCGTGATGAAACCAAGACAGCCCCAGCCATACGTGTTCTAAGAACATCTCGTGCAGGCCACAAACGGTTCTTAGAACAATCTTTGGTGGGCCTATTAAGCCAGCCGAGACGCGTCGCTACTGCTCGAAACTCAGCCGAGGCCATGTGCCGCGAAGCCCAGCCGGCTGCACCGCAGCTCCCCCAGCCCGAGTCCACGGCGGCTCCGCCCGCACGACCTCCCAAATCGCGGTTCAGCCCGCGAAGACTGGCGGAACCCCGTCACTTTAGGCTTAAGTCGGGCCTGTTCCCCTACAGGCCGATTTTGGAAGAAAAATTTGCAATGCCCCAAAAATACGCAACACATGCTCAAACATGGTAAACAAAGAGTCCCCAGACTATTTTAAGACTATTTTTGAATCTTCCCCCTGTAGAGGGACAGGCCCGACCTAACTTTAGGCGGCTCAGAGATCGGGACCTGCGGGGCCAAAATAGTCTGGGGACGATTTGTTGGAATACCTTTTGACCTCCGTTGCGTATTTTTTGGGCATTCTTTATTTTTCGTCGAAAAATGCCCAAAACATACGCCACAAAGGTCAAAAGGTATTCCAAAACATAGTTCCCAGACTATTCTTGGATTATTTGTGTTATTCTTTGGGGGGTATTTTCTTTTTGTTCGTCGAAACTCCCCCTGTAGGGGGACAGGCCCGACTTAAGACTGACCTTCTGGTGGCCCCGGGGCCCGCTGGGTGCCCCCCGAGGGCCGAGAGCAGGCTCCCCAAACTCGCCGCTCCACGCCGTCGTCGGAGCCTCGCCTCTCCGGGCTGGTCGGGCCCGCCCCTCCCGAGGGCCCCGCCCCCTCGGGGCCCCCGCCTCGAGCGCCGCCGACGCGCGGTGCCCCGGCGGCAGCCCTCGTGGCCCGGGGGGGCCAGGCCCTCCTGCCCCCACGCCCTCGCATCTTGCTTGGCCCTCCCACCGGAGTCCACGGCGGCTCCGCCCGCATGGCTCCCAAATCGCGGTTCAGCCTGGGAGGACTGGCGGAGCCCCGTCACTTTCGGCTCAAGTCGGGCCTGTCCCCCCTACAGGCCGATTTTTGGACGAAGAATTAACAATACCCCAAAAATGCATCAAACAATTTTTTCAAAATGGGTCAACAAAGAATCCCCGCCCTCGCATCTTGCTTGGCCCTCCCTCTCCCTCTCGCCTCTTCCTCGCCCCCCCGCCCCTCTCTCCTCCCTCCTCCCTCGCCGGGCCCGAGCTGAACCTTGCTGTTCGTTCTCGTCTTGCTGTCGTGCTCCCCTGCCGGGGTGGCCACGAGGGGGGCGTCCAAGAGGGGGGGGCGGAAACCATGGCCGGCGGCGGCATGTGCGCGGCCCAGGGGGGGAGGGGGGGGCCAGGGGCGTGATGAGATGAGAGGAGGCGCCATGACATCCGAGGAGATATCACGGCCCAGGCCATGACATGCCCCCCCCCCTACGGTCAGCCTAGGTTGGAGAGGACACGCGAGATGCAGGACCCTTCCGAGGGCCACGTCGCCGTAGGAGTGTAATAAGGCACGTGTCGCGAGGCTCAGGACACAAGGGTACCCCTTTACTTGGCAGGATCGACCTACTGATCCGGGCCGACTGTAGTCATCACCCCCCTCTTGGCCGCCCCCGACCCTCGTCCTGCCCTCTTGGCCGCCCCCGACCCCCGTGGTGGCTTCTGGGGTCGGGCGAAAGGGGGGGATAGCAGAGGGGGGGGGGGTGAGAATCAGCTCGCGTAGCTGATTTCCCCGGCGCCTCCCGGCGCTGGAGGCGCCTATGTATCGAGGAATGGGCCTCGGTGGGGCCGAAACCAGCTGCATGCAGCAAGGAGCCTGTGTTTTTTTAGACTCTGGCAAGTTTACTTGCATGGACGGGGGGGGGGGGGCTGAGCCTGAAGCAAGCCCGGGGGGGGGGGGCGCGGAAATCACGCAAGTCGAAAGGCACTTGCACGCTAGTGTTCGCTTGAAGAGGAGCGAGGGGGGGGGGGGGGGGGGGCGAACGCCATGCAAGGAAACTTGCCCGAATCCGAAAAAAAAAAAACAAGCCCAAATTTCGTACCCCCCCCTTTCGTCCGGCCCTTTCGTCCGGCCCGAGCTCCGCTCGCAGGCCCCGGGCCCGGGCCTCGGGCGCCTGGCCTCCGCCGCCCCGCCGCCCCATGGCGAGGGCCCCGCCGGCCGGGGGGGCCCCCCCGGCGGTGGCGCGCCGCTGCGGGCAGGAGGCGCCGGGGCGCGGCGAGGGCGCTGCGACCGCGCGGGCACGAGGACGACGGCTGGCCATCGCTCGGACGTCCATTCTCCCTGTGCCTTTTTCGGCTTCGTGCGCGGTCTTGTTCGCAGGATGCTCCAGGATGGTCCTCGATAGTCCCCGCCGAGAAGGAGTGCACACGTCCGAGCGATACCTCACGTCGGCTACGGTTGTGTGGTTCCCCTTCGTGCTTCAGGACCACATCCCAGAAATAATTTAGGGCACCCAGGAAAGTGTCGAAGCAGTGTCGAACGAGTGCCGCCTCCCAGGGCACGACACGTGAAAACCCTCCAATTTCGGTACGTTCTTGGTGCTCGAAATTCTTTCTGGAGATCGAAGCTAAAGCAGGTTGGAACATCACAAGGCTACGGCAGGTTCGTGTCGTGCCGACTTCGGCGCTGGTTCCTGGCACCGCGGGGATCGTTCAGCCTGGAACGATCGGCCGGTTCCGAAACGTCAGATCCTTCAACATCGACCGATTCTGGGTCGCCGGCGGCGTTCAACGTTGAACTCGGCCAAACCCGAGCGCGCAAGCCGCTGCCATCGCGTCGCGTTCAGCCGTCTGGGGACCCTGGTGTGCCCCCGCGCTCAAGGCCACGCTGGCGAAAAGTCCCTCTTACGTGTAGCCAGCCCGGACTTTTCCTTTCGGAGTAAATTGGCGACGGGAGTTTCATTACGTTGCGTCAACGTGCTTGGAGCCCGCGGGCGCGTCGCAGGATTGTTCGTGTATTGCATGCACGCCTTGATTTTTACAGCGAATGTGCGCGGCGCTAGAGCGAGCACCACATTTTGAAAACCACCCGCCCTCAATTCGTGAAACTCTGCAAATTTTTACAACGAATGTGCGCGGCGCTAGAACGAGAACCACATTTTGACAACCACCCGCCCTCAATCCGTACATCTTTAAAACGAATGTGCGCGGCGCCAAGGCGAGAACCACATTTTGAAAACCACCCGCCCTCAATCCGTGAAGCTCTTGCAAATTATTAAAACGAATGTGCACTGCGCTAAGGCGAGAGCCACATTTTGAAAACGACCCGCCCTCTATCTGTGAAACTGTTGTCACTTTTTAAGCTTCAGAGTCATGGGTGGTGAGAAAGTCTTAAGCGAAACGCCTGGCCCGCCCCAAAAACTGGCCTCGGGGTGCGACAGGGAGAGTGAGCTATAAAGAGAAGGAATGGAGGAGGAGGCGGAAGAGGAGGAGGATGAGGAGGGGGAGGGGGAGGAGGAGGACGAGGAGGAGGAGGAGGAGGAGGGGGAGGAGGAGGAGGAGGAGGAGGAGGAGGACGAGGAGGAGGAGGAGGAGGAGGAGGAGGGGGAGGAGGAGGGGGAGGAGGAGGACGAGGAGGAGGGGGAGGAGGAGGAGGGGGAGGAGGGGGAGGAGGAGGAGGAGGAGCAGGAGAGAGAAACCAGATGGCGAAGGTACGTGTAGCCGACCTAGGCTTCAAACAACCCTGCTCTGTGACGTCCGGGCGCTTCTCCTTGGCCCCGGCCCCCGTGGGCCCCTCTCTTCGGGCCCGGCCGTCCAGAATGGATCCTCGGCAGAACCAAGACCCCCTGAGGCCCGCGGACTGAACAGAAACAGTCCATCGGACGTCTGTACCCGGCTGGGAGCTCGTCACTTTCCCCCACCATTGGCATGGCCGACTTTGACATTGCTCGTCGCCCTCTTGTGCTCGAGGCCCAGGGCGACGGTCATCCTGATTTGCCCCCAACAGCTGTGCGAATCCCTCGGATCGGCACCAAGACAAGGCGAGGCCAACTTTTTGATTGCTTGGCATGGATAAAATAAACATGGGTACGATACACACCAAGGGTGTCCGACACCGACAGCGGCCCGCTGTTGGGCAGGCGTCGTCTCGGCTCATACGGACAACGTCTGCGGCAACACCGACATCGACTCCGGTTCCAAATGAGCAAGGACTGCTGCCAGTTTTTGGGCCCAGTATTTCCGGACCCATTTCGATAACACCGAAACCAAAGGGACAGGAAGACGTGGGCGACGAAGAAGGACGGATCTTACGGGAGATGACATGGTGACCTTACGCCGCGGCTTGCGCGGTAAGCGAGCACGGCACGCCTTACTGGAAGCGTGTGAACTTACGCGCGACCTTAAGTCCGCCGACCCCTTGTGGGTCTCTAGGCGTGTGAGATAGTTCCCCCCCGGAACCCCCCCAAGGACCCTAAACCGGAGATTCGACCCCCCCCCCGGCCCCGGGGCACCCAGGACCGAACGCGTCATGGGGGAGCAAAAGGCCCCAAAACGGGCCAAAAGCGCAAAAACGGGCCCACGCGACGGTTCAAGAAGGCCCCAAGAGGCCTCCAAGACGGCCCACGAGGGCCCCGAGACGCCAAACGAGCGCTCCAAGACGCCCAAGATAACCCAAAGGCGGGCTAAGAGGCCTCCTAGACGGCTCAAAAGGCCACCACGAGGACCCAAAAGGCCTCCAATATGCGCCCCAAGAGGGTCCCTAGACGCAAAAAATTGCCCATTCACTCCGTAAAACGTACATTTTTCACGAGTTCGCCTTCTGGGTTTTCCGATGCTCCCAGACGGCCCAAGAGGCCCCCAAGACCGCACCAAGACGGCCCAAGAAACCTCCAAGAGGGTCCCAAGATAGCCCAAGAGGGCCCCAAGACGGCCCAACAGGCGTCCAAGACGGCCCAAGAGGGCCCCGAAAACGGCCCCCGAAGCGCTCCAGGAGCTCTCCAAGTGGCCTCCAAGAGAGCTCAATATGGTCCCAGACGGTCCCAGAGCGATCAAAGGCACCGAAGATGGCCTCCAGACGGCCCAAGATGCCCCCAAGAGGCCCCAAGAGGCATCCAAGATGCGCCCCAAGAGGGCCTCTAGACGCAACAAAATGGCCCGTTCCCTTTGTAAAACGTATATGTTTCACAAATTCGCCTTTTGGGGCTTTCCGACGCTCCCAGACGGCCCAGGAGGCCCCCAAGACCGCACCAAAACGGTCCAAAAAACTTCCAAAAGGGCTCCAAGACAGCCCAAGAGGGCGCCAAAACGGCTCAAGAGGCGCCGAAGACGGTCCAAGAGAGCCCCGAAGACGGCCCCCAAAGCGCTCCAGGAGCGCTCCAAGTGGCTTCCAAGAAAGCTCAATATGGTCCCACACGGTCCACGAGCGATCGAAGACACCCGAAATGGCCTCCAGCTGGCCCAAGACGCCCCCGAGGGGCCTCCAAGATGCGTCCCAAGAGGGTCCCTAAACGCAAACAATTGCTCATTTCCTTTGTAAACCGTATAGTTTTTTTTCACAAATTCGCCTCGTGGGCTTTCCGACGCTCCAAGGCGGCCCAAGAGGCCCCGAAGACCGCCCCGAGACGGCCCGAGAGGCCCCCAAGACGGCCCCACGACGGCCCGATATGGCCCCAAGACGGCCCAAGGTCCCCAAGACGGCCCAAGAAGGCTCCAAGACGGCACCAAGAGGGGCCCAAGAGGACAACCACAAATTCAAAACTCAAGCTTTTCGCCCCCGCGAGCCCCAGGGGGCCCCAAGAGTGCCCCAAGAGGCCTCCGAAAGACCCCCAGACGCTTCCGTATTGCGAGCCGTCAAGCCAACTGCAGTGCACTCCGCGCATACAGCCTTGCTCTTCCTCGCGACGTGCTCACAATCTTGCTCGGCGCTAATGTGCTGCTGCCACGCGAACTGTTTCGTGCGCGTTGCGAACGTCAACGGCCTCTTCACCCGTTTCGACTCATCTGCCACATCTTTCGCGGTGATGCCTCGCTGATCACAGCTTCCGCACGCTACTCTTGCTCCTTTCGTCTTCCGGTGGTCCTCCACTTGGTTGCGGGTCGAAAGGCCGACCTCCCAGAAGGACACCCCGCACCCGGGTGCACAGCACGCAAGGCGCTCGCAAAACACGCCCCAGACCACCGGCATCACGCAAACATTCGGACCCCCTACGTATCTGCCACCACCCGCGCGCGACACCGCACCCTCACACAAGACGCCGCTAGCCAGAAACTCCTGGCCTCGCAACACTCACAGAAGGGGTCGGCGGATGTGGCGCAAGCATGTAGAATCTAATTACTCTTTAGACCCCCCAATAGGGGGTAACATTTTTTCGGCGGCCTTATTGAAAGACTGGGGTGCCACCAATAGGGGGTAACTATCTTTTCCGAGGCACCCGCCGCGCAACAACGACGACGACAGCTACGACTACGATTGCGACTGCGACTAGGACGACTACTTCTACTTATCCTTCAGGGACGCTCTCATGGAAAGTCTCGAGGAGGAGGAGGCGGAGGGAGGCGGAGGGAGGAGGAAGAGGAAGAGGAGGAGGAAGAGGAGGAGGAAGAGGAGGAGGAGGAGGAGGAGGAGGAGGAGGAGGTCATTTTAGGACCAGTCCTCTTCACCGCCGAGAGAAAGGGGAGGGGGGAGGGGGGGGGGGCAAAACTGAAGACCTTTAGCGGTTACGCGGGGGGCCTACGCGCGAAGGTCGGTGCAGTGGGACCCGCTTCGGTGGTTCGAAAATGGGGGTCCTGAGGGACGTGGTCCTGAGAACGAAATGCCTCAACCAACGTACATCCACCCTTGGATCCCTTCCCATCCCTGGGCCCCCATCCCTCAGGACCCCATCTTTGAGCCACCGACCGTTTTTTGTAATTTTTTTTTTTCAGCGCATCCTGTTTTGTCGTGAAATCAGGCGGCATCCTGAACTACCTCCTGGAAGATGAGGCAAACGCGCCTCGCGTGCAGAAACGCCTGCCCCACCCTTGAGACGACCAGGCCGCATCGGCGATTGAGCTCCACCGACCGCTCTTCTCGTCGTCGCCCGCGCGGCTCCGGCCGGCAGGCCCCGCGAGAGCGGCGCGTGGCGCTCCCGGGGGGGGGGGGAGGGGGGGGGGGGCGCGCGACTGACTCTCCTCCTCCTCCTCCTCCTCCTCCTCCTCCTCCTCCCCCGCAAGCCAAAAACCGCTCCCCCGCGGGCTCGGACGGGGGGCCTCGGGCAAGCCCGGCGGCCCCAGAGGCAGGGGCTCCCGACTTCGCGCCTCGCGCGGGCGGCGCGAAGCGCGAAGTGCGAACCACTTCGCGCTCAGAGCGCCGCCTCGCAGGGGCGAGGAGGAGGATGAGGGAGAATCGGAACCGAGGCGCGAGGCGCGAACAAATGCGCGCCGTCGAGGGCGCCCTTGCAGAAGAGGGCCCCGGGGCCGAGGAGCGGGCTCCGCTTGAGTCGAGGGGTCGGGTGGGTTGCAGTGGACGCCAGTCCACGACAAATATCTCCCAGAAGAGAAGACCCAACCCTGAGACCCCAGAGCGTCCACGGATCTTCGGCGCGGGGACGTCACGCTTTCCGTCGCAACACCATCGAAGCCCAAGAAACCCAGGGCACCCTGGAGGCGAACAGGGTGCTTCTTGGCATGGGCCTCCACTGTAAGACGAAGCCAAGACGACAAACCACATCGGGCGAGGGCAGAGCGAGAATCTCCGAGATCCGGCGGCTCTGGAGGATGCCTGGGGGGGGGGCCGCGGCCTCCTCGGAGCGTTCCAGAACGCTTTGAGAGCGCGCCGGAGCGCTCTGAGGAGGAGGGGGGAGGAGAAGGAGGGGGAGGGGGAGGGGGAGAAGGAGGAGGAGGGGGAGGAGGAGGAGGAGGAGGAGGAGGAGGAGGAGGAGGAGGAGGAGGAGGAGGAGGGAACGGACTTATCCTCGTCCCAGCTCTGTCCGACGGGCGATCGGGCGATCGGGCTGTCTCCCACGAGCGGCGAGCACTGCCCGTCTCTCCGCGCCCTCGCGGTCTGGGCTCCCGGGCGCTGCGCGGAGGCGCTCCGCGCGGGGGCGTCCGCGACAAGGGAAGCGCTCCGCATCGGCGAACGGATCCATATCCGCGCCCCCGCGGTCTGGATTCCAGGCTTAGGTCGGGCGTGTCCCCCCTACGGGGGGGTTTTCGACGGAACAATAAAAATGCCCCTAACAATGCTCCAAATAGGTCAAAACATGCTCAAACAACAGTCCCCAGACTGTTTTTGGAGCATCTGAATATTTTTGGGGTATTTTTTTAAATTTTTTTCGTCGAACATCTCCTCTGTAGGGGGACAGGCCCGACTTAAGTCCAGGCTGCACGGACGCGTTTCGCAGAAGGGCCAAGAATCGAAGCGATAAAAGTCGGATCGGCAAGCGAAGTCGATCGGATTGGCGGAGATGGGCAGTCGAGTCGGGGCAACACGAATGGGCGGGAATCGGCAGGTTAGTAAGCCTCCGTTGAGGAATCGGCATCCGAATATGGTGCGTAAACTTGTTTCCGTCACAGGAAAATCATCAGGAGCAAGCCCTCGCATTGTTTTCTCCTTGCTTCTTCGCCTCTATGCCTCTTCGCCTGCCTCGCGGGCTAGTCGTCCTCGGCAAGCCGGCGATTCCGTGGAACGGCGGAAGTGAGCTCCTGGGCGTGGCTCTGCTGGTGTGGGGTTTCTCGAGGCTTACCCGCGCTCCTCGTCGCCACAGCCCGCGTTCCTCGTCGCCTAGGCGTGTCCGTTGTCCTCGTCGCTTGAGCTTCCTGGAGGAAGCAGCGTCAAAAGCTAGTCGATTCTTGCCGCTCCTCGTCGCCTTGGCCGCTGGGGGTGTCGTCCTGCCGCTCTTGCACAGCCGTGTCCGCCGACTTGGGGACCTCTGGCTTGCCGCGCCTACCGACTTGGAGGCCTCTGGCGCCAAGCCCGCCGACTTGGGGGCCTCTGGCGTGGGTCCCTGCCCTGTCGCGGGCAGACCCAGGGTCCCTGTCTTCTCGCGGACAAACCCAAGCCCTAAGGGCTGTTCCCCTTCGGGCCTTTGCCTTTTCGCGGGCAAACCTAGGCTTCCTGCTTTCTCGCGGACAAGTGCTGCTTCAAGAGCGTGATGCTCTCTGGCGGGAGCGCTCTGTCTGGCGTGCCCACGCTCGTCGCCGCCCTGGCCCGCCGAGGGGGCATCCTCAGCCATGTCCGCCGACGTGGGGACCTCTGGCTTGCCACGCCTACCGACTTGGAGGCCTCTGGCGGCAAAGCCCGCCGACTTGGGGGCCTCTGGCATGGGTCCCTGCCTTTTCGCGGGCGAACCCAGGGTCGTGTCTTGTCGCGGACGTGCCCAAGCCCTCAGGGCTGTTTCTCACCGCGCCTGCGCGCCTGGCATCAATGAGTGCAGTTTTCGTGCCTTCGCGGCGCAGGTGCGCCCGAAATCGCAGTTCGCGCGCCATTTCGCAGTTTCTTGCATTCTGCGGCGCGGAGCGCCCGTCGTGCAGGTCTCCAGCGCGAGGCGCCCACATAGATAAGTATTTGGAGCGCAATTCCGCGCTCGGCGGCGCTGGCGCGCCCAGAATTGCGATTGGACGCGATTCCGCAATTGCGTGCGATGCGGGGCGCGGCGCGCTCAGATTGGAATTCTGCGCGCGGTTCCGCGCCTCTCGGCGCAAGGGCGCCCAAAATTGCAGTTTGCGCGCGTTCCGCAGTTTCGTGCGTTCTGCGGCGCGGGGCGCCCAGATTAGCATTCTCAAAGACGCGCAGAGACGCGCAGAAGCGCGCAGCGTGCAGAGGTGCGCGGGAGCATGCAGAGGTGCACGGGCGCACAGGAGCGCGCAAAAACACCGGAAGTGCGCAGAACAAGCGTACAGGCGGGATCGGGCGCAGAAGCGCGCAGGCCCGCGGGGGCGCGCAGACGCGCACCGGTGCGCAGACCTGCCGGGTCGCGCAAGTGCGCGCGCGCAAAGCGCACAGAAGGACCACAATTGCGCAGCGGCGCGCGGAACGCGCTGACGCGCAGGGACACGCAGCGTCGCGCAGACGCGCACATGCAAGCAGCGGCGCGCGGAAACGCGCGAGCGCAGAGACATCGCAGAGGCGGCAGCGGAGCGCACATGCGCAAGAGGCGCGCAGAATCGTCCACGGAGCGCGCAGCAGCACGCAGTGCGCACGGACGCGCAGAGACGCGCGCGAGCGTGGAACAGCGTGCCGAGGTGCGCAGATATTCGCGCTCATAGGTAAGGGGCGCAGAGTGTCGCGCGGACGTGCGCACAGGTGCGAAGACTCGCGATGCTCGAAGAAGTGGGCAGTAGCGCACACGGGCGCACGGAGACGCCGAAACGCGCGCAAGCGCGCAGAGGCGCGCGGAGTGCAGAGGCGCGCGGGAACGCGCAGCGGCGTGCCGAAGTGCACGTGCGCACAGGGGGCGCGCGCAAGTTCAGAAGCGCGCGCAAGCGCGCGGATGCGCGCATATGTCCAAAGGCGCGCAATAAGTCTACAGGAGCGCAGACGCGCAAAGATGCGCGTCTTGCAGCGCGCCGCAACAGACGAAGTCGCGCAGTGGTGCGCAGACGCGCACACACGCTGAGAAGCGCGAGCGGTCGCGCATGCAGAGCGCAAACGAGCCGCTGAGGACAAGACAGGCATGGCTGCGCCAGCGCGCAGGAACGTTATCAGTGCACATTGGCCGCGGGGGAAATTGTTCACCGCGCACATTGGCGGCGGGATGCAGAAGCTCACGCATCAGTGAGCAGCTGGCAGCGTTGATGCTGCGTTGGGTGACGAATATTCACGATTGCATCGCAAGCTGCTGCGCTGTCTGGCGTCTTCTGGTGCATTGGGAGTCTCGGATTGAGATCCAGAAGATCCCAGCCAGGCAGCGCTTCCCTCAAGCCCCTTGCTGGCGCGAAGGCGCCGGCCATTTGTCTGCGCATGCGAAGGCTTGGCGGCCGCAATGATTTTCATGGCGCGTAAACTTGTTTCCGTCACAGGAAAATCATCAGGAGCAAGCCCTCGCATTGTTTTCTCCTTGCTTCTTCGCCTCTATGCCTCTTCGCCTGCCTCGCGGGCTAGTCGTCCTCGGCAAGCCGGCGATTCCGTGGAACGGCGGAAGTGAGCTCCTGGGCGTGGCTCTGCTGGTGTGGGGTTTCTCGAGGCTTGCCCGCGCTCCTCGTCGCCGCAGCCCGCGTTCCTCGTCGCCTAGGCGTGTCCGTTGTCCTCGTCGCTTGAGCTTCCTGGAGGAAGCAGCGTCGAAAGCTAGTCGATTCTTGCCGCTCCTCGTCGCCTTGACCGCTGGGAGTGTCGTCCTGCCGCTCTTGCACAGCCATGTCCGCCGACTTGGGGACCTCTGGCTTGCCACGCCTACCGACTTGGAGGCCTCTGGCGCCAAGCCCGCCGACTTGGGGGCCTCTGCCATGGGTCCCTGCCTTTTCGCGGGCAGACCCAGGGTCCCTGTCTTCTCGCGGACAAACCCAAGCCCTAAGGGCTGTTCCCCTTCGGGCCTTTGCCTTTTCGCGGGCAAACCTAGGCTTCCTGCTTTCTCGCGGACAAGTGCTGCTTCAAGAGCGTGATGCTCTCTGGCGGGAGCGCTCTGTCTGGCGTGCCCACGCTCGTCGCCACCCTGGCCCGCCGAGAGGGCATCCTCAGCCATGTCCGCCGACTTGGGGACCTCTGGCTTGCCACGCCTACCGACTTGGAGGCCCCTGGCGGCTAAGCCCGCCGACTTGGGGGCCTCTGGCATGGGTCCCTGCCTTTTCGCGGGCAAACCCAGGGTCGTGTCTTGTCGCGGACAAACCCAAGCCCTAAGGGCTGTTTCTCACCGCGCCTGCGCGCCGTCTCTGGCCCACCCGCATACCACCCTCGCGGCTTTCGCCGGTGCCCTGTCCTGGCTGGGAGTCTCGGATTGAGATCCAGAGGATCCCAGCCAGGCAGCGCTTCCCTCAAGCCCCTTGCTGGCGCGAGGGCGCCGGCCATCTGTCTGCACATACGAGGGCTTGGCGGCCGCAATGATTTTCCTGAATCCCAACTCGAATCGAATGGGAATCGGAATCCGAAATCGAATCGCATCGAGTCGGAGAAATCGAAACGAGCCCTGGCTTCGCGCGGGGGCATCCGCGACAGAAAACGCTCCGCATCTGCGGGGTCGCGGCCCAGGGCCCATCCCGCGAGGCCGTGGCCGTGGATGCGGATCCGTCTTTTCGCCCACGCGTGTCTGGACTTCCCGGGGCGCTCTCGGGACCCCTCAGTTAGAGAGCAGAACATCCACCCCCATATCATCACCCCGATGCGCGAAGCCGTTTCGTAAACGCACCTACATGTATGGAAGGAATCGAACAGGGCGAGGCAGTTTCGTGAACGCCCAGGGCCGTCCAGCAAACGCAAGTTATCATTAGGTCGGGCATGTCCCCCTACAGGCGGATTCTGGACGAAAAATAAGACATACTCAAAAATGCCCTCAAATACTCAAAAAGTAATCGAAAATCGTCTCCAGACTTTTAAAAACAAATGTATTTTTGAATATTCCTCCTGTAAGAGGGACGTGCCCGACTATAGCGTCCAGGGGGCCTTTCCTCCCTTGACCCTGGGCGCCCCCGTGGCCGCGGCTGGATCCGCCCGGAGATCCTGGCCAGAGCGCACCCCTGGTCAGGTCGGGGGTCGCTTTGGCTTCGTTCTCTTTGCCCGCGAACACAGAACTGCGGGCCAGCACACATCGAGACGGCACGTTTGCCAAACTTGAGGGGCCTCGAGAAGACGATTTCGGGCCCAAGGACAACCACTCACTCAAGAGCCGCGCCTGAACGGCGCACCGCACCGGCAAAACAAAAGACTACATGCACGTCTGGGAACGGCTGCTGTGTCTCGGAGCTCGACCACCGGTAACCTCTGTGCAAATGGCGTGCGAGGGTGATCAGCAGCGCTCGCGTGCAGGAGGGGGCGACTCGAGCTGCACCGCCGACAGAGTATCGAGAGGTCCAGGGGCCCATGTCGCGAACGAAATCGAACCGCTGGATGTCTGGGAGGGGAAGGAGCGGGGAAGCCGAGATTCGAGGCTTTTCCTTTCGGGGAACTGAGCCTTTTGCTCATTCCGAGGCCTCGTGAAGAAGGACTACGCATCGGTCGGAAGAAGTAGGTAGAAACATAAAGTAGGAAGACGTTGGAAGTAGATTGGGTCTCCGCCCGCCCCCTGAAGAGGAGGGAAGAGGGGAAGCCACTCGATCAATGAAGCAGGCAGGAGCTTAGAGTAATTAGATTGGAACCTGGGACTCCAACACTACGTACTTTCAACGACAGATGGGTAGTGGGAGCAGACTGGGGGGGACGGGCCTTGGGAAAGAAACGTCGGCCTGGACTCGACGGTACATCCAACGGCACACTGGAAGCAGCTCGCGCGATCCCTGGCAGGGCCGAGCACCCGAGCCCCGCTCGGCGATGACCGGGGCATCAGGAGGCGATGCTCTTCCGCTTGAACCAAGGCCCCCTCCTTTCGGTGCCCCTGACGGGGCGGGCTGGCCCTCCTGAGGATGCGGGGGGTGCGCCGCGCCCACGATACGCCCACTCCAACTCTGTCCAAACCCGCCCGCGGAATCGCAGAGCGTGCCGGGGCGGTGGGAAACACGGCTGCCTCGTCTTCAGGGCGAAAAATCCACTCCCATAGTAATTACCCCGACTCGCGAAGTCGTTTACCAAAGGCCCCCCCCTAAAGGAATCGAACAAGGCAGGGCTCTCTAGCAAACTCCCAAAGCCGAGCAGTAAACGCCAATTGTCGGGTCCGGGCTGGTTTTCCTCCCCTCCGATCCCCTCCCCTCCAATCTCTCGCCTCTCAGCCTCTGCCCTCCCCTATCCCGCCCCGCCCTCAGAGCTGCGCGCCCCCGGCAGAGGCTCCCAGCGGAGCACCCTCGTGGATTTCCGCTCCCCTACTCCCCG
The DNA here is from genome assembly GCA_963575745.1 of Prorocentrum cordatum. NCBI lineage: Eukaryota > Dinophyceae > Prorocentrales > Prorocentraceae > Prorocentrum > Prorocentrum cordatum. Next base: position 112,431 of record CAUYUJ010019887.1, on the reverse strand, counting down.
CCCTCCCCATCTGCACCCCTCGCAGCCCCCTCCTCCTTCTCCCCCTCCTCTTCCTCCGCCTCCTTGACCGTCGTGATCGTGGTCGTGGCTGTGGCTGGAGGAGGAGGAGGAAGAGGAGGAGGAGGAGGAGGGGGAGGGGGAGGAGGGGGGAGGACAAGTTAGGTGCGCTCGCGTCAACATCTGACATCCTACCCCTCCCTCCCATCCCTCACCATGGCGCTGATTTTCTCTATCCGCGGACGCGTGTCGTAGCGAACCTGTGGCTCCGCGCGCGTGTGCGTAGTGGGTGGTGGTGCGCGTGCGTGCGTGCGTGTGTGCGTGGTTGTGGTTGTTGTGGTGGTGGTGTGTATGTGTGTGTGTGTGTGTGTGTGCGTGTGTGCGCGTGTGCTGTGGTGTGACGTGGTGTGGCGTCTTGGTGGTTTGGTGGTGGGCCAGGTGCGTACGTGCGTGATGGCGGTGGTGGTGGTGGCGGTGGTGGTGTGTGTGTGTGTGTGTGTGTGTGTGTGTGTGTGTGTGTGTGTGTGTGTGTGTGTGTGCGTGTGTGTGTGTGTGTGTGTGTGTGTGTGTGTGTGTGTGTGTGCGTGCGTGCGTGCGTGCGTGCGTGCGTGCGTGCGTGCGTGCGTGTGTGTGTGTGTGCGCGCGTGTGATGTGGTGTGACGCGGTGTAGGTGCGGTGGTGGTGGCGGTGCGCGGTGGTGGTGCGCGTGCGTGCGTGCGTGCGTTGGTGGGTGGAAGTGGCGGTGGGTGTGCGTGCGGCGGGGCGGGGCGTGGTGCGGCGCGGTGGTGGCGGGCGGATGGGCGCGCGAGAAAGAGGCCCGCGCTGGGGCGAGAACGCCATCCTGAACGACAGAGGCAAAACACCGATCCGAAAATTAGGCCCACGCTGCAGCGGGAGCACGATTCGGAACGATTCGGGAGCAGAAATGAGGCCGGCGCCTCAGCGAGAGCAGCATTTTGAAAAAAACGCAGGCGAAAACCCAACTCCCGCGAATCCTGTGTGTTAAAAAACAGTACGCGGGGGGGGGTCGAGTATCCCCTGGACGGCATCACGGGAAGAGGGAGAGTAGTATTCATATTGAGTAATTGTGGAGGAGGAGGAGGAGGAGGAGGAGGAGGAGGAGGAGGAGGAGGAGGAGGAGGAGGAGGAGGAGGAGGAGGAGGAGGAGGAGGAGGAGGAGGAGGAGGAGGAGAGGCGCGCGCGGCGCGGGCGCGGGCGCGCGCCGCGGGTGCCTGCGACAGGGCAGCGGCGGCTCGCCCCGCCGACCGGTCGAGGGCCTGCGGCGGCCGCTCGGCGGGGCCGGCGGCCTCCCGGGGCAGCTGCTCCGCGCCGGAGCCGAGGTGCGGCGCCGGCGGGGGCTGAGGGCGGCGAGGACGGCGGCGAGGGGCTCCTCCTCCTCCTCCTCCTCCTCCTCCTCCTCCTCCTCCTCCTCCTAGGGGATCGACTACAGGATTGGTTTGCCCCAGAATTCATTTTTCTGGTCGAATCCACAGGCAGCGCGCAGACTTTTCGCAGCTCTGCGAGCGGTTGACGTGTTTTGGTGGAGGAGTCGACGTGGAGATCAATTTTGGGGTACATCAATTCCGCAGTCGATCCCCCAATCGAGCGAGGGGCGGCGGGGGGCTCGCCATCGCCCGGACGTCCATGCCGTGCGCGCGCTGCTCGACGTCGCGCGTGCGTGTCTGTCGCCGGACGCTCCACGATGCGCCTCGATGGCCTTCGCCGAGGAAAAAGCGCACACGTCCGAGCAAAGCCAAGGGGGGAGGGGCTCGAGGCATGGGGGCCGACGTGTGTCGAAGATGGGCGGTCGTGGCCGTTGGACGACGACGACGACGGCGGAGGGTGGCGGGGGGGGGCTCGAGGCAGGGGGGCCGAGGTGTGTCGAGCATGGACGGTCGTGGCCATTGGACGCCTGTGTTTCTCCTTGGGCCTCCAAAACCTCCACGTGGCCTGCTGGGGGGGCCTCCGGGGTCTTCCGCGGTGGGGGGGGGCAGGCTCAGAACGGAGGGGAAACAACAGGATCGAGGATCGCACAAGGGTTGCTGGAATAGGGAACGCTCGAAAGGAAAGACGCTTCTTCTTGGCGCCGGCAGCGCCTAGGTGCAAAAGGAGGGCTCGATGAACAACCACGGGATGACCGAAGGAATAGCGAGCCCCTTCCGAACCCAAAGCGGTCTTTATTTCAACGTCTTGACTGTAGGGGCAACTCTGTGTGACTTCGCCAGCCGACGTGTGCAGGTAATTCAGCTTGACACATTCAGTTCGACACATTGTTCGCACCTTCGGATTATGCCCTTTGACAGTTCAGTTGGCCCAGCAACGGAGCAATCTCCCAGACAGTTCGTGTTGTTTCGACGTTTGGCCGAAAGGTGGGGGAAAGAGGGGGGTCTGGGTCAGGGCCAGTGCGTATTCGATCTGTTTCTACCAGTCGCGTGAGCAGTCAGGGGAGAAGGATCCTGACCAGCCGCTAAGAACAACCGCCAAACGCAGACAAGATCGGGTGTCGCCGACTGGTGAAACATGGAGCCAGGACCGACCGTTCTGGCATTCCTATAAGCCTACCACGAAATGCTCGTGGAACCAACAAAATGATCGAATAACAATAACCAAATTCTTAAAACCTGAAGCCGGTGTGCTAACGCAAAACGGTCTCCGCCAGAAGCGTTCAAAGAACACCTCGTGCAAACCAGAGGTTCTTAGATCATTCTCTGGTGGGCCTACAGGAAAGTCAGGACGCCTCGTCACTGCTTGGGGGGGGGAGGAGGAGGAGGAGGAGGAGGGAGGAGGAGGAGAGGAGGAGGAGGAGGGGAGGAGGAGGAGGAGGAGGAGGAGGAGGAGGAGGAGGAGGAGGAGGAGGAGGAGGGGAGGAGGAGGAGGGAGGAGGAGGAGGAGGAGGAGGAGGAGGAGGAGGAGGAGGAGGAGGAGGAGGAGGAGGAGGAGGGGGAGGAGCCCTCCTGGAGAGCTCTCTGGGCCTCCGGGGGTCGCCCTCGTCGCCGCGGCGCTGGAAACGTTCGGCGGATTATCTTCGGCCAGAGCCTGCCCCGGGGCAGCGTCCGTTGGCCGCGCTGCTCGCGCTGCTCCAGGCGGGCTGCCCTGGGCAACAGCTCCAGGGATGCATCTGTGACTGGGATCTCTCTCTCTCTCTCTCTGTATATATATATATATATATATATATATATCTGTATCTACGGTACGAGAACGACTACCAGAAACCTTCCACAAGAAACCCAACCCTGAGACCCAGGGGCGCCAATTGACTTTTGGTGTGGGAGCGTCGCGCTTTCCATAGCAGGAGGCAGGCAGGGTGTTTCTTGGCATGGGTCTCCACTGTATCTCTCCCTCTTTCTCTGTCCCTGCCTCTCTGCCATGAACGAGAGGGCAAAGGCGGGCCAGCAGGCAACAACAGGGGGCGAGGTGGAAGCGTCCTCGTGACAGCTCGACAAGGCGACCTCCAGGAGGCAAGGGGACCTCACGGAGGAGGGGGGGGAGGATGCGTATGCGGATGCGGATGCGGATGATGATGATGATGATGATGATGATGATGATGATGATGATGATGATGATGATGATGATGATGATTATGATGATGATGATGATGATGATGATGATGATGATGATGATTTTGCTAATGATGATGATGCTAATGATGGTGATGATGCTGATGATGATGATGATGGTGATGATGATGATGATGATGATGATGACGATGACGATGCTGATGCTGATGCTGATGCTGCTGGTGATGATGATGAGGAGGAGGAGGAGGAGGAGGAGCGGAGGAGACAGCATGCATGGGCGGTCCCTGCCTCTCTGTCAGTCAGTCAGTCTGTCTTAGTCTCTTGCTCTGGCTGGCTGTGTCTCTCCCTGTGCGTGTGCATAGGGCAAGAGTGCGGCGGTGGCGGAGGTCAAGGCGAGGACCACAGCTGGGGCCAACGCTTCGACATCGCATTATGTTTCGTCAACGCTCCGGATGGACTCGGAAATCAGCTGGATGGGCTCTACTCCGCCGGATGGTTTCTAGAGCGGACTCGAAAATCAGCTGGATGGGCTCCAAGCCGCTGGATGGGTTCTAAATTTTCAGCGTCGGCTCTGAGGAAAACTTTACCGAACTGACTCTTACCGCTGCTGCTCCTCTTCCTCCTCCATGCTTCTCCTGCTCCTCGTCCCATTTCTCCTTTCCCTCCCCCTTCCCCGCAACGTCACCGGCGGCTCCCGTGTACCCCGCAACACTACTGACCCCCGCCCCTCCCCCCCCCGTCTGCTCCCCGCTCCCTCCCTCCCTACGTGCACCTCCTCCCCATCGTCGTCCCCCGTGCAAGACCGGCGGCGAGCCCAGAGGGGGAAGCGAGAAGGGGCGGGCCTTCTCGGAAGGCTCGGCAGTCCCCCGGCCTCCTGAAGAAGTCCTCGAGGCCTCCCCCGAAGACACAGGCAACCTCTCAGCAGGCTGGAGGGGGGGCCTTCTGAGAAGCCCCGCCTCTTTCTGAGAATGCCCTCTCCTTCTCACTTCCCCCCCCTCTCGCTCGCCGCCGACCCGCTGCTCCCCACTCCCTCCCTCCCTGCAGCAGGTTCCCGCCGTGTCGACCCCAGCGCTGGTTCCTGACACCGCGCGGGATCGTTCAACCTCGAGCGATCGGCGGCTTCTCGATCGCCAGATCGCTCCACCTAGGGCCGATCCTGGGCCACTGGCGGCGTTCAACCTCGAACGCCCGCGGCGGGGTCGCGGCGAGTCGACACGACGCGAACCTGCGCACGTGCACGTGACCGTTTTTTTATTCGTCGTTTCGACAATCGGCGGAAGGGAGGGGGGAGGGGGGGGGGGGTCTGGCTCCGGACCTCTGCTGAGTGCGACTGCTTGGGATCGTGCGCCCTATGGGGGTGACCCCACCTGCTCGAACGAGGCGCCAAAAACGGCCAAGATCTACTCCACAGGGGGGGGGGGAGAGGGGGGGGTGCGAGAGGAGCCCGCGCCGATCGGCAAACAAATTAATAAAAAACTCACCACCGCCGCGACCCCGCCGCACAAGATCGGCTGGCGACCCCGCCGCACAAGATCGGCTGGCGACCCCGCCCGCGGGCGTTCAACCTCGAACAACGCCCGCGGCGGGGTCGCGGCGAATCGACACGACGCGAACCTGCCGTACGTTCACCTCCTCCCGCTCATCCCCGCTGCAGGAACCAAAGCTGGGGCAGGGGCCGCGCGGCTCGCCGCGCTGCCGCCGCAGCTGTGCGTGCCGTACGGCCTCCGCGGGAGATGAGGGGAGGGTGGGGCCTACACACAGCACGGCGCAGCTCGGCTCACGCCCTGCCATCGCTCGGACGTCCATTCCCCTGTGCATTCTATGGTAGTTTCGTGTTTTTTTGCATTCCCCATATATGCACATATATTGTACATGATCCAGGATGATCCTCTATGGTCCTCGCCGCGAATAAGATGCACGCGTCCGAGCGGTGCCGAGGCAAGAGGGATCACCCGCAGGCGGGGAAATGGGGGAAACGAGCGCGATGAAACTGATGAGCGGACGGGCAGCCCCTCTGGACTTGCAACCCTGGCAGCTTTAGGAGCCCATGACCCATGGCCACACAGAGTTCACGGACGAGTGACGCGAACGCCCTTCAGGGTGGGAGCGGAATCTGGACTCTCGACGCCGCGCGTCGCAACACACACATAAACACAAAACACAAAAACACAAACAGAACAACAACCACGCACAACCGCGTATACAACCGCACACACACATATATATATATATATATATATATAAAGACAAGAACACACAAAAACGAATACACACACATACACAATTACACACGCTTACACACTTACGCGCGCCTACGAACACTTACACAGGTGCACACGCTTACTCAATTGCACACTTCGATTCATTCCGGCACACTTAGACACACTTCCACACCCTTATACGCTTACGCAAACTTGCGCAAACCTACACACATAGACACGCGTTACACACACTCACACTTTACACACGACCACGCACTTCCACTTCTTCACACTTACACATATCTACACACGCTTCCACTTGCACGCACTTACACATACTTACGCACGCCTAAGCACACTTACAAACACTTACGCACACTTACACGCACCCCTTACACACACTTACCCACACTTGCCCACACTTACACACACCTACACACATTTACGCACACACTTACGCTCATTTACACGCATACTCTCTCTCACACTCACACGCTTACACATTCTTTCATACACACACTTGCACCCACTTACACCCTCTAACATTCACTTACCCACACTTACACACACACCTGCACGCATTTACACACACACACGCACATTTACGCACACTCACACACGCATGCGCACTTTTGGCGTCGCGGCGGAGTCGGGAAAGAACCGGTAGTTTTCCGCCGGGGCTCACGTTGCTCGAGCGAGGGGCACAGGGCTCACACGCAGAAGGAACCACGCTGTGCGGGCATCCCTCGGGGGGGGTCGCCGAGAGGGGGGACGAGCGGGGAAATGACGGCGGGGAAGCGCACGAGGACGCATCCAGGTGGTGAGCCACAGTGACGCATCCCAAGGTCGAGCAGGAGAGGCGCAGCGGAAACCACGGAACCACAGCGTACGACGGACCACGACGCAAACACACACACACAAGCACAAGCACAAGCACAAGCACAAGCACAAGCACAAGCACACACAAACACACACACAAACACTGTCGTCGGCGGCCGCGCGCTCGGCGACGAGCCGGTCACAATGGGTGCTTCTTCGCCTGCGATACGCTGGGGACCATCAAACAATCAAGGAGCGCATTGTCAGAGAGCTCCCAAAGTCAGCCTCATCCCTGCTACGGCGCTACGGCAAAGTGCCACTAACCATGCGATTCTAGAAGATGCCGAGGGGCTCCTCAAAGAGCGGCCCCCCCAAACATGGAGGCCGCCCGCGCTGGAGTGCCAGCGGGTACAGAGTTGGTCTCCGTGGCAGCGGGCGCGCGGGTGTTCTGCATCCTGCGAAGTGGACAAAGAGGGCGCAACGAGGAGGGGAAGCCAAACGATAATGGGTGCCGGCGCGGTGGACGTGTTCTACTCGGCGCACAAGACAATATCATTTAAGAAGATTTCTCCCCAACTTTGCACGTCCTCCTTGGGGCCGTTCTGGGGCAATGTGGACCTTCGCGGGGTCGTCATTTGGACTCTCTTGCAGCCTTTCGGGGCCACCTCAGGCTTTCTTGGGCTCTCATGGGGCCATCCTCGAGCCTTCTGGAGACACCTCGGGGCACTCTTGGTACGCTTCTGGGCCGTCATTGATTCCTCCGGAGGCTCTCTTCGACCTTCCCGGGACCAAAAACATGCTGCATCATGCGGGGGACAAGAAAGGCTTCAATGGTGCAGACCTCCTTGTCGGCCTGGGAACGGCCTCCGTATTGGCTGGAGGTGATTGAGAACCGGTTTATACACAGCACGTATGGTTGTCGGCTGCGTGATGATGACTTCTTACTCGGCATGAATGAAGGGGCCCTGGGACACACAAACAAATACACACAAATAACCGGATTCCCCCTATTTTCCAATATTTTCTGGGTTTTTGTCTTCCCCCCCACTTCCCATATTTTCCAATCTTTTCTGGGGAATCGATGATTCCTTGTGTCTGTGTGTTTTCTTCCCCTCCTGAGTGAATATGGACCTGCCACCTCGCTCAGGCGATCCTGGATACGGCAGGTTCGTGTCGTGCCGACCCCAGCGTTGGTTTTTGACACCGCAGGGATCGTTCAACCTTGAACGATCGGCCGTTCCCGCAACGTCCAATCGTTCAACATCGACCGATTCTGGGTCGCCCGCGGCGTTCAACCTTGAACGCCCGCGCTGGGTCCGCCGCTGGTCGACACGACGCAAACCTACCGTACCCCTTGGCGCGTGGGCATGCATTCTATAGGCACTGGCGCTGTTCGTGAGACCACGGGCAGGGCACACGAGGGCCCGAGGCCTCTCCGGGGCCCCAACGAGGGCCCCCCCTGACCTGGCCGAAGCCGACGCGCTCCCCCGAACGCACCGACCCCGGCGCCCCCGATCTGGGCTGCGGCAGCCGAAATTTCGGCCAGCGCGAATCTGATTGTCGGGCCGGGCGGAAGGGGGGGATAGCAAAGGGGGGGTTGGAGAATCAGCTCACATGGCTGATTTTCCCGGCGCCTCCCGGCGCCGGAGGCGGCCATGTATCGAGGAATGGGCCCCTCGGTGGGGCTGAAACCAGCTGCATGCAGCAAATTCCGTAACCCCCCCTTTCTCAATCCCCCCCTTTCGCCCGGCCCGAGATTGGACATCGACATGCGAAACGGGCGGGGGGGGGGCGCGCGCAGAAGGGCAGCGACACCTGCTCCCGCGTGGCCGCCCCGGTTGGCTTTCGCGCCTGCCTGCCCCCACCCCCGCCGCCCCAGAGGCCCCCGCCGCCCCAGAGGTAAAACAGGGCTAGGATCGGGATAAATCGCTCCAGAGCGTTCCGGAGCGCTCTCAGAGCGTTCCGGAACGCTCTGGAGCGGCCGCGGCGCCCAATGCATCCTCCAAACCCGCCGATTCTCAGAGATTCCGAGTTATCCCGATCCGATTTTGTCCCGATCTTCGAATTGTTTTACCCCCGCCGCCCCAGAGGCCCCCGCCCCCCGCCCCCGCCTCCCTGTCGGAACCCCGACGGCCCCCGCCCTCCTCTTCCACCTTGTGCCCCCCTTAGCACCCACCTCTCGCCGGGCGCCGGATCCCAGGCCCGGATCGGCTGTTTGAGGGCTGAGCACGACCCCCTCGGGGTCGAGACCAGTGGAGTCTGGGCAGCCTTCTCGGGGGACATCATGGGGACCGGCTCATCCTCCTGAGCCGCCAGGAGCTCCACCGCCGCTGCTGCTGGTCCCGTCGCGCGGATCGCCTGGGCTAAGAGGTCTACCAACCGTCCGAATCGGAGAGCTCCTCGATGACAAAACCATCGTGGGGAGCACGGCAAATGTTTACCGATTGCCCTGGGCCAGCCGGGCATGGAAGCAAAGGCAGTGAAAAGGCATGTGATTGCACCCAGTCGCCCTGAGCCGCGCGCTCCGAAGGACTCCCGCGGACAGAAAACAATAGTCGACATCGGTCCTCCTCCACTTCCTCCTCACCGCTCTTTTTCCCTCGCTCGTCTTGCTCCCCTGGCTCATCTTCTCACCTGACTCATCCCCCTCCCCTCCTCCCTCCTCCCTCCTCCTCCTCCTCCTCCTTCTCCTCCTCGGCCATCTTGTGGCTATCTCCAGGCGTCTTTGGCGTGTTGTTGCGTCTTGGGGGCCACTTTGGGGCATGGGGCCCTGAAGAGAAATAAGGACCCCAAACAACGGCCCAAACTTCCGGCGTTCCGCGATTCACGTGAAGGGATGGGCCACGAAGCTGTATAGCTTCCAGGAGGTGTCACAGGTGAACGATGAAGGATATCATCGGAGCACACCGCCGTCGCAGGCACAACATACTATCAATGTCTGGGAGTCGGCGCCGTCATACTACTTCGCGGCACGTTCGCCCAAACGCAAGCACGCACTTCTCGAGGCCCGCGCGGATTTCTTGGGTCGGCGCCGGAAGCGCCGTCCCTCCACCCCTGGCCGTGCCTCTGGCGCCGCACATGGCGCGGGCGGCTCTGGTGCCGACTCAAAAAATCGCGCGGACCTCCGAACATGCTTTTCTTAAACAGGGCCGAGCTCGCAAGACGAAGTAATAAAACGAATGCACGTGAGCACGGGGACCAGGTGGCCAGGTCTTGCCACTCTGAGGCGTCCACAACGGCGGCGGCTGGAGGGAGGAGGGGAACATACGACGAGGGAGGAGGAGGGGAGGAGGAGGAGGAGGAAGAGGAAGCGGCGTCTGCAGCGGCGAAGTTGTAACACAAATGCGCGCAAGCACGGGACCCAGATGGTCAGATGTTGCCACTCTGAAGCGTCCACAACGGCGGCTGGAGGGAGCAGGAGGAGAGAATGAGACGAGGGAGGGGGAAGCGAGGAAGAGGATGAGGAGGAGGAGGAGGAGGCGGCGCTCACAGCAGCGAAGTTGCACCACAAATACTCGCAAGCACGGGACCCAGATGGCCAGATCTTGCCACTATGAGGCGTACGCAGCGGCGGCTGGAGGGAGGAGGGGAGAAGAAGATGAGGGAGGGAGCTGCGTCTGCACTGGAGCAGGGTTCACGTAGCGTCCCCCCGCCAGTGTCGGCACGCACCTCACACGGATCGTGCCCCCAAGGGGATCCACTTCTGGTGCCAGGGACAAAATTCGAACGGCATCCTTCTGCCCGTTTCGGCTAACCCTTCACACGGATCGTGCCCCACAGGGAATTCGTCCACGTGCGGCCCCTGTCACATGAAGGGGCCTTGGGACACACAAATAAATACACACAAATAACCGGATTCCCCAAATTTTCCTATATTCTCATGGTTTTTGTCTTCCCCCCCACTTCCCATATTTTCCCGTATTTTCCTGGAAATCGACGATTAACTGTGTATGTGTGTTTTTTCCCCTCCTGAGCACAGATCCTTCGCATGCCGCCGCCCCGCCTATGTGGGCACACCCCTGACATGGATCGTGCCCCACAGGAAGTTCCACGCACGACCCCAGAGCGAAGGCTCGCAGGCGCCCCCACGCCCATTTCGGGACACCCATCGCACGGATCGCGCCCCGCAGAGATCTCCACCGACGGCCCTGGAGGGAGGGTTCGCATGGCGTCTGCCCCTGCATTTCGGCACACCCCTGATGCGGATCGTGACCTGCGAAGATCTGGGAGACGTAAAACTCGGGTATGGGGGACTCGGGTTGGCCTGACGGGGGCCATCATAAAAATGACGAGACCCGATCTGAAATGTGGCGCGGGCTCCCGCTGCAGACATCCCACGAAACCTGGACCGTCAAAATCCAGGACGCGCTCGTCAAAAAACTTCGGCAAACCCGAGCTCCGGCTTACTCGAATCTTACGCTTCCTCGCAAAAGAGCTTCACCTATGGCACCAACAGGAAACTTTGCATGCCTTCCCTACGCCCATTCCGGCGCACGCCTCACGCAGATCGCGTTCCACGGGGAGCTCCACCTGCGGCCCCAAGGTGCGCGCCCGCTCGTTCGCCACTCTCTCCACGGGCACTCTGCGCGCGCATAAAGTTCTAGCGCAGGCAAGGGCGTGGTGACGACACAATAGAGGAATGATTCGTGCTTCGTGGAGCTGGCGCCAGATTGCGATACCTCTGCGTGACTGTCTCTCTCTCTCTCTCTCGACTTATAAGTACACATAACTTCTCTTACAACATCCTCCGACATTTGTGCTTTCTTTATTTGTGTTTTGTTGTGTGCATTTGTGTGGCGATGCGGCTCGATGTGGGGCCCGTGATTCCCCACGTCGACGTCGGCGATGCATCGCCGACGTCCCCGATGCATCGCCGATGCATCGGCGATGCGGCGCGATCCTCCGACCCCATCTACTCGGACCCCATCTGGGAGGCCAAGAAGAGCAAAACGCCATAAGTATGAACTTCTGGCGCTCCGCGTGGATTTCTTGGATCTGCGCTAGGCCCCCTTCTCTAGCGCGCAGAGCGCGCCAATCGCGCCAGGGGCGGCGCCAGAGGCGCCGCCGGGGGGGCCCAACGCGGACCCAAGAAATCCGCGCGGAGCGCCAACAGTTTATGCTTCTGGCGTTTTCCCTCCTCCGATCGAACCAGGGGCCCCACCTCGCCTAGACGAGCGCGTTCCACTACTTGCAAAGTTGCTGCTCGCAAATGGCCTGGATCCGCCGCGGGAGATCCACGGCCAAGTTCATCGAACCCAACATGTGTGTTTTTTCGGACGTTTGCGAGTCGGCACTTTGCGAGCAGTGGCACGTGCTCGGTGATCGCCCCTGCCTCGCCCCCGCCCCCGCCGCGGCCTCCCCGACGTCGGCGTCGACAGCGCCCGCGACTGGGGCCCCGCCGGCGGTGGCCCGCGAGCGGCGTCGCCCCCGCGCCTCGGGAGGCCCTCGTGGCCGTGGCCGCCCTGCGCGCGGCGGCGACGGCGGCGCGGGCGGCGCGGACTCCGACGCCGACGCCCGCGACGCCGACGCCCACGGCGCCCACGAGACGAGATGGCGACGCTGACGCCCAGCGAGGCCGACGAGACGTCGCCGACGGGTCTCAGCGCCGTGGCCACTATTCTTGGAGGCCGCCTTATGGGTGGGCGATGAACGTTGGGGCGGCGATGGCGGCAGAAGAGGGGCCCGGCCTCAAAAGGGGCCCTTTAGCGTCCAGAAGGGGGCCTCTAGGGCCCGAACAATACATCTTTCTTCGCCCCCTCTTTATCCCAAGCTTTGCAAGATCCTGTAGAAAATCATGCAAAATCCAGCAGCCATCATAGGCTTATGTCGGGCGTGTCTCCCATACAAAGGGATTTTCAACGAAAAATGCATCTCAAATACTCCAAAAAATAATACAACAATAGTCTGGGGACTATTCTTTTCGATTGTTTGACCTTTTTGGTGTATTTTGGGGGTATTTGCTTGTTTTTCGTCGAAAATCGCAGCACGGCGGGGCGCCACCCCACGCGCCCAGAGCCGAGCCCGAGGCTGGACGAGAAGAGAGTGCGCACTCCCACGACGGAGTACTCTCTCTCCCAGCCCACCTCCGCCCGAGGTTTGCGCTGCAGACGCCCCAGGGGTAATTATCTGGCGCGCTCTTCGCGCCTGGAGCCCGTGTGTAAAGGGGCCCCAGGACACACAAATAAAATGATCCCCCATATTTTCTCATATTTTCTGGGTTTCTGTCTTCCCCCCATTTCCCATATTTTCGAATATTTTCTGGGAATCGGCGAATAATTGTGTCTGTGTTTTTTCCCCTCCTGAGTGTGGAGCTGCCTCTGCTTCTCGGGAGCGCTGGAGACCGCAGGAGCTCTGTGCGAATGGGCGGCTGGCAAAACCGTGGAAGCGCTGGAGCCCGTGTGGAGGTCTTGGAGCGACCCGCTCCTCCGAGCGCGTGGGCTCCTCCCGGCGCCTGCGGCCTCGAGGTGGGGCCGCTCCCCGACGAGGGGGGGCCGCTCGAGGTGGCCCGCGACGCAGAGCCGGCCGCCGGCGCGGGGGGTGCAGACCTCCAGGGCAGGGGTGGGCCTGAGCGGTGTCTGGGCGGTCTCGTGGGCCGTTTTCGTTTCGATCTCGTTCTGCGGTAAGGGCGGACGGAGGGCAAAACGAGGGGAAACGAAAACAAACCGACAACGACAAACACCGCTTAGGTTCAGCCCTGCTCCAGGGCCAATGCAGCAAAGACCTCCGACCTCAGCGATCTGGGGCGGAGGCCTTCTGAGCGAGGCCAGCACCGACCCGGCAGACCTGCTGCAGCAGATTTTTGCCCGGATTTCCGTCCATGCAAGACCCCGAAACGGCGAGTGAGAAACGAAATTAATTTCGCGTGGATTTGTTTTTAGTCTTCGTTCCTGGTCAAACAGAATCCGCACGAAATTCATCTCGAAATCCCGAACGAAGTTCTCCAGGACACTCTGGGCCCATCCGATCGTTTTCCGAACGAGATCCGCTCTGCGCTGTTGGCGCCATGAGAATGCGTGGGTCCCCAAGATCGCAGCGCAGCGCGGATGCATCGGTCATGTCGGAATTGGGGACATCGGGCCCTAGGTCGAGCCGCATCGCCGATGCACTGGCGGTACAATCTCGGCTGAAGACCTTGCTTCTTCTGGCCCCCAATACGCCGGCCCACTTCTGGAGCCATCAGGCTGCGGGAAGGAGGTTTCCTGCAACCTGCTGCAATTCCAGTTTCCAGTCTCAAACGTTCTATTTCTGCTTTCTGCTTCCCACTGCAAACTGTTGCTGTCCGCGCGAGGGGGTGGGGGGGACCGAAGACCACCCTGGCCACCGTCCCCTTAACCGCGTGCTCTGAACTTCTGGGGTGGCAACTGGGACATGCCAAAACACACGAGGCTCGCGCCCCGAAGGCAACACTCCTGAGCAGATCACGCCAGATGCGCGCCCCGTGGCCACGACGCCTCGTAAGTTGTGCTCGATTCATGTCTCCGAGGCCAAGATCCACAGCAAGTTACGCCAGACTCGCGCATCAGAGGCCATCATTAAGTCGGGCCTGTCCCCTTACAGGGGGATTTTCGACGACAAATAAACATACCCCCAAAATAATCCAAAAATACTCTGGGGACATTTCTTTGTATTTCTTGACCTTTTGGGAGTATTTTTTGGGTATTTCTTATTTTTCGTCGAAAACCCCCTGTAGGGGGACACGCCCGACATAGGGCTATCATTTCTTGTCAGATCGGCAGATGCGCGCCCCCGATGCTAAAGATTCTTCGGATCTCACGCCAGAGGGGCGCCCCCCCGAGGCCGCGCTCCCGGATCCTTGGCAAATATTGCACTGGGCCCGCGCTTTTCCGAAGCCACGATCTCCGTCGTAGAGCACCTTCGATTTCGCTCATCCCGACGCTGCGATCCGGCGTCAACGGCGCCAGGCTCGCGCTCCCGAGGCCACGACCCTTCGCAGATCGCGCCCCCGAAGCGACAATCCCTTGGTGGCTCACGGCAGATTCACGCTCCCGTGGCAACCTCTCGTAGACTGCAGCGCACTCGCGCTCCCGAGCTTACAGCCTCTCGCACACGACGCCAAGTTCGCGCTCCTGAGGCCACAGCCTCTCGCAGAAACTACGGCAAGCTCGCGCCCTCGAGGCGACGTTCCAGCGTCAAGCGGCTGCGGTCGCGCTCACGGTGATGCGACCCGTTCACGAATTACAACTTCGCGCTCCCGGAACATTCATCCGCTGTCCGAAACCCGGAGGCGGGAAGGTTTTCCGCAACCCCGCCTCCGCGGGACGAAGCTTATGTTGATACCATCGTGCTGAAGGACCACGTCGCAGAAACAAGTTCGAGCACCCAGAAAAGACATCGAAACAATGTCCAACGAGTATCGCCTCCCAGGGCCCGACACGTGAACATCTTCCAGTTTCGGTACTTCTGCCGTGCTCGAATTTATCTTTGGAGATCAAGGCTAACGTAGGTTAGAACATCACAAGACGAAACACGCATCATCGTGACTCCTCCGCGCCTCCCCCGCCGCTGGAATGGGACAACTCTCCTCCGCTCCGCTGGTATCCGCTTGCTGCGCGATTCCCCAAAGAGGTCCCAACATCGCCACGACAAGACTCGAAGGCGACGGGATTTCCCTCATGGCGGGCCCATTGCGGGCGACGTTCGCGGGCCACGCGGTCGGCATTGTTGTCTGAGACAGCATGGCTTTTCCCAACAATCCTGTGGTGTTGGGTCCTCGTTTTGAACAGACGGCGCCCCGCGTTCTCTTCCTCTCCTCTACTCTCTCCTCTACTCTCTCCTCTACTCTGTCCTCCTCCTCCTCCTCCTCCTCCTCCTCCGCCTCCTCCTCCTCCTCCCCCTCTTCTTCCCCCTCCTCCCCCTACTCCGTCTTCTCTGCGTTTCCCCCGCCCAGCACAACGTTTCGTGCCCCGTAGGGGGCTCCACCGACGGCCCCAGTGGCTGCGCTCGCATGACACCACCGCACCCATTTCGGCACGCCCCCCACACGTTTCGTGGCCCCATAGGGGGGTCCACCAAAAGCCCCAGTGGCTGCGCTCGAATGACACCACCGCGCCCATTTCGGCACACCCCTATCACGTTTAGTGGCCCCATAGGGAGCTTCACAGAAGGCCCCCGTGGCTGCGCTCGCATGGCACCACCGCGCCCAGTGCGGCACACCCCTCACACGTTTTAGTGGCCCCACAAGGAGCTCCACCGAAAGCCCCAGTGGCTGCGCTCGCATGACACCACCACACTTATTTCGGCACATCCCCCACACGTTTCGTGGCCTCGTAGGGAGCTCCACCGAAGGCCCCAGTGGCTGCGCTCGCATGACACCACTGCACCTATTTCGGCATGCCGCTCACACGTTTCGTGGCCCCATGGGGGCTCCACCGGAGGCCCCAGTGGCTGCGCTCGAATGACACCACCGCACTCATTTCGGCACACCCGTCAGACGTTTCGTGGCCCCATAGGGAGCTCCACCGAAGGCCCCAGTGACTGCGCTCGCATGACACCACCACACCCCTTTCGGCACACACCCCACACGCTTCGTGGCCCCATAGGGAGCTCCACCGAAGGCCCCAATGGCTGCGCTCGCATGGCACCACCGCGCCCAGTGCGGCACACCCCTCACACGTCTCGTGGCCCCATAGGGAGCTCCACCGAAGGTCCCAATGTCGGCGCTCGCATGACACTACCGCGCCCCTGTTGGCACACCCCTCACATGTTTCGTGCCTCATAAGGGAGCTCCACCGAAGACGATGCCAACAATTGCGTTACTCACAACTGCACATGGTTGGGTCCTTCGCTGGGATTTAGTATTGTGGGGCCCTTAGAATCCCAGAATAACCTCCGATCTTTTTTTTGTTTTGTTTTGCCCCGCCCCCCCCCCCCCCGGAAAAACACCCGAACAAACACGCGGAAAACCTGCGAAACACCTCCACATTGGGTTTGTTGTCGGTGGTTTCCCGCGGGGTTCTCTGAACTAATCTTGTTTTAAACTGTGGGGCCCCAAACTCCCGAAAAAACGTTGAAACCGACTGATTTGTTGGGTTCCCCCTCCCGGAAAAATAACCAAAAACCGATCGAACAACTTCAAACAAAAGACAACAACAGCAGAAACACCGCAATGAAAAAGAAACGCCTTAGCAACAACTCAATGGGGGGCTCCTGGATGGGTTCGACGAACTGCCACAACCAACTGGCTTCTGCAGGCGGGGGGGCTCCAGCCACAGAGTCATAGAACTGCGGAGGTCAGTCGCTGTGAAACCTGTAACTGTGTAATATTAGAAAAACGATTTAACGCCTGAGGTAATTCATACAGTGAAAACCCATGCCAAGAAACACCCTGCTTGCCTCCAGGGTGCCCTCTGTTTCTTGGGTTTCGATGGGTTTGTCATGGAAAGCGTGACGTTCCCACACCAACAATCAATGGATGCCATGGGGTCTCAGGTTTGGGCTTCTTGTGGAGAGTTTCTTGTGGTCGAGTTCCTACTGTACTTACCTTGCTAGTTTGAATGATTCTTACTGCTGGCGCAGAGGGTGAAGCACATGCGGATAACCAGGCCTGGAGCAAGGGAAGGCGGGGGAGGGAAGCGACAGGGCAAGGCATTTGGCGAAAGCGTGCAACGTAACGGCTGCCAACTGTCAAGACCGCCGGCGTAATATGGTTGGGAGGCGAAGCAAGTAGTGTCAGTTGTCGCTGTTGGCCCTGGATCCTGCTCTCTTGCTGCTCCTGCTCCAGCTGCTGGTTCCTCTTCCCCTCTCGGCCAGCAGAAAGGGAAAGGCGGGTAGACCGAAGGGGGGGTAGTAAATGGGCGGGTAGCGAATCAGCCAACGTAACTGATTTGCCTGGCGCCTCCAGGCGCCAGGAGGCGCCAATGTATCGAGGAAAGCGTTTTGCGGCGGAGGGGAAACCGACTGCAAGCAGCAGGTCTCGTACCCTGCCCTTTCCCTATTCGACGCGAGCATGGGGGAACAAGAAGTGGCATAAACATAAAAACTCGGAGGTCCGCGCGGATTTCTCGGATCGGCGCTGGACCCCCTCCCTGGCGCGCGGAGCGCGCCAAGGGCGGCGCCCGAGGCGCCGCCGGGGGCCCCAGCGCCGATCCGAGAAATCCGCGCGGACCTCCGAGTTTTTATCTTTAGGTCACTTTTTGTTCCCCTAGAGTGAGGCAGAGTGTGGAAGCCGACCTGGTGGCTGTTCTGCTGGTGCTGGCCGAACATGCCGCCGGGGCCGGCCTGTGCCGCCACCCCGGGCCGCCCCTATGGGGCCACATGCGAACCCTACCCCTACCCCCCATGATTTCTGAGAGGGAGGGTGGGGTTCACTTCCCCACCCTCCCCCTCAAAAATCGTGGGGGGTAGGGGTAGGGCTCGCATGTGGCCACCTGGCCCCAGCAGCAGAAGCGCCCGAGGGTGGCCGCCGCCGTCGCCCGGCGAGGAGGTGCGGAGGGATGCTGCGTGCGCTGCCGGAGGCGGCCTGGCCTTCAAGGGCATGCTCTGGAAGCCAGCTGGGCTCCCCGGGAGGTCCTGGGGGCCCCTCGGGCCGTGGACGCCTCTGGCAGCGCCCGGATAGTGGCGACGCGCAGGGGTCGGGGCGATGAGGCAGGCTTCCCCAAGAGCATGGGGGTTCTCAAAGGGCGTCGGCAATGATCCCCGCGCGTTCTCATCGGGGGGGCGCAACTGACCACCTCACCGATCATGCCAGATCCATCATCAACACTGGATGGGTTCATACGGTCTCCTGGCCTCAGTGGGCTCCGGAAACGGCAGGGCCGTTTTTTTCACCGTTTCCGAAAAACAGTCTCTTGAACATGGAAACAGAGAACGGAAACGGCAACAAAAACTGCTCCACGATTGGAACTGGAGCCGGAACCGGTCAAAAAAAAACGGCGTCGGAACCGGCAAACATACGGCAAAACGGAATCGGTAAAGAAACGGCCGTCGTTTCCAGGGCCCAGCAAGCTCCTGGCGTCCTCTCCATGCCTCCCTTTGCGCGCTGTTGAAGAGCGGAGGATCGGAAGGGGTAGGGAGATGAGGAGCAACACCAGAACGAGGGACATACCAATACGCTCAACATCTTTCGAAGTGTGCACTTACCTGTCTGTTATCATCCTGCGCGGGATAATCACAATGGATGGGCACTGACCTAGCATGCTTTGCGGCCTGGCCTTCCTCCTTTGAACCCATCTGGTGAGCCAGACGACGGTGCTTGCGTCTGAATTTCAAGCAGCTGCGGTGGCCACTGGCTGCTTCTCTTATCCCCAACCATCCTGTGATATTGGGTCCGCGTTTTGGATCAGCAGCGCCCCGCGTCACTCCTCCCTCCTCCTCACTCCCTCATCTCTCATTTCGGCACACCTCTCACACGTTTCGTGGACTCCAATGCCCCAGTGGCAAAGTTCGCATTCGCTCCCGCCGCCCATTTCGGCACACCCCTCCCACGTTTCGTGGCCCCATAAAAAGGGGCTCCACCTGGCAGGGTTCGCATGCGTCCCGCTGCCCATTTCGGCTCACCCCTCCCACGTTTCGTGGCCCCACAGAAAACTTCACCGAAGGCCCATTGTCAGGGCTCGCATGCGTCCCCCCGCCCATTTCGGCGCACCCCTCGCAAGCTTCGTGGCCCCACAGGGAGCTCCCCCTTGCCTCGTACAACTTGCCTTGCGGTGCTCACGCTTACAGATGGTGGGGTCCTTCGCCAGGATACAATTTTGCTGGTCGCTAGTCTCCTTGTGCGAGCTCCTGGCGCTCGTCTTCTTCCTGGACGCTCCTGGTGAGAGGGCCGCAAGTGCCCAAAGACCTCACAAACAGCCCCAAGAAGGCCTCACGCTGGCCCGGGTAAGCTGCCAAGAGGCTCCCGGATTCGAATGTGTGTCTGTGGTCTGGTAGACTTTCTTGAGTGCGCATGGCCACTCGCCCTCAGCGCGCATGTTCCGAACATCGTCGCCCCCCCCGCCCTGGTTGTGCTCTCCGCCGCCCCTTTTCGGCCTGCATGCTGGCTCGCAGACCGCGACAGAACACCCCGAGAGGGCTGCAAGACAGCACAAGCCCATCCAAAGGCGACTTCACGGTCCCCGAGACAGCCCGAGAGGGTCTCAAGACGGCCCAGGGAGGTCCCAAGACTGCCCAGGAGACCTCCAACGCGCCCCAACAGGACTCCAAAGGCGGCGCACAGGAGGCCCTCAAGAGACACGCGTCGCTGATTTTTCTCAGGTGTTCGGACAGCTGCGCAAGCTTCTGACAGCGGAAGACGGCTTCAGGGGCACCCAGTGTCGCTCCAAGACGGCCCCGAGACTCAAGACAGCCCAAGGGGACCCCGCGACAGCCAAACATGCCCTCACGCGGGCCAGGAGAGGGGCCAGAGAGGGGGGGACTCAGAGTGGCTTCGGGAGCCTCCCCTTCCCGAGAGGCCCCCAACATGTCCCTGGGAGGCCGCCGAAGCGCCCGCCGAGGTCTGGGTCTGGCCCCAGTCTGGCTCGTGGAAGCTTGGTGGTGCTTCGTCTCTCTCCCCTCTTCCCAAGCATTCTCACCCGCTGGGGTTTCTCTCCTCCATTTGCTGCCTGAGCCCAGTCGGCCTCGAGTTGAGCGGCCAGACAGGCTCAAATCCGACGGGATCGCGGGAACTTTGTCCCGTGCGGCCGACGAGTGGGCTCGATCGCATGCCCACTCGGCGGCCGAATGGGCTCAGACGCCGAATATGCTCAGACGGGATCCCCATGACCACCCTGGAGCCGAGATGCCGCCGACCCAATCTTCCGCTGGGGGATGCTTTTCTATGGGTCCGGCCCCGCAGCGAGCTTCCGAAGGGCCTTTCGGCCAGGCGCAAGAGCGACCCTGAGTAAGAGTGACCTTTGGTGCGCAGCTTTTGGGGGCGCGAGGGAGCCAAACCCGAGGGCGCGGGCCGCTTATATCGCATCGCGCTCGGCGATCGGGGGGAGCCCGATGAGCCCGCACCAAAGGTCACTCCAGCGGAATGTCACTCTTACGCGTAGTCGAGCCTTCCATCTTGGACGCCCGCGCTGGCGTCGCCACCGCCACTTCCCTAGGGAGCCCACAAAGGACGTACGCGCCCAGCTATGTACGTGAACACGGCCCCTCGGTTCGCGAGACCGGCCGCGTCATACGAACATTTGTGCAATGCGTGCTCTCGAAAACAACGTGGATTCATGTACATGTACGTCCTTCTTTCGCTCCTGATTCCCTTCCAGCTCGATCCCCGGACTCTCCCCGGGCGGCACCCCCACAGCTGCTCCATGCTGCGCCTCCGGCCGCTCTCGTGTGGAGGCCCCGCCCGCCACGCCCGGGCGGCACGAGCCTGCCCCCCCGAGCTCGCCGAGGACCGGCCTCCTCCTCCTCCTCCTCCTCCTCCTCCTCCTCCATCTCCATCTCCTCCTCCTCCTCCTCCTCCTCCTCCTCCTCCTCCTCCTCCTCCTCCTCCTCCTCCTCCTCCTCTCACGGCGACGACGACGACGATGACGGCGACGACGGCCGGGCGACAGAGACGACGAGGACGCTTACGACGGCCGATGCCGTCGACGACGACGCTTGGCAGCTCGCCTCGGGCGTCTGCGGGGTGCCGGCGAGGCCGGGAGGGCCGCTCTGGCGGTGGGCTCGCGGCTCCTGCGCGGGGGGTGCGGAGCAGCCGAGTAGGGGCGGGCCGCTGCCGCTCCCTCCTCCTCCTCCCCCTCCTCCTCCTCCCTCCTCCCCTCCTCCTCCTCCTCCTCCTCCTTCTCTTCCTCCTCCTCCTCCTTCTCTTCCTCCTCCTCCTCCCTCTCCTCCTCCTCCTCCTCCTCCTCCTCCTCCTCCTCCTCCTCCATCATAACTTCTCCTGGTCAATAACTTCTCCCTGGCGCACCACGAGGCCAGTTGTTAGGGCGGACCGGGCGTTTCGCCTGAGACGCCCTCGCCATGTATGACTCTGAAGCTTGTAGAAATTGGTAACCGTTTCGCAGATGGAGGGCGTGTCGCATTCAAAATGTGGCTCTCGCCTTAGTTTGGCGCGCAGTCGTTTAAAGAATTTGCAAAGGTTTCGCGAATTTAGAGCGATTCGTTTTCAACATGTGGCTCTCGCCTTAGCGCGGCGCACATTCGTTTCAAACATGTGCAAGAGCTTCACGGATTGAGGGCGGGCCGTCTTCAAAATGTGGCTCTCGCCTTAGCGCGGCGCACATTCGTCTAAACACATTGCAAGAGTTTCACGGATTCATGGCGAGTCGTTTTCAACATGTGGCTCTCGCCTTCACGCGGCGCACATTCGCTTTAAGACTTTGCAAGAGCTTCACCGGTTGAGGGCGGCTCCTTTTCAAAATGTGGCTCTCGCTTTAGCGACGCGCACATTCGTTTTACAATTTCTAAAAAGTTTCACGGGCTCCCATCATTAACGTACCAGGAACGGTGTTTTCGAAAGATTCAAAATTATGTGGGTGCAACAATTACGTTTGTTCTCTGTGTTGAAGTCCTAGGAATGGCGTTCTGGAACGATTCAGGATCGTCAAGACGCCACAGTCAGGTTGATCCGTGGCGTTGGAATTCTGAAAACAATGTCTTGGCATGCTTTTCAAACGGGTGTTTTCCAACGAGGCAGTTCCCGCAGTGGAAATGAACCGTTGTAGGGGCCTATGAAGAGGGGGAGCTTGGAGGGAGGGTTTAAACAAAAATCGTTGATGACTCTTGGGTTTGCATTGGTCCTCCTCTTCTTGCTCCTCTTCCTCCTCCTCCTCCCCCTCCCCCTCCCCTCCTCCTCCTCCTCCTCCTCCTCTTCCTCCTCCTTCTCCTCCTCCTCCTCCACAATTACTCAATATGAATACAATTCTCCCTCTTCCCCTGATGACGTGCTGGGAGCGTTCGCCCCCCCCCCGCGTCTTGTTTTTTTACACGCAGGTTTCCCGGGAGTTGGGCTTTCGCTTGCATTTTTTTCAAAATGCTGCTCTCGCTGAGGCGCCGGCCTCATTTTCGGGCCCCGCTCGTTCCGAATCGTGCTCCCGCTGCAGCGCTGGCCTCATTTCCGCGCTTCCGCTCGTTCCGAATCGTGCTCCCGCTGCAGCGCTGGCCTCATTTCCGCGCTTCCGCTCGTTTCGACTCGTGCTCCCGCTGCAGCGCTGGCGTCATTTCCCGTGCCATGCCACGGCGTGCAATTCAATGCTAGGTTGATGCTACGCTTCGCGGTGCTCTTCTACGCCATGCCATGCCGTGCTCTACAATGCATCGCGTACCCTTTCGGGATCATTGCCATGCTCGACATCCGACTGTGCGAGTAGAGAGGGGATCTGCGCCATGGTAAAGGATGGGACGGAGGGGTAGGATGTCAGATATGACGCGAGCGCACCTAGCCTGCCCTCCTCCCCCTCCTCCTCCTCCTCCTCCTCTTCCTCCTCCCCCTCCTCCTCCTCCTTAACTTTTCCTGATCAGTAACTTCTCCCTGTCGCACCCAAAGGCCAGTTGTTAGGGCGGGCCGGGCGTTTCGCCTGATACGTCCTCACCATTTATGACTCCGAAGTCTAAAAAATTGGTAACCGTTTCGCATATGGAAGGCGGGCCGCATTCAACATGTGGCTCTCGCCTTAGCTTGAAGAATTTGCCAGGGCTTCACGAATTTAGAGCTAGTCGTTTTCAACATGTGCCTCTCGCCCTAGCGCGGCGCACATTCGTTTCAAACATGCGCAAGAGTTTCACGGATTGAGGGCGGGCCGTCTTCAAAATGAGGCTCTCGTCTTAGCGCGGCGCACATTCGTCTAAACACATTGCAAGAGCTTCACGGATTCATGGCGAATCGTTTCCAACATGTGGTTCGCCTTCACGCGGCGCACATTCGCTTTGAGACTTTGCAATAGCTTCACGGGTTGAGGGCGGCCCTTTTCAAAATGTGGCTCTCGCCTTAGCGCCGCGCACATTCGTTTTACAGTTCCTAAAAAGTTTCACGGGCTCCCATCATTAACGTACCAGGAACGGTGTTTTCGAAGGATTCAGGATTATTTGGGTGCAACAATTACGTTTGTTCTCTGTGTTGAAGTCCTAGGAATGGCGTTCTGGAGCGATTCAGGATCGTCGAGACGCCACAGTCAGGTTGATCCGTGGCGTTGGAATTCTGAAAACAATGTCTTGGCATGCTTTTCAAGCGGGTGTCTTCCAGCGAGGCAGTTCCCGCAATGGAACTGAGCCGTTGTAGGGACCTATGAAGAGGGGGGGGCTTGGAGGGGGGGTTTAAACAAACGTCGGCGATGACTTTTGGGTTTGCACTGGTCCTCCTCTTCTTGCTCCTCTCCTCCTCCTCCCCTCCCCTCCCCCTCCCTCCTCCTCCTCTTCCTCCTCCTCCTCCCCCTCCTGCTCCTCCTCCTCCTCCTCCTCCTCCTCCTCCCCCTCCTCCTCCTCCTCCTCCTCCTCCTCCTCCTCTACCTCCTCCTCCATAACTTTTCCTGATCAATAACTTCTCCCTGTCGCACCGCGAGGCCAGTTGTTGGGGCGGGCCTGTCCTCCTCCTCCTCCCCCTCCTTTTTTGGACTTGCGGTCAGGATTATGTGCGCGAGGCGAAACCCATCAGGAGCAGGGGGAAAGGGCGCGTGACAGGGCCGAAGAGAGACAGCGCAGAGAGCGAGCAACGCACGCGAACGGTCCCGGGAGCCAGCCGAGGCAGGAACGGGGACCCGACACCCTGTCAGAGCAGGGGCAGCCTGCGCCGCGGGCCCGCGAGGGCTCAGGGCATCAGGCGGAGCCACGGGCCCGCCAGGGCTCAGGGCTGAGAAAGAAGCGGACATTGCGGACATTGCAGAATAAACGGCGACGAAGAGCCCCGGACACCCGACGCCAAGCGCAACGAGCCGAGCCCAGCGAGGCGACGAAGGAAAACGAGCCGAATCCAGCAAACGCGTCCACTCAGCACACTCGCTAAACCTCAGAGCTGGTGCAAGGGGCTCAGGAAGTACTGGAAGTACTTGGCCCCATGCGCGCGTACCACTGGTCGAAGATCTGCTCGTGCTGGCACAAATCTCTGAAGAACATGCCAACGCCCGGCTGCCCTTGACTCGCTGCGAAGTCGTAAAGCCTGTCGAAGATGTCATTCGTCATGAACTTGCTGTGGTACTGGAATCGTTCCGCTGCCTTGTGAAAAGCATGCCTGGGAACCTGCTTGGTGCTCTTGCCGACGCAATCTAGGTTGCATGGGCGAATGCGTAAGGCCTCCGACCCAGATTTGAAGACCCAGCGGTCGCTGCCAGTATCATACGTTCCCAAAACGCCTTCGGTGCCATAGAGGAGCGTGCGGCCCTTGATGCCCACGATGCGCACTGCCTGACCATCCAGCAACACGCGAACAGGATTTCCCGTCTGAAGCGCCTGCCCCGCGGGTTCTTGCTGGTCTGCGTCCGCTGCTCCTTTGGCAGCGGAAAAACTCTTTTTCCCGGCAAACTCGACTTTTTCCCGGCAAACTGGACTGTTTCCCGGCGATCCGTTTCAGAAACATTTAAAGCTTTTGAAAAGCTTTACAGAGTTCCCTCCGACGACGGACCCTGGAACCTCTGACGCGGCCGCCTTGGGGCCTCCTTAGGCCGCCTTGGGGCCTCCTTAGGCCCCCTTGGGGCCTCCTTGGGGCACTCTTGGGCCGCCTTGGGCCAGCTTGGGGCACTCTTGGGGCCGTCCTGGGTCGCCGATGAGGCCTTTTGGGCCGTGCTGAGGACGTCTTGGAGGCCACTAGTATTGATGTTATTCGTGGTACTACCAATGCTGTCCATGTATGTACACCTCAGACTGCTGTGATTGGATGTGCGACTGCTGCTCCCGATACTGCTTTCGATACTGTGCGACTACTGCTGCCGACGGTGATGATGACGGCGAAGATGATGATGATGAGGATGAGGATTACGATGATGAAGATGATGATGACGGTGATGACGATGATAATGATGATGACGATGATGGGAGGAGGGAGGAGGGCAACGGAAGTGAGTGAGTGAGGTGACGCGGGGCGCTGTTTCTTCAAAGCGAGGCCCCAACACCACAGGATGGTTGGGGAAAGAATCACGGTGCTACTACTATCTAGTGGCCTTCGGCCCATCCCGCCACCGTGCCTGGATTCGTGGACATTGGACGTTGTTGGAGGCTATGGTGCCGTCGTGGAGCGGTGGGGAACCGAAAGCGCGAGAATCTCAAATTCTGGACCACTCGAGGCATGTCGGCAGCATGCCTCAAGTGGTACCGAAGAAGTACGTCTTGAGGCATGTCCGTTGTATGCCTCAAGCAGTACCGATCAGGTATCACTTGAGGCATGTCGGCAATATGCCTCAAGTGGTACCCAATGTATGTGTGTCGGGATCTCGTGTTACGCCTTTCGGGGGTCTTTGGGAGGCAGTTTTGAAGCCTCTTGGGGGCCGTTTTAGGGCCTCTGGGAGTCTTTTTGGGGCCTCATGGGGGCTTCTTGGGGGCTGCTTGGGGCTTCTTGGGGGCCTCTTGGGGGCCTCTTGGGGGCCTCTGGGGGCCTCTTGGGGCACTCTTGGGCCCCCCTGGGGCTCCTGGGGGCGGAAAGTTTGATTTTTTGATTTTTTTTGTCGCCCTCTTGGACCCCTCTTGGTGCCGTCTTGGAGCCCTCTTGGGCCGTCTTGGAGCCCTCTTGGGCCGTCTTGGGGCCGTCTTGGGCCGTCTTGGGGCCGTCTTGGGGTTCTCTTGGGCCCTCTTGGGGCCGTCTTGGGGGCCTCTTGGGCCGTCTCAGAGCGTCGGGAAGCCGAAAAGGCGAGAAAGCAAAACAACATCGAAAAACACAATGGGAAATCAACAATGTTAGCCTCTTGGGGCCCTCTTGGGAGGCCTCTTGGGGGCCTCTTGGGCCGTCTTGGAGGCCTCTTGGCCCGTCTTGGGGCCATCTTGGGCGTCTTGGAGCGCTCTTTGGGCGTCTCGGGCCCCTCTTGGGCCGTCTTGGATGCCTCTTGGGGCCCTCTGGGCACGTCTTGGGGCCTTCGTGGGCCCGAAAAAGTCACGCGGCCAGCTGCGACAAGGCCCAAGGCAGCTGCGAGAAGGCCCAAGGGAACCGCGACAAGGCCCGGGAGATTTTGCAATTTGGGCCCTGGTGCCCTTAATGATTCCTCAGGAGCGAGGACTCAGGCTCAGGGGACTTGGCAGAGGACCTCAGGAAACGCCCACTCCGTGCCCAGAGGCACGGTGGCGGATAACCAGTAGTACGTCTACCTGGACGGTTTTTCACATCGCTTACGAATACTTCTGCTTTTACTACCACTAACCTTTCCACTACTACAACTACTATTCGTAATCTCACTATCCTTAATACAATCACTCCTAGTAGTGCTAATCCACTAACCCTACTACTACTACTGCTACTACTACTACTACAACTACTACTACTACTACTACTACTACTACTACTATACTATTATTACTATTACTACTACGACGACTACTACTACTACTACTACTACTCCTACTACTACTACTACTACTACTACTACTACTACTGCTACTACTACTACTACTACTACTACTACTACTACTACTACTACTACTACTACTACTACTACTACTACTACTACTATTACAAACACTGCGAGGAGTAGTGCTACGGCGAAGGCCGCACGACACAAGTCAACCACTGGACTCTTTCCCGGCTAGGATCTGCGCAGCGGGAGTTGGAGACCCTTCAGGTGATAGTGGGATTTTCGGAAATCCATGCTTCAAACTTCCATACAAAAACTAAGCAAACTGGACTCTTTCCCGGCGGAACGCCGGGGAAAAGTCCAGTTTGCCGGGAAAAAGCCCAGTTTGCCGGGAAAAAGTGGACAACCCTTTGGCAGCCCGTTGGCTGTCTTGCAGTGGCTCCGCCTCAACTGTCGCGGCGGCGGGCACCTCGTGCTCCATCGCGGCTGGAGGGGCGACAGAACTCGCTGCGGAATGGCGCGAGCTTCCCCCTGCAGAGTGCGCCCGGCTCGGGATAGGCGTGCTGCGCCTGCGCCCGAGAGTGGAGTGCTCGCCAATGCTCTCCTCGAGGATGGCGGCAGGAGTGCACAGCTGCTCGCCCTTGGGCGGCTCGATGGGCGCTGGGGGAGGTGGCGGGGCAGGCGGCGCTGGAGGAGGCTCCGCAGCTGGTGCAGCGTGGCGGGCAGCAGGTGGAACCAGAGGCCGTAAAGCAGCGGCCAGTGCTGCACCAATCCGGGTGGCCTGGCAGCCTCTGTGGTGCAGAGAGGCAAAACTCTTCAGCAACGTCTGTGCGGCACGCGCAGCCTGCTCGCGCCGAGCGCGGGCTGTGCGGCGGGGCCGACCTGCGCGCCAAGGAAGATCCATTGCTCTGGGCGAGGGGGCAAGGAAGATGGCGGCCGAGGGCCGCCTGGCTCTGGCTCGCAGCCTCCGTCTGGAAGCGGCCTGAGCCCGGGCTCTCCTCCTCCTCCTCCTCCTCCTCCTCCTCCTCCTCCTCCTCCTCCTCCCCTCCCCCTCCCCTCGTCCTCGTCCTCGTCCTTCTCCTCCTCGTCCTCGTCCTCGTCCTTGTCCTCCTCCTCCTCCTCCTCGTCCTCCTCCTCCCCCTCCTCCTCCCCCTCCTCCTCCTCCTCCTCCTCCTCCTCCGCCTCCTCCTCCTCCTTCTCCTCCTTCGCCCTTCTTCTCCTCCTCCTCCTCCTCCTCCTCCTCCGCCTCCTCCTCCTCCTCCGCCCTCCTTTTTTGGGCTCGCGGTCAGGATTATGTGCGCGGGGCGAAACCCATCAGGAGCAGGGGGAAAGGGCGCGGGACAGGGCCGAAGAGACACAGCGCAGAGAGCGAGCAATGCACGCGAACGGTCCCGGGGGCCAGCCGAGGCAGGAACGGGGGCCCGACGCCCTGTCAGAGCAGGGGCAGCCTGCGCCACGGGCCCGCGAGGGCCCAGGGCATCAGGCGGAGCCACGGGCCCGCCAGGGCTCAGGGCTGAGAAAGAAGCGACATTGCAGAATAAACGGCGACGAACAGCCCCGAACACCCGACACCAAGCGCAACGAGCCGAGCCCAGCGAGGCGACGAAGGAAAACGAGCCGAATCCAGCAAACACGTCCACTCAGCACACTCGCTAAACCTCAGAGCTGGTGCAAGGGGCTCAGGAAGTACTGGAAGTACTTGGCCCCATGAACGCGTACCACTGGTCGAAGATCTGCTCGTGCTGGCACAAATCTCTGAAGAACATGCCAACGCCCGGCTGCCCTTGACTCGCTGCGAAGTCGTAAAGCCTGTCGAAGACGTCATTCGTCATGAACTTGCTGTGGTACTGGAATCGTTCCGCTGCCTTGTGAAAAGCATGCCTGAGAACCTGCTTGGTGCTCTTGCCGACGCAATCTAGGTTGCATGGGCGAATGCGTAAGGCCTCCGACCCAGGTTTGAAGACCCAACGGTCGCTGCCAGTATCATGCGTTCCCAAAGCGCCTTCGGTGCCATTGAGGAGCGTGCGGCCCTTGATGCCCACGATGCGCACTGCCTGACCTTCCAGCAGCACGCGAGCAGGATTTCCCGTCTGAAGCGCCTGCCCCGCGGGTCCTTGCTGGTCTGCGTCCGCTGCTCCTTTGGCAGCCCGTTGGCTGTCCTGCAGTGGCTCCGCCTCAACTGTCGCGGCGGCGGGCACCTCGTGCTCCATCGCGGCTAGAGGGGCGACAGAACTCGCTGCGGAATGGCACGAGCTTCCCCCTGCAGAGTTCGCCCGGCTCGGGATAGGCGTGCTGCGCCTGCGCCCGAGAGTGGAGTGCTCGCCAATGCTCTCCTCGAGGATGGCGGCAGGAGTGCACAGCTGCTCGTCCTTGGGCGGCTCGATGGGCGCTGGAGGAGGTGGTGGAGCAGGCGGCACTGGAGGAGGCTCCGCAGCTGGTGCAGCGTGACGGGCAGCAGGTGGAACCAGAAGCCGTAAAGCAGCGGCCAGTGCTGCACCAATCCGGGTGGCCTGGCAGCCTCTGTGGTGCAGGGAGGCAGAACTCTTCAGCAACGTCTGTGCGGCCCGGGCCTGCGCACGCGCAGCCTGCTCGCGCCGAGCGCGGGCTGTGCGGCGGGGCCGACCTGCACGCCAAGGAGGATCCATTGCTCTGGGCGAGGGGGCAAGGAAGATAGCGGCCGAGGGCCGCCTGGCTCTGGCTCGCAGCCTCCGTCTGGAAGCGGCCTGAGCCCGGGCTCCCGCCCTCCTCCTCCTTCTCCGCCTCCTCCTCCTCCTCCTCTTACCGAGGGTGCTGGGCCTGGCGCCCTCGGTGAGGGCAGGGGCGGGCGGCGCCTGGGAGGCGCGGCGCGAGCCAGGGGGCCACTCGCGCCGCCGTGTGCGCAGCGACACGCACAGCCCGGAGCGACGAGGAGACCCACAGGTCATGGGGGCCACTGCGCGCTGCTCGGACGGACAGCCGACAGGCTCGCTCGCTCGCTCGTGGCCGTTGTGGGTCTCCTGTGGCCGTGCACACCTGTCCAGCCGCCTCCCCGTGGCAAAATCCAACGGGAAGGCAGGGGCGCATTAGGGAAAAGGTTAGAAGAAAGATACAGTCGACAGGCGGTTTGCTCCTCGTTCGTTCTCTTATGTCGGCGCGCAGGAGGGGGGTTGTATGGGGGAGGGGGAGAAGCTTTCTAGAAGCAGGCTGCTTCTTCGAGGGCACCGACCTTACATTTCTAGATCAGGCCCGCGCCTTCTAAGGAGCAGGGGTCGCTTCAACGAAGCCTTCCCCCCTCCCCCTGCCCCCCTGTGCGCGTGGCCGGTTCGTTCGACCTGGCCATGCGTGCTCCTCCTCCTGCTCCTCCTTCTCCTGGTGCTCCTCCGCCTCCAGCCACTTCCTCCTGCTGCTCCCGCCCCTTCTGCCGCTGCCCCCCTTCCCCCCTCCGCCCCCTACTGGGGGGACCAAGAGGCACCAATACTGCTACTCCCCGGACCTCTCGGGGGCGCGTTCTAACCAACACTTCGAGGCGAATCCCGCGGTGGCGACGAGGGCCCCCCAGGAGGCCTAACAGGGGGAACACGAGAGAAAAGTAGCGGTATGGGTATCTTTTCCTCTTCTGATCCCTTCCCCTCTCCGCCTCCTACCTTGCGCTGCCCGCCGTGCCCAGACCTCCGACGACTCAGAGGAGGGAGGAGGAGGAGGAGGAGGAGGAGGAGGAGGAGGAGGAGGAGGAGGAAAAGAAGGAGGATGAGGCGGAGGAGGGCGGAGGAGGAGGAGGAGGAGGAGGAGGAAGAGAAGGGGGAGGAGGAGGAGGAGGAGGAGGAGGAGGAGGACGAGGAGGAGGGGGAGGAGGAGGAGGAGGAGGAGGAGGAGGAGGAGGAAGAGGATGAGGAAGAGCAGTGTAAACCCAAGAGTCATCAATGATGTTGGAATATTTCAACACCGCGAATCAACATAACTGTTGCACCCGCGTAATCCTGAATCCTTCCAAAACGCAATTTCTGGTACGATGATCATGGGAATACGTGAAACTCTTCTATGTTTTCTACAAGTGTGAAGGGCGCTAAAGCGAGAACCACATTTTGAAATGGAACCCCCCTCAATCCGTGAACCTCTATTCAATTCTTAAAACGAATGTGCGCGGCGCCAAGGCGAGAACCACATCTTGAAACTATCCGCCCTCAATCCGTGAAGCTCTTGTAGTTTTTGAAACGAGTGTGCGCGGCGCTAAGGCGAGAGCCACATTTTGAAAACCACCCGCCCTCAATTCGTGAAATTCTGGCTTTACAACGAATGTGCGCCGCGCTAAGGCGAGAACCACATTTTGAAAACCACCCGCCCACCATCTGAGAAGCCGGTGCCATTTTTAAGTCAGGCGAAACGCCCAGCCCGCCCTAACACTGGCCTCGGGGTGCGAAAGGGAGAAGTTATCGATAAGGAAAAGGAATGGAGGAGGAGAAGGAGGAGGAAGAGGAGGAGAAGGAGGAGGAGTAGGAGAATGAAGAGGAGGAGCTTGCCCGTTGGTGGGTCCAGTTTCCTGGAGCACCACCCTGAAGGGCACGGTGGCCCGATGTAGGGCATGGCCTGGGGCCATCTGGGTCCATACCGCATGGGTTGTGCCAGCGAATCGTGATGGCCCAGGCACCGTGGCCAAGGCACTGCGGCTCCAGTGCGGAAATGCATCTTGGTACCTGCCAAGGCCGCGTGAGCTCGTTGGCACCGAGGAGGAGGAGGAGGAGGAGGAGGAGGAAGGAGGAGGAGTAGGAGGAGGAGGAGGAGGAGGAGGAGGGGGGAGGAGGAGGGAGGAGGGGAGGGGGAGGAGGAGGGGGGAGGAGGAGGAGGAGGAGGAGGAGGGATGAGGAGGAGGGGGAGGAGGAGGGGGAGTAGGAGGAGGAAGAGGGGGAGGAGGAGGAGGAGGAGGAGAGGAGGAGGAGGAGGAGGAGGAGGAGAGGGAGGAGGAGGAGGAGGAGGAGGAGGAGGAGAGGAGGAGGAGGAGGAAGAGGGAGGAGGAGGAGGAGGAGGAGGAGGAGGAGGAGGAGGGGGAGGAGGAGTCCATCCGAAGCGCTGGTCCCCGGGCCCAAACGCCGACCTCTCGCCGTGCTCTCTCGGTGGCATGGCCCCCCAGGGCCCCCCAGAGGCGGCGCGGATGCCAGGAAGGGCGAGCAAAACCTCGGCAACGACCTCGGCGAGCGAGCGAGGAAGGAGAAGGCCTTCTAAGAAGGCGGCGGGGCTTTTCAGAAGGCCTCCAGCCTTCTGAAAGTTTTTTTTGTGTTTGCGGGAGAGGCTCAAAAAAGCTTCTCAGAGGGCCAGGGGACTTCCGAGCCTTCCAAGAAGGCCCGCCCCTTCGCATTTCCCCCCCTCGCTCGCCACCGAAAACTAGGTGAACGTTTTCTCATTCGGCGTTTCGACATTGTGCGGCAAACGGGGGGGAGGTGGAGGGTCTGGCTCTGGACCTCTGCTTCATGCGGCTGTTTTTGCAGCAGTGCGTGCCAGGGGAGAGACT
This sequence comes from Prorocentrum cordatum, assembly GCA_963575745.1. NCBI lineage: Eukaryota > Dinophyceae > Prorocentrales > Prorocentraceae > Prorocentrum > Prorocentrum cordatum. The sequence continues at coordinate 80,042 of CAUYUJ010019887.1, read as the reverse complement.
CCGCCTGCCTGAAGCAGGCGCCAAAAAGAGGCAAGATCTATTCCCTGGGGTGGGGGGGAGGGAGTGCGAGGGCCTGCGCCGATCGGCAAAGCAACGAATAAGGAAACGACCACCAAAGCTCGAGCGCTGCTTAACCTGCTTAACTGGTACGGGGGGGGAGAATAAAGGTGGACCTGTCGCGCACCGCCGGGGCCCCTTGTAAGGCTTCTTGCCTTCAACCCTCGACCCCCTCATTCATCTTTGCGAAACGTGCGAAGGGCGCGCTCTTGTTCGCCCCCGCCGGCGACCAGAGGCCCGAGTCCCCTGCGCCGCCCTCCCCCTCTTGCTGGTCCATGCCCCCGTCCTGCGCCTCGGCCCCAGACCGCTGGGGTCTTTTCTTGCTGACCCCCGGGGCTCTCGGACCCCCACCTGGGGCCGCCTCTTGCACAGTGGGTGCGCACGTGAAGAGAAATCTTGTCGTGATAAGTCCAAGAAATCCATCAGGGCATCACATTCGATCGATTCTGGACTTCTTGGGAAGCCAATGAGCTCCGCTGGGCGCCCAGGGCCGTTGGGGAAACGGAAACCTCTGTGACACGCCTGCTGGTAGGCTGAGCTCTTACTTGGCGTGCCCACTGTACCTGGGCGCTCGGTCGGCGGCGCCACGGCCTGGACACGACCCCGGGCCCCACGGAGGGAAGCCATCGGCCGTGCGTGCCTTCTTCCAGCACGCCTGGAGGCCTGGGCCATCCTGTTCAGAGACCTGGCCTCGGGTGCCAGGGTCGCCACGGCAGGTCCAGCCGTGGCGGCAAGGGCGCCCCCCCCCCCAGGCGCCCGAGAATGACGAAGAAACCGTAGATCAACAATTCCATCCTGTCGACTCCTTCAGAGAAGGGAGGGTCGGGCCGGGCGAAAGGGGGGGATAGCAAAGGGGGAGTTTGAGAATCAGCTCACGTAGCTGATTTTCCCGGCGCCTCCCGGCGCCCGGAGGCGCCCATGTATCGAGGACGGGGCCCGGCAGCGGGGCCGAAACCAGCTGCATGCAGCAGATTTCGTAGACCCCCCTCTCCCTATCCCCCCTATCGTTCGGCCTGAGGGTCGGTGGTCGTTTGGGACGCACGGAGACATAACCGCCAGCTCCGGATACGAACCCCCTGGGGACAAGAAAGTTCGGGGTCCAGGGGGGCTGATACACGTTTCCCCGGAGATCTCAGCATAATTATGAAGACGCTGACGATGGCGATGATCAAGGTAACCCTGAACGTCCATAATAATCATGACAAGTTCCACAGGAGCCGTTCGGCCCGAGAGGGGGGAGGCCCAAACTTTATATCGGGCGTGTCCCCCTACAGGGGGATTTTTGATGAAAAACAAACAATACACCAAAAATACTCCCAAAAGGTCAAAAACTACGCAACAAATAATCCCCAGACTATTTTTGGATTACTTTTGGGGTAATTTTACTTTTCGTCGAAAATCCCCCTGTAGGGGGACCGGCCCGACTTAACACGAACTCCAGGCCAAGGGGGGGGGGCGCAATAATCCCTCCGGCGCTGGGCGGTCTCCAGCGGGCCCGCGCGGGAGCCCTCCGCCGGGGAGGCCTTCTGCGTCGCCTCGCGGGCGGGGCGCGAAGGGGCGCCAAGGGGGGAAGGAGGGAGGGGGGGGGAAGGAGGGACGAGGGAGGGACGAGGAGGAGGAGGAGGAGGAGGAGGAGGAGGAGAAGAAGAAGGGAGGAGGAGGAGGAGGAGGAGGAGGAGGAGGGAGGAGGAGGAGGAGGAGGAGGAGGAGGAGAAGGAGCAGGCGGAGGAGGGGCAGGAGCAGGAGCAGGCGGAGGAGGGGGGAAGGAGGAAGCAGGAGGAGGGACGAGGGAGGATTGGGGGGTGGGTAGGGAGGACTGGGGGGTGGGCAGGAGGAAGAAGAGGAAGAAGAGGGGAGGATTGCGGGGGGGTAGGGGGGAGGGGGAGGGAAGAGAGGCAGCGTTTCCATGGCTGTCTCCCCCACAACAGGCACAAGAGGGCACAGAGAGAGCCGCCACAGAAAGTCGAATTCGCCGGCCCAGCGGGCCAGAGGAATGCTAAAATCTCCGTTCAGAATTGAAAACATGTTTCTAGTTCGCGCGCGCGTGGCGACCCCTGGGGTTCCCCAGACGAAAAACATGCTGGCAAGGTCCCGCCAGAGATGCCGGAACTCCTGGGTGCGGTCTCAGGGGTCCCCCAAGCGCCCCAATGAGGCGCCAAAAGGGTGGCACGCCCCACGGCCTCAGGCCAAGAGCGTTCCAAGATTGCCCACGTTGGTCCCAAGACGGCCCAACAAGCGCCCAAGACGCTCCAAGAGGACTTCGAGAGGCCTGAAAACGTAAACACCAGTGGCGATTTTGGATTTTGGCGGTACCGCCTTTTCGAGCTGCCGACCGCCCTGGACGGCCCAGGAGGCCTCAAGCTCGCTCGAAGACAGCCCGAAAAGCCTCCAAGGTGGCCTTCAAATGGCCCAAGATGGCCCTAAGACGGCCCAAGAGGCCTCCAGGACGGCACCAGGATGGCCCCAAGAGGTGGCCCAGAGGGGGAACCCGAGCAGACCCTTCGAGCCCTCGGCCCCAAGAGGCGCCCAGAAAGCCCCCAGAGGCCCACAAGAGCCCCCCAAGAGGCTCCCGAAAGGCTCCCAAAGAGGCTTCCAAGACTCGCAACAGGCCCCTGGGAAGCCCCAAGAGGCACCCCCAAGAAGCCCCCCCAAGAGACTCCCCAGAGGCCTCTAAACTGCTCCCCAGAGGCTTCCTCCGAAAAAAACTCAAGGAGCATCCATGACGACTTTGACCCACAACTCAGGTACGTGTCGAAACTCTTCTGGAGCTCTCTTGAGCCATCTTGGCGCCTCTGGGGTAGTCTGCCGGCTCTCTTCGACTGGGTGCGAGCCACATCTCCAAAAATCTCCTCGAATACCGTCCTGCCTGCCCTACAGTTCCCCCTGGGCACAAGCACACCACCACGCAGCCAAGGTGATGCGAAATGGGCCCGCAGAATGAGCGAAGCGATCCGCCGCCCCACCGGGCACGGCGTGTGAGATCCCCCGCGTGGTCTGCAGGGAATGCTTTCTGTAAACTCCTTTCCCCAGCGCGCTTTTCTTACCGACCCCTGCCTCTGAGCCCACGCAACCCCTCCTAGGGTTAAGTCGGGCGTGTCCCCCTACAGGGGGATTTTCGACGAAAGAAGAAAATTGCCCCCAGAAGAATCCAAAAATAGTCCGGGGACTATTTTTTGAGTATCTTTGGACCTTTCTGGGGTATTTTTGAAGTATATGTTTGATTTCTCGTGGAAAATCCCCCTGTGGGGGGACAGGCCCGACTCAATCCTAGGGGTCATCTCCGCGGCCCGCTCCTTCCGCCGGCCCGAGGGCCTGGGCTGTGGCGGGGGCGCCCTCTGGCCACCACCGCCGCCCCACAGGAGGCCCCCTCTTCCATGTGCTTCGGTTCCCTGCTGACCCGGGTCAATCCAGACCCGGGTCAGCAGGAAACCAAACAACTGCAGTGCAGGAACACAAAAACTGCAGCGCAGGTCTTCGCAGACCCGGGTCGGCCACTAGGCGCGGCCGCCTCGCGGCCACGAGCGGCTCGCTAACCCGGGTCAGCCAGAGGGGGTCTTCGCAGGATCCTGCAGGATCCGGTGCCCTGGCTGACCCCCGTTTGCACTGACCCCCGTCTCGAGGCTCCCGAAGTGCTGGGCCTCCGGGCGCCACCGGGCCCGCTCGGAGCTCTCTCTCTATGGGAGCCTCCTGGGCCGGCTGCGTGGGCCTCTCGAGGCCCTTGCTGGGCTGACCTTGACCGTCGTGGGGGCCCCCCCGGGCCGTCCCGGATGTCTCTCCACCTTCGCCCGAATCACACGCTCGCGAGAACCACAACAAGCAAGACACATGATCAAACGCATCAGATTTTGACGATTCTGGCCTGCTCGTGTATGCTTATGCCGTTGTCTCTTCTTCGATGTTCGCTCGTCGTCCTCCTCGTGAGGTCCTCCTCATGGGTGTGCGTTTGGGGATACCCGATGCCGCTACTCCCCGGAGCTGCCCCGGGGGGCATTCCGACCAGAATTTCCCGAGGCGAGTCCAGCGGCGGCGACGAGGGCCTCCGAGGAGGCCTGACAGGGGGATCACGAGAGTAAGGTAGCGGTATGGGTATCTTTTCCTCTTCTGATCCCTTCCCCTCTCCGCCTCCTACCTTGCGCTGCCCGCCGTGCCCAGATCTCCGACGTCTCAGAGGAGGGAGGAGGATGAGGAGGATGAGGAGGAGGAGGAGGAGGAGGAGGAGGAGGAGGCCCAAGAAGGGGAAAGCGGCCGACGGGTAGAGGTGTGGGTACCTTCGCTCACTCTAATGTGTGTTGTTCGCTCGTCGTCCTACCCTAAGCAAGACGGCAAGCACCTCGCTTCGAGCTCCCGTGCATCTCTGCGGGCTCTTGCGGCCACCTTGGAGCATGCGGATGCTCTCTGCGGCCGTCCTCACAGCCTCTGCGGGCCCTCCTCGGCCGTCTGGGCGCCTTCCTGGTGCACTTCTCGGTTGCCTGGGGCGCCTTCTTGTTGCCGGGGCTCCCTCTAGGAACCAAAATCTAACTAGGACTGCTTTTTCCCGGCCCGTTAAATGCTCTGCAACATGGCCCAAGATGCTCCATAAAACTCCCACGAAGAGCCAAAGAGACCCCCAAGAAGGCCCCAATAGGGCCCCGAGACGCCCCAACGGAGTCCGAAGAGGACCCCAAATACCCTCTCTGGCGCCGTTTTGCCCCCCCCCCGCCCCCCCCCCCCCCCCCCCCCCCCCTTCCACGAATTCCACGATCCAAACATGGTGGGGCGGCGGTATCTGCCCCCGCAGGGACGTTCAATTAAATGATGCCTCACGCGGGCCCGAAAAGGCACCGAACGCCCCCCGAAGGCTCTAGAGATAGCCCAAGCAAAGCCGCGACTCAATATACTTATCTGTCCAGCCGTGCTTCCGCGACGAGTTGGGTATCGGAGGTAAGAGTGAGCAACAGTGTTCATTAAGACATGCGAGCACATGACGCCTACAATGGCCCACTGGTTCCATTCATGTCCAGACACATACCCAGCATTCCAGACTAGCACACGGATTGACATCGCCAACCAGCGCGATATCTGCATTGGGGATGACTTGACGCATGCGAGGGCCATGCTTCGTCATGTCTGATTCATCGCAGTTGCCGCTGCCGAGAAGTATCGGTCGAACACGACGAAATGGTTGCTCTGCCTCCGCCCACGCGGCCAGATAACATGCCACTTCTTTGCATTTCCAACACCTGCCGCTGTGTGCGTTACAGACGTCGTATGCACATGCAGTAACCACCTGACGTGATCTCATCATGCTGGGTGAAGCCTCTCCAACGACGAAGCATCCATGCCGCACACACACACAAAAACGCAACTGCAGTCCAAAAGGTGGTGACCATCAGATCGACGCCCAGCAACAACAGAGCATCGATGGATGTGTGCGGAATGCGCGACAGGACACAGCTCAGATCGCCCAGCAACTCAGAGAACATACACGTCGGTCGGAAGAAGCAGGTAGAAACATGGAGTGGGAAGGCGGATATAGTGGATTGGGCCCAGGTCCTCCCAGAAAATAACAACACACAGCAAAAACATGCCGATCCTTGAAGTAGGAAGGCGCTTGAAATAGATTGGGATCTGGGAATCCAAAAATACCTACTTTCACCCACCGGCGTGTACGATCACGGCGGCCCTGAGATCAGCATGCTTGGCATGCCTCGAGTGTCAGCCTCTGGACTGGCCCGAGCGGGTCTGCCGAGGCAGGGCCTGGCCATCGGGCCGACTGGTGGAGCAGGACAAGCTCGTACAGTCCACCCGTGTGATTGAAAAGGCCTTGGGACACACAAATGAATACAGACAAATAAAACGATTCCCCTATATTTTCCAATGTTTTTGGGGGTTTCCGTCTTCCCCCCCACTTCCCATATTCTCCTATATTTTCTGGGGAGTCGACGATTGACTGTGTCTGTGTGTTTCTTTCCCTCCTGAATGAAGTAGGACAGCGTTGACAATAAACTTGGTGTCCGCCCGCCCCCCAAAGAGGACGGGAAAGGTGAAGCCACTCGATCATTGAAGTAGGAAGGCGCTTTGGACGGGAGCCTGGGACTCTAGAACTACCTACTCTCAACGACCGATAAGTCAGGATGCGTGCGGCAAGGATGCAAGGGGCCCTGGCGCCTATGTCGAGGCTCTTCGAGCGGGGCTGGCCATCGAGAGTGGCTGAGGATGGACCGAAGATGACCGAAAAGGCACAGATGCAAAGGTACCACTTTTTTGTTTTGTTTTGTTTTTTTCCCCCACCCCCAAAGGAAATCCGCTTCCCGTCATGGGGGCCATACCCGTCCACAACCAAAGACCGATCGTGCTCGATTGGCCGGCCGGGTTAAGATCGCCGCATGCTCGGCGATCAGCACGCCCAACTAAAAGTGAAATTATCTTATTGAAGGGGCCCCAGGACACACAAATAAATACACACAAATAAAAATAGTCTCCACATTTTCTCATATCTTCTGGGTTTCGGTCCTCCCCCCCACTCCCCATCTTTTCCCATATATTTTCTGGGGAATCACCGATGAATTGTGTCTGTGTGCTTCTTTCCCTCCTGACTTGTGCGAGGGTGCCACTGGGAAGCCGCTCGTCCTCACTGTGCGGGCTGACTGCAGCGCAGAAGCACGGGCCGGCCTGGTCGCGCCCGCCCGTGCCGGAGTCTCCAGACGGGCAGGCAAGCGGGGGCCCCCGCGCGTTAGGCCGGGTACGTCCGCCCGCAAGGGGATTTTGAGAGGGGAGAGAGAAGCAAACAGATTCAAACATAGTCAGAAGTAGTCGAACCAGCGTCCCCTCACTATTATATCTCCTGTGTCTATGTTTGGAGCTTCCTCCTGTGGAGGGACATGCCCGACTCAACGCTTGCGGCCCCTTGGCTGACCCGTCCCCGCTGGGGCTCCCAGCGGCCTTCGCGCTGCCAGGGTGGCGAGGTCGTGAGGAAGCACGACGCGCTGCCGAGGAAGGGGAGGAGGCTCCCGTGGGTGCTCTGCGAGCGACACCCTGGTGCCCTCGCCCAGGGAGAGGTGGCCATCGAACATCTCGCGGGGCGAAGGAAAGAAGCGCCGCCACCGCGGACTCCTGCGCGCCACCCTTCTGCGGCCCCAGCGGCCGGAAGAGTGCTGCCTCAGGAGGAGGAGGAGGAGGAGGAGGAGGAGGAGGAGGAGGAGGAGGAGGAGGAGGAGGAGGAGGAGGAGGAGGAGGAGGAGGAGGAGGAGGAGGAGGAGGAGGAGGAGGAGGAGGAGGAGGAGGAGGGGAGGAGGAGGAGGAGGAGGAGGAGGAGGAGGAGGAGGAGGAGGAGGAGGAGGAGGAGGAGGAGGAGGAGGAGGAGGAGGAGGAGGAGGAGGAGGAGGAGGAGGAGGAGGAGGAGAGGAGGAGGAGGAGGAGGAGGAGGAGGAGGAAGGAGGAGGAGGAGGAGGAGGAGGAGGAGGAGGAGGAGGAGGAGCAGGCTGAAGCTCCAGCCCACCAGCAGGCGGGTGCCCTCGGGGGGTTCGGGGGGCGGCGCCCCTGCCTGGAAAGGCAAGGCAAGCAGCCGTCGTCCGGAAGACAGGAGCAGACACATGGAACCGGGAAGGCTGCGGAGCGAGGCGGGGTGTCCGCCGCCTCCTGACAAAAGGGAAACAAAAGCAGCTCGACTCGTGACATCGGGCGGCGTCTGCATATTACATGGGGACCTGGGACCTGGGACCTGTAGAAGCCTCTCCGATTTCCAGATCCTCCCCGACTTCTGCTTTTTCCTGCGTAGAATCCCCCCCCAATTCCCAAATCCTCCCCAACTCCAGCTTTTTTCTTTGTAGAATCCTCCCCAACTCCCAAGTCCTCCCCAACTCCTGTTTTTTGTCTATGTTGAATCACCCCAACTCCTTCTTTTTTTGTTTTTGTTTTTCTGTGTAGAATCCTCCCCACCCCCCAAATCCTCCCCAACTCCTTCTGTGTAGAATCCTCCCCAATTCCCAAATCCGCCCCAACTCTTGTTTTTTCTATGTAGAGCCCTCCCCAACTCGCAGATCCTCCCCAACCCATGCTTTTTTTTCTGTGTAGAATCCTCCGCAACTCCCAACTCCTCCCCTACTCTTGCTTGTTCTGTGTAGAATCCTCCACATCTGTCATATGCCCCCCAGCTCCTAAAATCCTCCCCGACTCCTGCTTGTTTTGTGTAGAATCCTCCCTAACTCCCACATATCGCCCAACTTTGTTACTCGCGTAGAATCCTCCCCAACTCCCAAATCCTCGAATCCTCCGAACTCCTCAGACTCCAGATGCTCTCGAAAGTCACGCTTTAATCATGTCATTTGCATTCTGGGCCTGCAGTATTCATGCCAGTCCCAAATTATTTCTGTACTTGCATACAGTGCGCGCTACAGCAAATAACTCCTAAACCGAATAACGCTGTACTGCAGCGAAGATTTCTACATAGTACTCCCTTTGACCGAGCCATGGGGCTCCCGCCAGAAGCCGATCGAAGCCCGTGGCAGCCCCAAAAAGACCAGCTTCTGGATACCCCGACGGCACTCGAAAAAGAAACTATGGCTTAAAGACGCTCAGGATTTCGTGATAAGGGGGTCTGATCTGAGTTGTCTTGGAGGGTTCCAGTGGGGTCTGGGCAAAAGGCCACCCTTTATGGCTGGTCTGGGGGGGGGGTCTAAAGCTGCTCGTCTGGAAGCGTTGTGACCCCCTCCCTTTTAGTACGAAATCTGGAGTGAGCGTTTTGAGCTCCGCGCGGATTTCTTGGATCGGCGCCGGACCCTCCTTCCTGGCGCGCGGAGCGAGCCATAGGCGGCGCTGGAGGCGCCGCGAAGGGGGCCCAAGCGCCGACCGAAGAAATCCGCGCGGATAGTCTTAGGTCGGGCGTGTCCCCCTACAGGCGGATTTTGGACGACAAATAAAACATAGTCAAACAATAACCAAACATAGTCAGAACATCATCAAAACATCGTCCCCAGACTTTTATAAATTATAAGCAAGACGAACTATTGTTACATATTCCCCCCTGTAGAGGGACACGCCCGCCTTTAGGATAGTCGAACGTTTATGTTTATGCCGTCTTCTCGTCTTCGAATGGTGAATACCGCTGATGGTGCCGAAATGGGCGCTGCGACGCAATACTTCGGCGCCCGTTGACACCGTAGGTGGAGCTCCCTGCGAGGCCACGAAACCTGTGATGGGGTGTACCAGATCATGCGCGGGGCCGCCTCACGTCGGCGTCCACTGACACCGTAGGTGGAGCTCCCGTGGGGCCATGGAAAACATATGAGGGGTGTGCCGAAATATGCGCGGGGCCGTTTAACGTTCCTTAGGTCGGGCCTGTCCCCCTACAGGGGGATATTTGGCGAACAGTTTCAAATACTTAAAAACAAATATTCAAACAATGAGCAAACATATTCGACACATCGTCCCCAGAGTATGTTCTTTTACTATCTTGATGATTCCTCCTGTAGAGGGACGGGCCCGACTTGACCTCACGTCGGCGCTCACTTCTTCGAGTGGTGAGCACGGTGCGCTCTTGCGCTCACCGCTGCCGGCGCCGCCGGCAGCTGCACGCCGCGAGCGGTCCAGGCCAAGGGCGGCCCTGGCCCATCCTGGGGCTCCGGGGCCCCTGCCACTGCCCGCGCTCCCCTCCCTCCTCCCCGCTGCAGTCAGCCCGTGTGATTGAAGGGGCCCCAGGACACACAAACAAATACACACAAATCAAATGATTCCCCATATTTTCCTGTATTTTTGGGTTTTTTGTCTTCCCCCCACTTCCCATATTTTCCCATATTTTCGGGGGAATCGAGGATTAATTGTGTCTGTGTGTTTCTTTTCCTCCTGAGTGATGAGGGTGCGCGGGTAAGGAGGCACGAGCACGGTTTCACCGATCCCCATGCCCAGCGGCGTGGCCTGGGCCCCACGGCGCCGCCCCTGGCGCGCTCCGCGCGCCAGTGGAGGGGGGGCCCCAGCGCCGATCCGAGAAATCCGCGCGGACCGCCGAGTTTTTATGTTTATGTCACTTTTTGTACCCCTAAGGATGCAAGAGCAGCCTTGGAAAGGCTGCCCATCCTTATTCTGCGGGTCGACTGTACCCCCCCGTTCCGAAGGCAAGACCAATCAACATCGAACCGGCAAATCGGCTTGAGTCGGAATGTGCGTCGGATCGGGCCGCATCGGCACGGAATCGGATCGCTTGCGCCAAAACGCCTTGCAAACATCGGGCCGCATCGGATCGTCGGAACATAGGAATCGATTCGGATCGGACCGGCCACAACCGATATCGAATCAATCGGATCGAAATGGACCCTGCGAGGGGGGGGGGGCCTTACACCGAGACGGCCCCTCGTCGACCCAGTCGACCCTCCCCGGCCTCCCCACAAAGGCAATCGCCCCGCGTGCTCCGACCAAGTCTTAGGTGCGTATCCAGCCGTGAGGACGAGGGCTCTCCGGGAGAAGACGGACACGTCGAACAATCCCACAAGCCCTCTGGGCGTAGGTGGTCTAGAGCGGTTTCTCTTCCAACCCCTCCCTTTTCCCCTTCGGGAAGGGGTCTGCCCCTCCCCCCCCTACACCCTCCCCTGGACATGGAGGGAGGGTTTCGCGAGGCGTTGGAGCGTCCAAGATGGCCCAACATTGCTCCAAGAGGGCCTCGGAGAGCCCAAGATGACCTCCAAGATAGCCCAAGATGGCTCCAGATGGACGCCAAGATGCTCTAATAGGCCCCTAGGACCGCTTCAAGATGGCTCCAAGTTGCCATGGAGCCTCCCCAGGAGGCCGCCAAGAGGCTAAAATCCTTCAAAAACTTAAGGGTAATCAGTGAATTGTGCCTTCTCGCCTTTTCGCCTGCGATGGCCTTCCGAGAACTCAAGCCAGCTCCCCTGAGGGCTCCACGAGAGGCTCAAGAGAGTCCAAGACAGCCCCAAGAGCGCTCCAAGAGGCGATTTTAGGCACTCTAGAGGGGCCAGGCTATTTAGGTACCACCCTTTTCTCATCGATCTCCTCCAAAATGGCTCCAAGAGTGCCTCCAAGGCTGCTTCCAAGAGCCCCCCAAGAGCGCCCCAAGAGGCACCGAGGAGGCCCCAAGAGGCCTCCAATTTTCCCAATAGACCCCCAAGAAGCTCCCCGAGGCACCCAAGACGCTCCAAGTGGGCATCGTCTCTGGATGGGCTGCTGGGGTTACTTTTTTTTTACAGCCGCAGGCGGAAGCGCCGGCGGCGAGCAGTCACGGTCGGGCTGCGGCCGCGACTAAATTCCCGGGCGCGCGAGGCTGCTGGGGTTACGCGAAGCGTCAAGCATTTGTTCTCCCTCTATCCGCCACCGCCGCCGCCGCCGCCGCCGCCGCCGTCGTCGTCGTCGTCGTCGACGTCGCCGCCGCCGCCGCCGCCGCCGCCGTCGTCGTCGTCGTCGTCGTCGTCGTCGTCGTCGTCGTCGTCGTCGTCGTCGTCGTCGTCATCGTCGTCACCGCGAGACCTCTGCTCCGACGCGGCGGAGGGGGCAGGCGCGCGCAGGCGGAGCCGCGGCGTGTACTTCGACAGGCCGAAGTGCTTCTGCGGGCCGCGGGTGGCGCGGCGGGGCCCGGCGGAGGAGGGCGAGGAGGCAGGAGGAGGGACGAGGGAGGATTGGGGGGTGGGTAGGGAGGATTGGGGGGTGGGTAGGGGGAAGGAGAGGAAGAGGGGAGGGTTGGGGGGTGGGCAGGGGCGAGGGGGAGGGAAGGAGAGGCAGCGTCTCCAGGGCTGTCTCCCCCACAGCGGGCACAAGAAGGCACACAGACAACGCTGCCACAGAAAATCGGATTCGCCGGCCCTGAGGGGCCAGAGGCGTGCTAAAGCATTTAGTAAGAGTTTAAGTTAAACTCTTACTCAGTATAAACTCAATTTAACGCATGTTTCTAGTTCGCGCGCGCTTGGCGACCCGTGGGGGTCCCCAGACGAAACGTACCCCGACCAGAGTTTAAGGAAGATGAGGAGGAGGAGGAGGAGGAGGAGGAGGAGGAGGTGGAGGAGGGGTCCATCTCTCTCTTCCCACTCGGGCCAGATCCTCTGAAGCTTCTGGAAAACGAGCCCTGGGTTGTGGAAACTGTGCAACTCGATACCACCCCTCTCTGGTTATCTGCAGGCCTGAGGCGAACGGACTAGGATCGCCCAAAGGTCGCCCAAGAAGCCTGCAAGATGGGCCCACAACGGGCCAAGAGGACGCCAAGACAACCCCAAGATAGCCCAAGAGGTCTTCAAGGCGCCCAAGATGGCCTCCAGGACGGCCCTGGAAACGTCTGGGCCTAGGATCTTTGAGGACTCTGGATGGCAAATCTTCCCGAATGCTTTCCTGCTCCCTGCCGGCAATCTGGACCAGGTGGGCCGAAGGCCTTTGGAATGTCCGACAAGGCCTTCGATGGCTCCGATACGTGACGCAGATCGCCGCAAACTGCGCATATCATAGCGTAGCATGGGCTCCTGCGTGTGGATGCAGGAGACGGACACATCCGACGGCCTCGAGATGGCTCGAGGCGTCCCCCCCCTCCCCCGAAAAACTATTCTAATCCCACCAGCCCTCTGGGTGCAGGTAGTGCAGCAATTCCCAAGCCTCCTGTGTGGGGTTCTCGCTTTGAATGTATACCACTGCTCGCGCAGTGTAATAACCCCCCAGGCCATGCATGCCACATCGCGGTGATCATGGAGCTCTCGAAAGAAAAGACTCCGAGGCGTCGAAACAAGCCATCCGCTTGACACCAAGGCCTCGCGCAAGACATCCCGAGAGTCTGTTCTGAAAGCACTGGATTTTGCAAAGCCAACAGGCAAGCAAACCGCGCGAGACTGTCCCCAATCTGGGCGCGAACGAGCCCGTGAAGCACGCCCTGGCGGCTCCCCCTTGGGGTGCTGAAAGCGGCGTCTCGCTCGAGACGTCCCCTCAGCCTGCTTGCCTCGATGCACCTCCTCCCTCCTCCTCCTCCTCCTCCTCCTCCTCCTCCTCCTCCTCCTCCTCCTCCTCCTCCTCCTCCTCCCCCTCTGGGGCCTGTGTGCTTCGGCGTCCAAGCCACCACACGGGCAAGCCGCCCGAGCCAGCCCCGCAGCCCGAGCGCGCATAGGGGCCCGTGAAGCGCCCCCCCATCGGCGGCCTCTCCCTTGAGATGCCGAGGCCAGAGGAGGAGGAGGAGGAGGAGGAGGAGGAGGAGGAGGAGGAGGAGGAGGAGGAGGAGGAGGAGGAGGAGGAAAAGGAGGAGGAGGAGGAGGAGGAGGAGGAGGAGGCAGCGCCTCGCTCGAGACATCCTGACAGGATACTCTGAAAACGCGACGTCCAGCAAGCCGCCCGAGACAGCCCCGCAATCTGGGCGCGAACGGGCCCGCGAAAGAGCCCCAGGCGGTGCCGGCCTCGCTCGAGACATGCTCACGCTCTCCGAATATGAATTAGAGTTGGTCTGGCAGTCGAAGAGTCTGAACGTGAACGAATCGTGCCCCACATGGGCAGGCCCATCACCCCTGCCAAAGACCGGTACAACATGCACGTTGCGGCGAAGTGTTGGCTCATTTGCGGGCGCCTCGCGATCACTTTGCGTTATATGTATGGGGTGCCCTGGTACGCGTGGCGCATGTCGCGGGCGTCGCGTACCTGGCAGGCGTCTGCATCGTTTCCCGATGATTGTCGTTGGCGGCCCATGCTCGTACTGAGACTCGGGTGCCATTGATGTGTCGGGAGGGCGGGTGGGAGTGAGCAGGACGGCTCGCGGCTTGTGGGTAGATCGACTGATCACTGCTCCCTAGTAACGAGCACCCCCTCCCCCAGGCGACTTGCAGCCAACCCGAACCCATGCGGGCACCCATTGCCCCCCCGCAGTGCCTGCCAGCAACAAATGCAACATGCGCTTTGGGGCAACATCTGGGGTCATGCTCGTTGGCACCGCGGGCAAATTGTATTGTTTTTTCCCCAACCCTGCGCGGTTAGGTTCTAGTTGAGAATAAAGCGTTACTCGCATATCTTCTCCTTCTCCCGCCTCCCTCCTCTTGCCTGCTGTTGTCGCCGTCCTACTGTCTGCCTTCTCCTCTTCTCTCCTGTCTGCTACCTAGTTTGCGCCTGCCAGCTCTCTTACCTCGCCGTTTGTTTTTTTTTGGGGGGGGGGCCGTGATTGGTGAAACTGTCGGCAATGTCGAAAGCTGCTGCGGGGCCCTATATAGTGGAGGGCCCCACCCAGGTTCAGATTCGACGTCACCATTCCTGGGGAGTGGGGGCGGGGGAGGGCGACCTGCGGAATTGTCGCCACTTTCGATGGCTGCTGGGGGGGCCAGCTTTGCGGGGCCCTACCCAGATTCATAGTCCACCTCGCCATCCCTGGATGGGAGTTGCGACCTGCGAAACCGTTGCCGTTTTCGAGGGCTGCTGGGTCCAGAGGAGTGGGGCCCCACGCAAACTTAAATTAGACCCCGCCGTTCCTGGGGGGCTGCGATCGGCCAAACAGTCGCCACTTTCGAGGGCTGCTGAGGGGTCCAACATAGCGGGGTCTACCCAGATTCAGATTCGACTTCGCCATCCCTGGGGGAGCGCGATCTGCGAAACTGTCGCCGCGTTCGAAGGCTGCTGTGGGGGAAGGCAACATCGCGAGGCCCGATCCAGATTTGACTCGACTTCGCCATCCCTGGGGGTGGGCTGCGATCTGCGAAACTGTCACCAGTTTCGAAGGCTGCTGGGGGGGACAGTGGGGCCCTACCCAGATTCAGATTAGATCTGGCCATCTCTGGGGGGGCTGCGGCCCGCAAAAACAATCAACTCTTTCGAGAGCTGCTGGGGGCTGGCGCAGTGGAGCTCTACCCAATTCAGATTCGACCTCGCCATTCCAGGGGGGGGCGGCGACCTGCGAGGGTGTCGTCACTGATTGTAAGTGGTTTCTGGTATGCATCGACGCATCGTCTCTTTCGTTGCTTTGACCTTCTTCTGTGCTCATCCTCGTGCTGGTGCCGCGTCCTCTTGCCGCTGCCGCGCCGACGTTTCAAGCTCCTTGTCTCATCGGGGGAACGCGGCCAACGCAGCTGCCATGCGAACTGTTTTGTCATATTTTCGCATATTTTCCTGGGAATCGACGATTAATTGTGTCTGTGTTTTTTTTCCCCTCTTGACTTGTTCCGAGCCGTGGGCCTTGGGCCCCGAAGCGAGCTCCTGGAATATCGACCACGCGCAACGAGTGACCCTGTGGGTAAGAGTGGCCTTCGGTGCGCGGCTCTTTGGGGTCCGCAGGGGGGGGCCAAGCACAAGCGCGCAAGACGCCGCTGCCGCCTCGCGTTCGGCGATCGGGGGGCCCCATTGGGCCCGCACCAAAGGTCACTCCGGCGAAAGGTCACTCTTGCGTCTAGTCGATGGAAGGTGATCCACCGTGAACGCCCGCGCCACCGTCGCCGCCGCGCCGAGGCGGCGCGGCCCTGCCCTCTCCCAGCGGCGCAGATGCCGCGGCGGCCTGCAGGAACGCGATGAACTTCGGCGACGGTCTGTCGTAGGCCATCCGCTCCGCCGAGACGCCCTCGGCCCTGAGCATGGCCTCGGAAGACACGGCGATGAGGAGCCCCACCCCCCCCCCTCCTGGGGAGGGGGAGGCGGGGAAGGAGGGGGGACGCGGGAGAGGAGGGGGAGGGGGAGGGAGGGAGGAAGGAGGGAGGAGTAGAGGAAGGACTCCCTCCTCCCGCCACCCGCCCGCGCTGCCCCCGCTTACTCTTCCAACCAGGGCTGGCGGGCCTACACCCTGCGAAATGCTTCAGAAATCATGGGTTAAGAAATTCATAGTCTCAGAATTTTAATAAAAATCCAGAATGTCTACTCAAATCTTAGGATTTACATTGAAACGTTAAGAATAATCGAGACTCTGGCCGAAAACTTGGGTTTTCTTAAGCAACGCCTAAGGTGTAGGGCAGCGGTCGCAGCCAGCGCCGCATCCAGCCAAGCCCAGCCCTGCAAGGAGAGAACGAGGCCGAAGACAAAGACGGCGGCCTCCACAAGAACGAGGCCGAAGACAAAGACGGCGGCCTCCACAGAAAAGAGACCACGACCCGATGACCCGTCGCAGTGACCTGCGCACGCAGCGGAGCGCCCCAGAGATCAGGCAACTCTGGCAGGTCGAAGGGTTTTTTATGATTCCTGAGGGCGCGGACCGCCGACTTGGCGGAATTCTTCGGCGCTCCGGGGGTGTGGCGAATGAGCCTGCTGGAGGCTGAAATCGAATGAATATGCAGAACGTCTTGCCGTACTTGCTGGCCTCCTGATGGTGCGCCATGCCAAATGCCCAAGATCTCTCCAACCCTACGCGTTCCTGGGGCCCTCCGAAAGTTCCGCCAGAGGCCTCAAGAGGCGCCCAAAGGGCCCTCCAAGAGGCCCAAGCGCGGTGGCGGGATAGGCCGCCAGTCTTTTGAACACGAGGCTCACGCTCCAACGTTTCGAGTTGCGCAGAAACCAGCCCCCCCACAACAACGCTTCCGCTTGGGACCATTTCGCTGTTCACTCAGGACCGGTGACTTGCTCGCCGCCGAAAAGCAACCCTCCAACAGCACCAGCACTCACACTCGATACTTCCTCGCCTTTTACTCAGGAATGGCGCTTTCGTCTCAGTACCGCAAGCCCGCCCTCAACAATAGCAGCGCTCCCACTCGGTGCTTCCGAGCTTTTTACTCAGGACTGGTGAGGGAATGGCTCAGGGGAGGGAACATCGACCTGGAATCGCCGACGCATCGCGGATAGATCGGCGACAGGCCCCCGATAGCGAAACCCGACGTTTCTGGGCGGCGTGGGCCATCGGGGCGGCATGGAATTGGCGATGGAGGGTCGCTGCATCCCCCTCTGAGCCTGTCCTCCCCAATGATCCTCGTCGTCTGGCTCTCGGGCGATCTGTCACCGCACCGACCTTGCAGACGCGCTGCAGCGGATTTTGCGTGGATTTCTGCCAGTACAAAACCTGGAACCAGCGAGTGACGAACGGAGTGAATTCCGCGTCGATTTCTTTTTTAGTCTTCATCCCTGGCCAACAAAAAATCACACGAACCTCACCTCGGAATCCGGAAGTTATCTCTCCAGGACACTCCTCCTCCTTCTTCTCCTCCTGCTCCTCCTGCTCCTCCTGCTCCTCATCCTCCTCCTCCTGCTCCTCCTCCTCCTCCTCCTCTTCCTCCTCCTCCTCCTCCTCCTCCACCGTATCATCCTCATCATCATCCTCATCCTCCTTCCTCCACCCTCCTACCCCCTCCTCCTCCTCCTCCTCCTCCTCCGCTTCCTCCTCATTATCTTCCTCCTCCTCCTCCTCCTCCTTTCCCCTCCTCCTTTCCCCTCCTCCTCCTCCTCTCCTCTCCTCCTCCTCCTCCTCCTCCTCCTCCTCCTCTCCCTCTCCCTCTCCCTCCCTCCCTCTCCCTCTCCTCCCTCCCTCCTCCCTCCTCCCTCTCCTCCTCCCTCCTCCCTCCTCCTCTTCTCCTCTTCTCCTCGTCTCCTCTTCTCCTCTTCTTCTCTTCTCCTCTTCTCCTCCTCATCATCATCCCTTAGTAATCAGGGTCTTCGTGCTCATCACTCCCACCAGCCATGAGTCGAGCCTCACCTTTGAGAGGCCTCTCTGCACGGCAAACCATGACCGCCTCGCGGGGGTCACCAACGCCGTGGAGCTGGGCTACACGATACATGTCGAAGGCCCCGGGGAAATCCAACCCATACTCTGGGACAGGGTCAGCACACCGCTCCGAAGCGTCCGAAGTAATCAGCCTCCCTTTCCACGACGCTCGGACCTCCACAAACGGCTCAACACAATCGCCGAACATCGGAGGAGGGGACACCGTCGAATTAGGGTGCAGGTTTCATCGACGCCTGGAGCGCTGGCTCGCAAGAGCTGGGTGCTTCGGTCCTATACAGGGCCCCGCAAGACCTCTCCCAGGCCTGTGACTATGCTGCACGCCCGCACCGCACGAGATGCAAAGCAAAACTGGGACCCCCGACTCATCACCGACAACGGGGGCCTGGACCACATTGTGCATGGACAACTTCGAAGTCTGGAAGCTCACCCACAGAAGCCCCGAGGCTTGGGGCACCAGGTCGGGAGGAGGATGAGGCGGAGGAGGAGGAGGAGGAGGAGGAGGAGGAGGAGGAGGAGGAGGAGGAGGATAATGATGATGATGCTGCTGCTGATGATGGTGATGATGATGGTGATGATGATGCTGATGATGCTGAGGGGGATGAGGAGGAAGGGGAGGAGGAGGGGAGGAGGAGAGGAGGAGGAGGAGGAGGGAGGAGGAGGAGGAGGAGAAGGGGGAGGAGGAGAAGGAGTAGGATTAGGAGGAGGAGAAGGCTGAGGAGGAGGGGGAGGAAGAGGAGAGGAGGAGGAGGAGGAGGAGGAGGAGGAGGAGGGAGGAGGAGGAGGCGGAGGAGGAGGAGGAGGAGGAGGAGGAGGAGGAGGGGAGGAGGAGGAGGAGGAGGGTGAGGAAGAGGAGAAGAAGGAGGAGGAGTAGGAGTAGGAGTCAAGCTAGCCAGCTCGAGCGAGTCAAGCATGGCATGCCCAGTCCCACCCGCCCTCCCACAACATAAGAAGCAAAGCTGGCACAACTGGGGGCCGAAGTCACACCGGCCAGCCGGTTTGGTACAGCTGATGCGGCCGCGATGGCGGTTGCCGACGGGAACTGGCGAGCGCGTGTTGAATGCCGCGCACGCATTGCCAGACGAGTCGAGAATGGCCCGGTACACCGCAGGAAGCCAGAGGTGGCCGGAGGAAGCCCGACGGTCTGACAGGACACCCCAAAGCATTTTTGTGAAAAAGCATTGGGTTTTTGATGTTTTTATGTTGAAATGCTTGCAAAAACACGGTATTCGGTAGGATTCTGACATGAACGCGCGAGTGTGCTCTTTGTAATATTTTTTGCACAGGATTCGCGGCCTGGGTGCATGACAGAGCATCGCGAGTGCACCGCGCGATGACGTGAAATCGCTGGATTTGACAGAATTCTTAAGATTCCTATGGTTTTCCTATGATTTCAGCAAGAGAGCCCGGGCGGGAAATTTGTATATTTTTTTTGTGAAAAAAGCATTGGATTTTTGATGTTTTTATGTTGAAATGCTTGCAAACACACTGTGTTCGGTAGGATTCTGACATGAACGCGCGCGTGTGCTCTTTGTCGTATTTTTTGCAATGGATTATCGCCGTGGACGACAAGACGTCCATGTCGAGAGGAAAAAATAAGAAACATGTTGATTTTGTATTGTTTTTTACAGGTTAGGATGGGACCACCCGGATGCGCCCGCTATCTGCCGGCCTGAGGGGGGAGTAGGAGTATATTCTTATAAGGAATAAGGATAGGCGGAGGAGGGGGAGGAGGAGGGGGCAGGCAGTGGCATCGAGGGCGATGAAGCGGGCGCGGCGCGGAGCAGAGAGAGACAGAGAGAGAGAGAGAGAGAGAGAGAGAAAGGGAGAGAACGAGAGAGAGGCAGGAGGGTACCAGAAGCGACCTGGGAAGCAACGTTCTCCACCACACAACCCTGGCAAGTCCGGAAGCAGTCTGATCAGGAGGCTGGACAGGGAGGATACAGGAGTTGGGAGAGAGGGCGGGATGAGGAGAAGGGAACAAGACACATGAGGAGAGCGGCGGACGGCGGAGGTAGGAGGAGGGAGGACGTCGGAGCAGCAACGGCAACAAACCCTCTTCCTGCTCCTGGTCCTCCATTGCCGTTTTCCTATCCTCATCGTCCTCCCCTTCCCACCTCCTTCTCCTTCTCCTCCTCTTCCCCGTGTTCCGCCTCATCCTCTCCGTCCTCCTCCTCATCTCACCTCCTCCACCTCCTCCTGTTCAGCCTTCTCCCACTTCCTCATGCTCCTCGTCTTCTTTGTCCTCCAGCCTCGACCTTGTGCACGTGGGTGGCACGACTGCTGATGGCTTACTCGCGAGGACGCGTGTACTCGCCGTGCTCGTAGACTGCGCCGCGAGACACAAGCGAAGTGACAAGGCCAATCCGATCCGATCCTCCTCCATCCTCCCGCCTCCCCCCTCCCTCGACCTCTCCTTTCCCCCCTCATGCCTCCTCCCTTCCCCACCTCCCTCCACCTCTCCCTTCCCCACTCCTGCCTGCTTCCTCCGCCAGGTCACCCAACTTCGAGTATCGCGCCACGCAATGTGCGGCGCGCGGTTATCTTCGCGCCCTCGCGCCCGCGCACCGCACCTCTGGAGAAAGACCACTGCTCTGGCCCGGACGGCGACCCGCCATGTGCCATTCCATGACCTTCGCGCCCCCATAATTGATCAAACTTCCGCCCCCTCCCCCGTCCTCCTCCGCGCCGTGCCCCCTCCCCCACCCACTTCGCCCCTCCGCCTCCCTCCTGCCTCTTCCCTCACCCCTCCCGTGCCGCGTCCCGCCTCCCTCCCTCCTTCCCTCCCTTCCTTCCCAGGGGGACCAGACACGAATAACATTGAGCTTTCGGAGGTCGGCGCGGCTTACGGACATCTGCGCTGACCCCCCCCCTCCCGGGCGCGCGGCGCGCGCCAGCGGCGGCGACCGTGGCGCTACCAGGGGGCCCCATCGCAGATCCCAGAAATCCGCGTGGAGCTGCGACAATTTACGCATGCTTGCGCAACTCTCTTCGGCCGCGTCCCTCCTCCCTCCTCCTCCTGCACGGTGGCACAGTTCGGCCCAGCGGCACCCCCTGTTCAGGCCATCGATCGCAATGCGCAGTTCCCCTCTGCCTTGGCCGCCGACGCAACAAAACGTTTGTACAGCCTTTTGTCCTTCGACGCGTCGCCCCCCCCCCTCTGTGACAGCTCGTGCAGCCGCCCGCCCGCCCGCCCGCTCGTCCGCTCGCGGACCCCCGCGCCCGATCGCCCGCCCGCGCGCACGGGCCCCGTCGCCTCGCCTCGCCCGCCCGCGCGCCCTGGCCGCGTGCCCGCTCGGTCCGCGCGCACGCCTCCGCGTCGCGCCCCGGATGTAGACGGGGGTCGGAGGATCGCGCCGCATCGGCGACACGTCGGCGATGCATCGCCGACGCATGGGCGACGCATCGGCGACATCGGCGATGCATCGGCGACGCCAGCGCGGAGAAAATCGGGCTCCGCATTGAGCCGCATCGCCGACGCATCGGCGATGCGACGCGATCCTCCGACCCCATCTACGCCGACCTCATCTACGGCAAGTTCGTGTCGTGCCGACCCAGGCGTTGGATCCCGACACCGCGGGGACCGTTCAACCTTGAACGATCGGCCGCTCCCGAAACGTCAGGGCTGTTCAACATCGACCGATTCTTGGCCGCCGCCGGCATTCCACGTGGAACGCCGCTGGCGGGGTCGCCGCCGGTCGACACGACATGAACCTGCCGCAGGAGGCCCAGACTTACGTCGGGCCTGTCCCCCTACAGGGGGATTTTCGACAAAAAAATAAAAATACTCCAAGCAAAAACTCCAACATGGTAAACCAAAAAATGGTCAAAGCATCGTCCCCAGTTTTTTGTTTTTCTTTTTATAATATCATTTTTGAATCTTCCCCCTGTAGAGGGACAAGCCCTCGCCGACCTTTCATCCGCCTTTTCTGCATACGGCCTACATAGGAGCTACACGGGGTCGCTTGTTGCCCGGGACGCTCTTGGCCAACCTCCTCCTCCTCCTCCTCCGCCTCCTCCTCCTCCTCCTCCTCTCCCTCCTCCTCATCCTCGACCTCCTCCTTCCCCCTGAATCTTCTACCTCTGCGGCAGCTCCCCCCCCTCGCCTGGAACAGCCGCAAGCCGAGGCCACCCCGCTGCCGGCCCTGGCGGCCGGGCGGGCGCGCGCGCGCCCGCGCGGCGCCGCCGCCGCCGCCGACGGACGACCGACGGCCGACGCCGCCCCGCCTGTGCGGCATCGGTCGCCGACGACGACCGGGACGACGGCGACGAAGACCGACGACGATCGACGACCGACCGATGACGACCGACGACGATCGACGACCGACCGTGTGACGACCGACCGTGTGACGGACAACGACGATGACGACGACGACGGACGACGACGACGACGACGACGACGACGACCGACGACGACCAGCGACGTCCAGGAGGTGGAGCGAACAAGATAGCAGAACCGACTCCGTCCATTGTGTTCGGCATTGGCGACTCCAGAGTGGCAAAGGCGGGACGATGAGGAAAAACAATAATGATGAACAGACGGAGTATTATGGGGGGGCAAGCGAAGCGGCCATCCCCTGCCCCTGCTTTCTTTGTTATCGCACCGCATGGCGCCCCCCCGTGCGGAGTGCAACGCAACGGTGTCGTATGTATCCATCACGTGTCATCGCATGCCTTGTTTTTCATCGACCGTCCATGATGGGCCTGTTGATGCTGGCCTGCCACTCGGAGGAAGCTGGAAAGTTCTAGCGGATGCGAAGAGGGAACACAACAAAATTCGACGACAACTGCGACGAAATTCTGAACACCAAGGAAGGCTGGCCACATATCCTTGCCGAAGGCGGACGACTGTGCAGAGGACGCCGGCGACGGCACAGAGGTCGAAGAGGAGGGCGCGCGATGACCGATCAGGTTCTTCGCCACAT
>CAUYUJ010019887.1:47500-52500 GCA_963575745.1 Prorocentrum cordatum | reverse complement strand
CAGCCCGTGCTATTGCCCGCGCACCTCGTCGTAGCTGTGGCCAGCTCGGAACCAATCGCCCCAGCAGTAGACTGGCAACTTGGCTTCAACATAAAGAGGCACCATGGGCCTTATATGCGTGGTCGCGTAATTTTCACAATCACCCCAGCCGTCTTGTCCTAGCCCCAGAAGCACCTTCTTACCTAAGATGGGCGCGCACATGCTCGAGATCAGGACCTCGATTCAACCTTGGATTCTCGGGTGACTCATTGTGACAGCCAGGACAGCCCGACAGATGCAGCGCCTGGAGCAGCCAACGTTCAAGCACTTTCGGCAAGGCCCTGGTTTCAGCATCAACGCGCAATGTAGTGCTGTCATGATGATCTTGGCGCGCCAGCGCAGCGGGGGAATCAGCTGGGGGCCCCGCCGCGTCCAGCACCTCGACCGAGCTCAACCTGGACGCGAGGTCTGATTGTGCCCGAAAATCTGCCACCGTGCCTATGGGCGCGGAGTGGGCGTGTCCTCAGGTCCTCCGCATAATCCTCCCGGCCTCAATCCTCACTCCTGAGGAGTCTATAAAAGGGGTCGGGGGGCCGAGATTGCCAAATCTCCCAGGGCTTCCCGCGCGCTCCCCGGGCCCCGGGAAGCGGCGTCGCTGGGTCGTTCCAGTGCGCCCCAGATTGCCTCGAGACGGCCCAAGAGGCCTTCCAGAAGCCCCGAGGGGGCGTCGAAGAGGCCTCCCACTAGGGGCCCCACTAAACACCCTCCATTGTTTTCCTACGGCTGTTTAACATATTTCCGCGTTCGCGCCCTTTTGGCTACCCGACGCTCCGAGACGGCCCGAGAGGGCCCTGGGGCCGTCCCAAAACGGCCAAAGAGGCCTCCAAGAGAGCGCCGCGACGGCCCAAGAATGACGCGCCGACAGTGCCCCCAGAAAGGGCCCGCAGACGGGGCGCGAATCGAAAATCCGAGCCCCCCGCCCCGAGATGCCCCCAGGAGGCGCCAAGAAGCGACCAAGGGCCCGCGAGCTCCCAATCGCTCGGACGTCCATTCCCGTGCAATTTGTAAGTCTCGCGCGTTCATGTTTCGCGGGGTGGTGGAATTTCCGTCCGGTAATCCTCGCCGAGGAAAAAATCGCGCGCCCGAGCGACGCCGGGCAAGAGACCTCCAGGGCGCCCGAGAGAGGCCCCGGCCCGGGACAAGTCCTGAAACGGCAGGCTGAGAAGCTTCCAGAACTGCCTCCGCGAGGCCCCCGAAGAGGCGGGGCCTCCCGCGAGCCCCCGACGAACGTCCACTGCGCATGTGCATTGAGGACGGGTGGTGAGGGCGCGAGAACCTGGGAGGTCAGAATTTATTTATCTGGCGGCGGGCGATCAGTGGAAACGACAAAGGGAGGGCCGCAGAGGCCAGGGCACAAGGGTTCCCTAAATGAAGGCGCGCGTCCTTACTAGGCGCGTCGACTGCGCCCGCGTCCCAGGCGCGGTGGCTGGGTGGGCCGAGGGCCAATGGATCATTGTGACCATCAGCAGTGCTGGTCATTCGGCATGTCAATGTTGTGGGCGCCAGAAAGATCGCCTGAACTTGAAACGGCCTCTTCTACCCCTCCAGCGCTCCACGCGGGTGGGCGGTCGTGGCCCTCGAGTGCGCCCCTGCAGCTGGCGCCGCAGCCAGCGGCGCAGAAGCCGGCCATACCTCTCCGGCCCCAGTGGGCCGGCGGGGTGGCGCGGCTTCTCCGGGGGCGCGGCGGGCCGCGCGGGGCCCCGTGCCCGCGCCGCCTTCTACCTCTTCGCGCGCGGCAGCGCCGCGAGGCCGAGCGACTGCTGCCGGGGCGGCTGGCGGGCTGTCGCCGGGAAGCCCTGGGGCGCAGCGCTGGCCTCGGCTCCAAGGGCAGCGGCGGCGCCGCCGCTCGGGGGGGCAGGGGCGCCCTTGCGGGGCCCCTCTCATCCTGGGCTGACTGGGGCTCAAGCGGCGCCGTGGCCAAGTCCAGCGCCGCCCCCGGGGGCAAGCTGGGTGTCGCCTGCAACGGCAGCCAGTTTAACCGCGCGTGCAGCCTGCCGCAGCTGCTCCCCCTCAAAGAAAGCATTCGCGAGCTCTGGGGCACGGGCGACGATGGGCTCGATGGGCGCGATGCCATGGCCGCCCGCGACTGCGACCTGCGAAGGGGGCGCGCAGAGCGGTGCCCGGGTCTCGCGCGAGCTGGCGCAGGTCGGCGGCGCCTAGCTGTGGCCCCCATAACGGCTTGCGCTGTGACCGTCGCGCTTGCCGCGACCTCTCCTCGAAACTCTTGCTCGTCCCTCGGGGCGTGGCCTTGACTGTGTATGGTCTGCTTGTCCGTCTCCTGATGCCCTCGGCGTCGGCCTCTCCCGGGTCGATTGTCTTTTGCCTTTAGGTGGGCCGGTCCTGTGCGCCGCGCCACTCTTCGTCGGGCGGGCGCTTGGACTTCTTTCGCTGCTCGGCCTGCTGGAGCTCTGCTGGGGCTGCCGCCGCAGCGGGGGCAAAGCTCGCGATGCCGAGCGTCGGCAGTCGACGGGCAGTGGCCGCCTTCAGCGGCTGACTCGTCGCCTGTTTCGCAGCTGCCCTGCAACTGCGTCTGGGGGCTGGGCGAGCCCGCCGCGACCAAAGCGCCCAAATTTGCCGCGGCCACGCTTGGCGCGCGCGGCCCTGTGGGCCTGCTTGGGCCGCGAGCCGCGCTGCCCCGCCGACTCGCGCGCAGATGACGGGCCGCGGCCCCGCTGCCAAATCGGCGCGGCGCCCTCGCGGCCAAAGCAAGCCGGAACCTCCGACGCCGCGGCTCCTCGGCGCTCCGTCCGCGTTCCGCGGTGCCTGCCCGCTGGAGTTATGTCGGGCGTGTCCTCTTACAAGTGGATTTTCGACGAACAACAACACATGCACAAACAATGCCCCAACAAGGTAAAACAATCCCCCTGTAGGGGGACAGGCCCGACTTAACGCTGGAGCCCGCGCCGAGGCCTCGCGACGGAGGAAACCAGCTGCCGCGCGGCGCCGTCGGGCGACGGCGAGGCAGGGCGGCGGCGCCGCGCTGCCCGCCCGCCACTGGGCCTCGCGCGCGGCGGCGGGCCCGAGGCCGAGGATTTGGCGGCCAAGGCCGCGCGGCAGGACTTGGCCTGCCTGGCAGAGCCCTGGCCCGGTGATGTTATTGCCAAGGGCGCGGCTGGTGGCGGCTATGATGATGCCGTGTGCCCGCGGATAATTCAGGGTCGCCGGCTCGATGGTGAAAGTGAGGGCGAGGGCGGGGGCGATGGTGATCACCGTGGAGATGCAGACGGGGGTGTTTATGATGATGGCGATGGCGGGGGCGATGATGATGATGGCGATGAGGATGAGGATGAGGGTGGTGATGAGGATGCGCGAAACTTCTGACCGCCGGGGCCTGGGTTGAGCGCGCAAAAACAACGTGGGAGGTTGGGTGGGGAACTGCGCGTAGCCGAGGGCGGCTGGGATCGCGTTGGCGCCACAGACGACGATCGCGCGGACGCGCTGTGCGAGTGCCCGCGCCGTCGCGCCACGGCGCCCGCCCTGCTGCCGCTGGCCGTGCACTTGCGACGCCGCGGCGAGCTTAGCGGGGGCCTTCGCCGCGCTGGCGAACGGCCGCCCGCCCGACTCGACGCTGATGCTGTGCGCGTCGGTGCCGCGGCACTTTTGCCTGCGCGAGTCGCCCGCTGCCGCCGCGAACCCTGCGATCCTTTCCGCGGCGGGCAGCGCGCGACCCGATGGCGAGCGCGCGTTGATGTCGCGCCGCAAGTTCTCGGATGATGATGACGACGCTGATGTTGACAATGATAGCGATGCCGATGCGACAGAAGATGATGGTTACGCTGATGATGGCAATGCATACGATGCTGGTGATGGCGATGGCGATGCCGACGATGATGGCGATGCTGGTAACTAGTGGTAGCGCTGCTGATGGCGAAGGCGACGATGGCGATGGCGATGGCGGTGGCGATGATGGCGGTGATGATGATGACGCGAAAGAGGGTGGAACGCGGAGGAGCATCACTGCGCTGAAGAACCCAGAGCCAAGAACCGGGGTCCGGGGGCAGAGAGCTCGGGCCCCAAGGGCCAAGAGACGGGGGCCGGAAACTGGGGGCCGGGGGCCGGGAACCAAGGGGCCGGGCGCGGGGGGCGGGGGGCGGGGGGCGGGGGGGCGGGGGCCGGAAACCGGCGAGGTCCAGCCGCCCGCTGCCGCCACCCCCTGACGGCCCCGAGCCCCCTCGACCCTCGACCCCGGCGAGGGGGCGGAAAGGGGGGCGCATGGGGAGGGGCCGGAACTGGGACAGATCGCCCTCCTTCAGGAAGGACAGCCGACACCTCTGGCATTCGAAGAGGGTGCTCATCTACTCCGCGCCATGGCCGGAGGAAATGACGCGCCGCCTGCGGGCCTCCGGAGGAGGCGCCTGCCCGCTTCCGAGCCGCGGCCAACCCTTCCGTCGAGCTGGTCTCTTTCACGGGCGAGAGAAACGCCCCTCTAGATGGCCGGCGATCGCGGCGACATTTCTTCTTGCCGCCTGTCGGCGCCTGCCGCCGTGGCAACGTCCTCGGGGGGGGGGCCTCATTCCGCGCCGTCGTTGGCGAGGCGACTCGGCGCCCGAGGCCTGCGTGCCAAGGAAGAAGCGCGCCCCAATCGCTGAGTTCGCGGGCCGCGAATCCTGCCCCCCCGCGGGCCCCGCCCCCGCCAGTTGCCATTCCAGCCTGGACATTCGGGCGCCTATCCATAGCGGCGCGCCTCCACGTGGGCGCGGGAAGGGCATGGGCCTGCAGGCTGTGCTTACATGGAAGGGAAGACGCCCGCCGCCTTGCGGGCGTGGGGCGCGCATTCCTCGGCTATCTCGGACCGGGGCATGCTGTTGCAGAGCGCGAGCCCGACCGCGTTGCTCAGCTCGCGGGCGCCCTGCGACGATCTCTGCGCGGCTCGCCGACCGCCGCTGGGGCGCTTCAGCGCGCCTGCGCTGCTGCCCGAACTGCGGGGCCACGGTCGCGGGGGCCGCTGCTGCAGACGACGC
>CAUYUJ010019887.1:0-42500 GCA_963575745.1 Prorocentrum cordatum | reverse complement strand
CGTGGGGCAGCGGGCTCGGGAGGCGGCAGGGACTCGGGATCCCGACTGCCTCCCAGAGCCCACAGCCAGGCGGAGGGCTCGACTGCTTCGGACGCCCGAAATGTGTACGATGATGCTGGGTACAATGCTCAGTGACACATGCTGTCCAAAACCGACAGAAGCCGCTGTTGAGCAGGCGTTTCTTTTTGTTTTTGTTTTTTTCTTTGTCTCCAGAGAACAACATCCGCGGAAACGCGGACAGCGAGACCTTTTCAAAATGACGAGAGACTGCTGTTGGGCACTGCCCTCCCAACTGCGGTGGTGGCCGCCCGCACGGCAACGGCAACGCACGGGGGCTCTGGGGGCCCCGTTCCTGGCGATGGACAATTCCCTCCGCAATCCGTGCCGCATTCTGCTGGGGGAGGGGGTGGAAAGAAGGAGGGGGGAGGGGGAAGAGACAACGTTAGAGAATCGATGCTTTCTAGCGTGCTGGTTCCTTTCTGGGCGTCCGCGGGCGTTCTCGTCGCCGCGGCTGAATTTCCTTCAGAATTCTGGTCACAACGCGCCCCAGATGTCCTGGGTGCGACTGTTTAGGATCTGGAGAGGGCGAGGGGGGAAGAACGGGCGTGGTTGGGAAATGGGGGGATGGCAAAGGGGATGCTGGGGTTCGGGGACCTTCTGACCCGAGTCAATCCAAACCTGGCTCAATGAAGCCTTGCAGAATCCTGCAAGATCCTGCGCTGAAGCCCGGGTCAACGCGAAAGATCCTGCAGGATCCTGCACCCAAACCCGGGTCAATGCGACCCTGGCCCTGCAAGATCCTGCAAGATCGGGCGCTCTGGCTGACCCCCGTTTGGATTGATCACTGTTTCTTGAACTTCGAGGGGTGAAGGGGGGACTGTGCCGGCAACGAGCGTCGCAGCAAGCGCCAAATTATCGCTTCCAACCACACCCAATTTACATATAAGTATTCCCGATCCGCCCACTCACACCGGGTTGCACCTAGTTGCCCCCAGTTGCACCTTGTGATCCCCAGCTGCAATTAGTTTCGCATTATTCCATCGACTTGCCGAAATGGTAATAGAGACGAAGGGAGGGGGGGGCACAAGGAACACATGGAAAAGGATGGAGGGGGAGAGGTCGGATGGAAGCAGGGAGAGGATTGGGAAAGGAAATGGAGGGGGATGGATGGGAGAAAAGGACACGGATGATGAGAAGGGGGCCGCGAGGGGCAAGAGGGAGGATGGGGAGGCCATAGAGGCAGGAGCACGTGGGAGAAACAGAAGCGCCATGAATTCGACGACGACGACGACGGAACACGACGACGACGGCGGCGACGACGATCGACGACGATGCCCGACGAGGGACTGCGTCGGCGCCGTTCGTGGCGATCAACGATCGACGACGACGACCGACGACGGTCGACGAGAACAACGCCGACTGACAGCGCCGACGGCGTTTGAGCGGCGGCGGCTTCCGGGAATGGGCGGCGGGGCGCGCGCGCGCGCGGGAGCGGCGCCCGCCAGGCCGTCGGAGGCGCCCCCGCGGGCCACGTAGAGACGCTTCGGGCCGACCTGGGGCGAGGGGGAGGGGGAGGGGGAGGAGGAATTGGAGGAGGAGGAGGAGGAAGAGGAGGAGGAAGAGGAGGAGGAGGAGGAGGAGGAGGAGGAGCAGGAGGAGGAGGAGCAGGAGGAGGAGGGGGGGGGGAGGAGGAGGGAGAAGCTAGAAAGAGAGGGAGGAGAAGGAGGATCCGTGGAGCCATGGGGAGCAGAGAATCGAACCCGCACGAGCGGACCGCCGCCCACACGAGAGTGCTGCCTCATCGCAGTGCGGGCCGCCCTCCGCTCCCACGCGGGGAGACCTCCCGCCTCACGCGCAGGGGAGGCCGCTGCCTCATCGGCGAGGAGCTCACGCAATGCGGTCGAAGTACAGGCCAGCGTCTTGTCGCCCCGTGACTCGCTGCTTGTGCGTGGCGGCGATGGTGCGTAGGGGGACGGTCGGTTCACCTCCTCACTGTGAGGTCCTTCTCGACTAGCAGCCCTTCCAAAACATATGATCCGTGCAACTGGTTTGGAACCCGAGGGAGGGTAGGCACGACGGCCCCATAGAAATTATGGGCCACACGGCCCCGCCACTCCACCAAATGCACGATCCCCGCGCCTGGATGCTCAAGGTCGCTTCCGCGTCGCGGGCGTAGCTGAACGCCACGGCCCCTGGCAAGGTGCCGCGGACTGGCATGCTGACGCCACGCTGTGAAGCGCACGTGGCATTGTCAACGTCCCCGCGGCGCGGGACCGAGCACCAAGATACGGTGCCCAGCAAACCAGTAACTGCCCCCTCTCTGCGGGGGGAAGGAGGAGGAGGATGAAGGAGGGGGGAGGAGGAGAGGGAGAAAGGAGAGGAGAAAGAGACGGATGAGGAGGGTGAGGACTAGGAGTAGGGGGGTAGGAGAAGGAGGATGCTGAGAAAGAGGTGGAGGGGCAGGAGGAGGAGGATTAGGAGGAGGAAGAGGAGTATGAGGAAGAGGAAGATGAGGAGGATGAGGAGGTGGAAGACGCAGAACATTATGATGATGAGGAGGTGGACGACGAGGAGGAGGAGAAGGTTTTGGCCGAGGTGCCAACTGGTGGCAGTAACTCTGGCAACGAACCTCAGGCGGGTCACGACGGCGACTACCATGCATTCCCTTGTTTATCTCTCGCACCTGCATATCACACCATACTAGATCTCTCGTCTGCAACTCGCATCTGCTGATACATTTCGGTGCAGCAACACGGCGTGCAATAAAGAACCGACCTGGCATTGACGGGCTCGCAGTGAAAGGCACCAGGCACACATATCACTCCCGAGGGGCAACTCATCAGCAGCAGCATCAGCAGAGCCCAGACTCAGCTTGCTAGACATCACAGTTATGTAATCATGCCCTGGACTTGCATTTGAGGACACAAGCTTCCAAACAAGTATTGGCACTGCTTCTGTGGGCCGGCAAATCAAATTCGTAAAGGGTCATATAGCTCGCACAATGTCTTGTGCCTTTACCCAACGTGGGTCAGCAGGAAATTGGCAAGATCACGCCACCGAATTCATCTCTTGTTCAGAACATGCCACATCTTCAGATCCCCCTCCTGTCGACGAAGCCAAACACTGTGAATGTGCGAAACAAACGTGGCTGAACACAAACTTTCGAGGCAACCTTATCGTAGCGGCAAAGAAGACAGGACTGGAAAGCGAACCATCAAATATAAGGATACGCGTGCTCAACCAGTGTCTTGCTCTAGTTAAACCTCTTGGCTAGCATATTCTTGATTCGCAAATGCTCAAGATCAAGTTAGGGGGGAACTCAGCAGCGCGAGGAATCGTAGCAGGGAGTTGCAGGAGCAGGAAAGTGAGATGGCCAGACAAGTCTATGGCTTGGATGTGTGCGTTGCTCAGTTGGAGGAGGCGAAGATGCAAGAGGATGGGGGCGTGGCTATGTCATCCACATCCTCTGCTTCAGCAGCATCAGCAGCAGCAGCAGCGCGCCCCAGAACAATTCCAGGATTGAACAGATGCTGGAAGCCTCTCTTGCTAGTCAGGACAGGGTTGGCAGCGAATTAGCAGTTCTCAAGCTAATGAGGGACCAGAACATGCGACCCCCCCTTCCTCGCCCACTACCATCAAGGGGCAGCGGCAGTTGCGCGCCTATGGATTTTGGACCAGGCCAGCGAACCGCATATCTGCACCAACTGCTGCACCCGTAGATCGCACCGGTATGGTGGTAACAACAACGGATGCAACAGACGCAACTGCTCTCGTGGGAGATATCACCCCAAGGGTGCTTTTTCTCCCAGCGCCCCCGTTTCGGCGCCGACGGCGGGGGGCACGGCCCAGGCAACGGCGTCGACGCGGCAGGGGCCGACGCGTATCGCAGCTGCATCCAGACCCGCGCAGATCGCTCCCATTCAGCTAGCTCAACCAGGGCAATCGTCCAATATCGCCAGCGGGGGAAACGCCAGAGAGGCCGGACACATGCCAGTGCATCGGGGGCGACTCGCAAGATCTGTTAGTCAGGGTATCACGTGGGGAGGGCATGATGTCCATTGGCTGGGTGACGCATGTCGTGAACACGGGGGCACGTTTGAATGTCAACTTGGACTGGGTCATACTTTATTGTAGCGGCGCGCACCTGGTTTGCATGTTAGAGTTGACTCTACAGCTGCTCTCAGGCGATGCGCATCCTCATGCGCGACTTGCCTTGTAGTTTTATCTTGACCACAACGCATTAGATGAGCCTCTGCACGCACGTGTATAAATTGACATATTCTTCGCTGGATCGTCAGTTTCTCCTGTGGGCGCACCATGGGCAGCAGTCGTTGCATTTCATTTTTCACGCGGCTGAAGAACCATGGGGAAACTCAGACACAATGCGTATCGTATTATACCACCGACGAGCTGGCCAGCCGACGCGCTGCCCACCTGCGCGTGTTCTCCTGGTTGGTGAGGGCCTGTGCGCGGCGCTCGTTCGCCGCCTGAGCCCCCATTTCCAGGGCGCGAGCCGTGTTGCTGGTTGGCGCGCCCAGGCGGCGAAAATCGGCCTCCGTCATGCGATAATTGCGCGTCCCAAACAACGCCACGCCCACCGCGTTGCCCATGCACGCCTGCCCCTGCGACTTCCTCGGCGCGCGAGCGAGCCGGGGCCTGGTCGCGTCGCCCCGCCCTTTTCTCGGCGCGTCAGTAGATCTCGATGTTCGCGTTATCGCTCCAGTCGCAGCGGCCCCCGAGATGTCGAGCGCGCGGGGGCATGCGGCCAGTCCCAGCAGCAAGATCGGCCTTGAACTTGCGATTCTCCTGTGTGCGCAGCTCCGTGACTGGCTCGCGCTCGTTGACGTTCTGTTTGCGGCCTCCCGCCTGCAGCTCGGCGCCCGGGCTGTCCAGGGTCTTCTTGACGATCGCGCGCGCCTCCATCGCCAGCCCCGTCCTCGCCGCGCGCCGCTTCAAGGCGCTCGGGGCATCGTCGAACTGCGCTGCGGCGCAGCGGGCGGGCAGCTCCAGGATCCCTGTCTTGAAATCGAGCTGCGAATCCTGGTGCGCGCGCTGATCGCGCTGGCGCTGGGCGGGCCCTTTGAAGGCCTCCGCGAACCGCTCGGGCGCCTCGCGCGCGCCCGTGGGACCCCCGCGGCTCGCAGCAACATGCTGGCCCCCACCGCAGGCCCCCCCCCCCGTTCGAC
Source organism: Prorocentrum cordatum (assembly GCA_963575745.1). Lineage (NCBI taxonomy): Eukaryota > Dinophyceae > Prorocentrales > Prorocentraceae > Prorocentrum > Prorocentrum cordatum. Next base: position 37,314 of record CAUYUJ010019887.1, on the reverse strand, counting down.
GACGAAGTGATGGGCGCGATCGCGTGCGAGCCCCTGACCCACTGCCGCCGCCAGCTCCCGCGCCGCCTTGTCGGGCCAGTCCAGCGGCGTGCAGGTGAAAGGGTTCGACGTGTCCAGCAGCCCGAAAACGCCCCTCTCGCCGACCTCGGCTCAGCGCGAGACCGACGCATCTTGCGATTGGCATCGCGCCCTCCCACCGCCGATGTGACGGGTGGGGTCGACGCCAAATTCGCGCTCAGGGCGCCGCGGCTTCTGTGCAAGGCCCCAGAGAAGAACTTCCAGAACGTGCGGGGTCGAGGCCCCCCTTCCCGCCGCGCTTGTCGAGGCGGTGTCCGCGGGGCCACTGCGCGGCAGCGGGCGCGCGAGTAGCTCGGCGAGCGTACAGCGATGCCTAATCTCCTCGCGGCATCTCTGGCACTTGCGCGCAGCCGCCTCGGGGTCAGCCGCCGCCGGCCCGCGCTGGGGCCGTCGCGGTGTCGAGCGGCGTCCAGGCTCCGCGCAGCGCAGCAGCGTCCCCGCGGGCGCACTCCAGAGCGCCTCTGGGAAAACGACGGACCCGTACCATCGACAGTGCCACCGATCGTCACCAGAAGCGTGTGGCTGTGAGTTTGGATTCGTGGTTGCGTGCTGTGTTGTGGAATTTGCCGCCGAATCCTCGATTCGTGAACCCTTACCCGGTTTTCCAGTCGCGCCCAGCACGAGGTCGTCAACGTACACTGCCATGATGCACGTGCCGCACGGGGATATCCACAAGGACTTCTCTCCCTCGACGCTCTTCCAGCCAGCGTTCCGGAGGGCGTGCGCGAAGTGCGCGTCCCAATCGCCTACAGAGCGCGGGTGCCGCTCTTGCGCATGGTCGAGCCAGACTTCTTGCAGTCGCGTCCAGCAAACTGTGGGGCAATCGCGTCTATCTTGACGGAGCGGCGCCATCTCTGCGCGTCGTGCCGCCAGTGCGTCGCGACGGACAAGGGTGGCAGACGGGCCGCCCTCCTCGCTCGGCCTCGCCGCGTGCGCCGCCGCTGCCGACGCGGGCATGCGAGACTCAGGCGTCGCGCAGTGCTCTCGCCGCCTCGACCCCCCCGAGCCCGTTCAACCAGCGAGAACGCCAGCCGGCGATGTTCGACGGAGCGCCCGCGTCGCACAGCATCCAGCAAGTCCGCCTCAGGCGAGGCGCGGCGGTCGGCCCGTCGCTGATGAGCCCGGCGTCGAGGCTGCTCCGTCAGTTCCTTCTGCCTGTCCAGTTCGTCGGGGGTCTGCTCGACGTTTGCCGTGGCCGACGACCGAGGCGACAATTCGGCGACCCTCTCCCTCTCCCGCGCGCGCAGCGCCGCTGAGCGGCGCCTCTCCGTCCGCGGGCCTCGCCTCCGCAACGCTGCGTCGCGCGGGCGGGTGTCGCCGAAAGAAATGCAAGCCCACTTTCTGTGCCATCTTCATCGTGAGCTGCCAGTGCCCACCAACGCATTTGTTGTTCTTTTTTCTTTTCTCGCGCCATCGCCCGCTCCCGTCTGCGGCGCCTCCGAAGGAAGCTGGAGATCCCAGCTCAGGGTGTCGGCCGCCTTCGCGCGGTCCTGCATCTCCCTCGTATAGTCCAGGATCGTTCGCAGCGGCATGTGATCGCGGGGGCGGCGATCAAGTATCACTTGTAGCCGTCTCCCATGGTGGGTGCTCACCTTACAGCCCAAGACGTTCCCTAATGCAGATTGCGACAGAAACCGATGATCGACCGAGTAGTGCTGCGTCCACGCGCTGGATAAACAAAGCGAGCGCTTCAGGCACAGCTGCTCCGCGAGGTTGCTCGACAAAGACTGGCTTTCGCACTGAAATGTTCCAGCCGCTGTCTCTGCCGCAGGCACTCCGTCCCCTCGCGCTCAGAGTCTGCTGTTGAGGTTCATGCCCACGACGATCATCAATCCTGTGCTCGCGTTCTCCACGATCGAGTCGATCCACGAGTGGGTCGCCTTCGCGGCCGCCTCCTGTACCGCGATGCGCATCCCAGTGGCGCCTCCAGCCCACTGCTAGCGCGAAGTTGAACTTGCTGCCCTTCAGCCTCATCGCGCCAGTGCGTCACTGAATCGCTCTGGGCGGCGCGAAGATGTTTACCGCGTCCTTCAACCGCAGCTGCCTGCCCACGATGATTGTGCAGCCCGCCGAAATACACCGCCGAATGCCCACTCCCGAGCACCCCCACTTGGTACTGCGTGTTCGCCCAGCTCATGATGCCGGTGCCAAGCAAGATGAAAACATCGGCGCCCAATTCGCGCGCCACCTCGCGGCATCTCCCGGTCGCGATACGAGAAACAGGCCCAGATGCCCCATCACTCGCATATCCCAACCACGCGCCGCGAGCCAGTGAGCCAGCTGCGCCCCCGCTGGGCGCCTCAATGGCAACTCGTACAAGCCATCGCTGTGCTGCCCGGCAGTGGACTGTCGCGCGTCGGAACGTGGCTCGGGCCCTGAAGATGGTGATGCTGATGCGGGGGATGCGGATAATGATGAGGATGATGCTGATGATGCAGTTGATGATAATGTTGGAGATGATGATGTTGATGTTGATTTTGATGTTGATGATGATGATGATGATGATGATGATGATGATGATGGTGATGGTGCTGATGACGACGCGACGACGATGATTCTGATGCTGATGATACTGATGATGCTGCTGCTGATGATGATGATGATGATGAGAGGAGGAAGAGCAGGAGGAAAAGGGGGAGGAGGACGGAAGGAGGAGAAGGATACCTCCCCTTCAAATGCCTCCAGATTCGAGGCCCCTCCTCCCATTCCTCCTCTTCAGCCGATTCCTCCTCTTCCTAGTCCTCCTCCGTCCCCCAGTCATCCCGTCGACATTGCAGTGCGCCCTGGGCGGGCCCCGACAACTCGGGGCCGACATCCAAATAGTTCGCAGGGGTATTCAATGGTAATTCTAGCAACTTCCCTGCTGTCGTCACCACGCACCCCCCGAGGCGCCTCAGCCTTAGCCCTCCCCCTCCCCCGTATCGTCCACCTCCCCTCTTCTTTGGGAGGGCCCCTCTGCGCCTCCTCCGTCCTCCGAAAGGGGCGCGGAACGGTCTCGTGCAGTGGTCAATGTGCTTAGTAAATTTGGATGAACGGAGGCCTGCTGGTGAGGACTCCCTCCCCCCAGTCCTCTCCGTAGTGCTGTAGTTGCTCCTCCCTAAGGTTTTCCAAGTGATTTGGAATCGGCGGCTCGAGAGGTTCAGGTGTCACACTTGCTGGGCTTCCAGTAAGACAGAGGCCGCAGTAGCCAAGAGGAGATGCCCTGGCCCAAATGGTCATGTCCCTTTAAGAATAACGGGCTCGTGAATATTCAGCCGCCCATGTGCGGCATACAGGCGCACGAATGTAACCAATGTCCAGCGGATCTGTCATAGCAGAAGTACGTCCGATATCTCAAAACGGCGCCTGGACCGACTCCTGGCGGGTTGTGACCCACAGACAAGTGCTGTGATCAGGCTCGTGATGATCGCTACGCTAGAAATTTATGGCTCCGCGACTTCTGTGGGGCTCCCTGCGGGTATTCACCCTGGGCTCCACATGCCCATTCTGTCCCTCTAGCATTCGGTCGGGCATGTCCCCCTACAGGCGGATTTTGGACGAAACGTTAAACATAATCAAACAAGTCATCCCAACCTTACCAAAGGTAGTAAAACAAGTCGTCCCCGGACCATTTCTTCACACTCCTCCTGCAGAGGGACGGGCCCGACCTCACTCTCGCAGGGCGCCTCGGCCCCTTGCCGTCCCGCAACTTCCCTGGGCGGGCTATTGGACATCCGAGAAGTGGGTACGGAAAGAAGGGGTACAATGCCCAGCAACAAGTGCTGTCCCAAACCGACAGCGGCCGCTGTTGGGCGGGCGGCCCCCTGTCTCGAATGGACACGGGCCGCGGCGGCGCGGACAGCGAGTCCTGCTCAGAGGGAACAGGAACTGCTGTCCTCCTCCTCCTCCTCCGCCTCCGCCTCCTCCTCCTCCTCCTCCTCCTCCTCCTCCTCCTCCTCCTCCTCCTCCTCCTCCTCCTCCTCCTCCTCCCCCCCCCTCCTCCCCCTCCCCCTCCTCCTCCTCCTCCTCCTCCCCCTCCTCCTCCTCCCCCTCCTCCTCCTCCTCCTCCTCCCCCTCCTCCTCCTCCTCCACCCATTCTTTCCGTGCCCAGGTCGTTCGCGCAGGGGGCAGAGCCGAGGGGGCGGCGCGCCGCGCCTGTCCCCCTCCAGGGGGCTCTCGGACGAAGCATAACACAGACGCAGAACAAATACTCCACAGATGCCCCCCAAAATACTCAAACAACAAAAAATGGTCCCCAGACTATTTTTTGACTACTTCCGAATTTGTCCCCCCTGCAGAGGGACAGGCCCGACTTAGTCGTCGTCGTCGTCGTCGTCGTCGTCGTCGTCGTCGTCGTCGTCGTCGTCGTAGGTCGGGCCTGTCCCCCTACATGGGACTTCGGACGAAAAATAAAACAAGACGCAGCAAAATACTCCACAGATGCCGAAAAATACCCCAAACATCGTCCCCAGACTATTTTTTGACTATTTCTGATTTCCCCCCCCCCCCCTGCAGAGGGCCCGGCCCGACTCAATCGTCGTCGTCGTCGTTGTCGTCGTCGTCGGCTTCGTATCGTTTGTCGTCCTCGCCGTCGTCGTTCCTCCTCGTCGTCGTCGGCGGCCCGTCTTTCTTTCCCGGGCCTCGTGCCCCTCCGCGGGCGCGCACGAGGCCGGCCCCCAGGACTTTTCCCTGCATCCTCTCTGCCTCCCCCAGTTTCCTGCCCCCCGTTCGCCTCCCCGTCCTCCTCCCCTCGGCCTTTGAATCCTCCCCCCTCCTCCTCACTCCTCGTTTGCCACATCTCCTCCCCTCTGCCTCTTCCCCCTCCCTCTCCCCCTCCCGCCGCCTCCTTCCCCCCTCCCCGCACGTCCTCTCTTCCCACTCTGCTCCATCTTCCCCTCCCGCACCTCGCCCCTCTCTCTCCTTCCCCCCCTCCTCCCTCGACCAGCTACCCGATGTCCTTCCTTCGCTCCTCACGTCGCCCTGGCCATCGCCCTCTCCCTTTTGCCCCTCGCCCCAGCGTGGGCCCCGGCGGGCCCCCGACCGCCCTGCCCCTGGCTTTCCTCGCCGGGCCCCCTCCCGCACTTGGGCGTCGCTTCGTGGGGTGGGGGGGGCGGCAAACGGGGGGGAGGAAGCAGGGTGCACCCATCGGGCCCCACAGTCGTCGGGTCGGGCGAAAGGGGGGGATAGCAAAGGGGGGGTTTGAGAATCAGCTCACGTAGCTGATTTTCCCGGCGCCTCCCGGCGCCGGGAAGCGCCCATGTATCGAAGAATGGGCCCCTCGGCGGGGCCGGAACCAGCTGCATGCAGCAAATTTCGTAACCCCCTCTTTCCCAATCCCCCCCTTTCGTCCGGCCCGAAGTCGGGGCTGGTTGGAGGGGACACGCGAGAGGACACAAGGCCCTTCCGAGGGCCACACCGCCGCAGGAACGTAGGAGGCATGGGTCGCGAAGCACGGGCACAGAGCACCCCATCGCGAGGCAGGGTCGACCTGCTAATCGGCCTCGACTGTAAAGGCGCCCTTCGGGGGCCTCAAAGGGGCCCCCTTCCTGCAGCCCTCGCTCCCCCATCGCCCCCCCCCGATGACGCGACGCCGGCGGGCCGGACCGAGCTCGCCCGAGCAGCGCTCGAGCCCGGGGAGGCTCTCACGCAACTGTGCAGCAGGTGCTGATCTGCAAGAGCTCGGTCGGGCGTGTCCTCCCAATAGCGGAGCTGGGACGGCAATGAAAAACACGGTCCAAACACGTGCAACACAGGCTCAGACACGGTCAAGACATCGTCCCTACACCCTGCGAAATGCTTAAGAAATCATGGGTTAAGAAATTCATAGTCTCAGAACTTGAGAAAAAACCCAACATGTCTATCAAAATCTTCAGATGTACATTGAAACGTTAAGAAGAATCGAGACTCTGGCCGAAAACTTAAGTTTTCTTAAGCATCGCCTAAGGTGTAGGCTATTTTTGGATGTTCCTCCTGTGGAGGGGCGTGCCCGCCTTCACGCAAGAGGGGCGGGGCTGGGCACGCCGTGGCCAGATCCAACCCCGGGCCCAAGGTCGGTGCACATGGCTGCCTGGCCAAGCCAGGAGGGGGCATGCGTGCGCACCCCTGCCCTCCAGGAGGAGGAGGAGGAGGAGGAGGAGGAGGAGGAGGAGGAGGAGGAGGAGGAGGGCGAGCAGCCAGCTGGAAAGAGCTGCCGGGGAAGACGCTGTCACCTGGCTCTGGGACCCTGCAGCGAAGCTCCACGACGCTGTGGGGGAAGAATCCAACCCGCAGGGGGGGGGGCATGGCTCACATGTGGCCGGTTCCTTACAGCAAGTTCGCATCGCGATGATCGCTCTGGGCTCGCAGCCGCGTCAACGAGGCGCGAACCTGGCGTTTCCCTCTCGCCCACCTCCTTTTTCCAACGAGCCTGATCCAGAGAAGCCACTCCAGGAGAGCCATCCAGAGTACCCAGGTCTCGGCCAAGGGTACAACAAACCGACGCCTAAGCCTACCCCGCGGTGCTTTCCGACCAGGACGCCGAGGCGGATCCAGCCGTGGCGACGAGACCTCCCCAGGAGGCTCCGGGAGGGGCAGGGAGGCCGCCCCGCGAGCCTGCGAGCCTCGAAGCTCGGCCCTCGAGCGGGAGGCCCGGCGAGGGGAGGCGCGTCGACGGCGGCCCGCGGCCACACACCGCTGGCGCTCGGCCCTCGGAGATAACCTGTGCTGCGCCCCGCCCGAATCCGCTCGCGACCTGCGCTCGTCCAGAAAATGGAGGGCCGCGCCCCGCCTCGCCAAGCGCCGCTCCTCTGCCCGCCGCCGCCCCCCTCCCACTGCTGTCCCTCCTCGCACCTCTCTGGCCTCCTCCCTCGCTGCCTCACGGTTCCCGCCTCCCCCCCCCTTCCTCGCACTCGCCCCCCCCCCCCCCTCCCTACTCCGTCGCACTTCTTCTGCCTCCTTCTCGTTCTCCTTCTCCTCCTCCTCGCGGCAGGCCTCGCAGCAGCGCGGCGTGACAATGGCGACGGGGGAATTCATCAGGCAACCGCAAGAGGAGGAGGAGGAGGAGGAGGAGGAGGAGGAGGAGGAGGAGGAGGAGGAGGAGGAGGAGGAGGAGGAGGAGGAGGAGGACCAGCGCAAATCAAGACTCATCAACGATATTGGAATACACCCTCTCTCCAAGCTCCCTGTTCATAGGCACCCATGAGAATTCATATCCACTGAAAGAAATGCCCCGTTGGAAATCAACCGTTTGAAGATTCAGAAACATGGCAAAACACTATTCTCGGGACCCCAACGCCACGAATCAACCTGACTGTTGCGTCTTGGCAATCTTGAACCGTGCCAGAACACCAGTCTCGGGACCCCAACATCGCGAATCGTATGACTCTTGTTCCCTGACAACCGCGAACCATTACCAAACACCATTTTTGGTACGTCAACCATGGGAGTCCGTAAATCTCTTGCAACTGGTTAAACCGAATGTGCGCGGAGGCTTAGGCGATAACCACATGTTGAAAAGGAACCGCCCCCAATATGTGTAACTCTTGCAATTTTGCAAGACGAATGTGCGCGGCGCGACGGCGGGAGCCACATTTTGAAAACGGCCAACCCCAATCCGTGAAATTAATCAACTTATGTTTAAGACGAGTGTGCGCGGCGCTGAGGCAAGAACCATATGTTGCAAACCACCCGTCCTCCGCCCGTGAAACTGTTGCCACTTTAAACTTCAGGATCATAGATGGTAAAGAAGTCTCAAGAGAAACGACCGGGCCGCCCTTCCGACTGGCCTCGGGGTGCGACAGGGAAAAGTTATGTAGAAAGAAAAAGAACGGAGGATGAGGGGGAGGGAAAGGCAGAGCAGGAGGAGTGGGAGGGAACACTAAAGGACGAGCTGGAGGAGAGGAGAAGGAGTGAGGAGTGCCTCTGCTTGTAACCAGCTGGCGTCGCTGATGTCACAATGTGTGTTCGCGTCGTGGTCGCATGACATGACCGTTCTCGTGCTGTGCGTCGGTGCAGTCGTCTGGGCCCATGAAGTGCAGGAGCTAGAGGAAAGGAGCAAATAGGAGGGAGCACTGGAGGACATGGAGAGACGAAGGAGGAGGAGGAGGAGGAGGAGGAGGAGGAGGAGGAGGAGGAGGAGGAGGAGGAGGAGGAGGAGGAGGAGGAGGAGGAGGAGGAGGAGGAGGAAGGGGGGAGGAAATCCGAGAGAAGCGCTCGGAAACCGCGCTCCCATGGCGGCGCAGCGGCGCGCACGGTTAGAGCGCCGCGCAGGCGCGGCGTCGCGGCTGGGTGTGCCTTCAGCAGCCCCAGGGCGGTGTGGCCGTCTGCGAGTAAGTACACCCGCTGGCCGCCTCACGGGCAAGCAACGGAATGCAATCCCTGGAGGGGGAGGAGGAGGACGAGGAGGAGGAGGAGGAGGAGGAGGACCATCCTCCCTCCCTCCCTCCTACTGTCTTCCTCCCGCCCTCTCCTTCCTGGCTTCTTCGTCCCTCGTCCTTCCTCCCTTCTTCTACTGGCGCCTCCTCCTGGTCTGACGCCTCTACCTCCCCCTCGTCCCCAGCAGAGGCAACGGGGATGAGGCGGGAAGAGAAGATAAGGTAGGGAGGATGAGGCAGGTCATGTGATGAAGAGAACGATGATGATGAGCTCCGAGAGGAGTAGGAGAAGAGGAGATTAAGAGGAACAAGACGAGGCGTACGAGGCGGAGAGGAAAAATAGCATGAACAGTATGATGAGAGAGGATACGTAAGATGGGAGGTCGGATATAATCGAATGATGCGGACCACGAGAGAGGGCAAGTGAGGAGGGATGAGGAACGATGATGCTACAAGGTAACGGCGCCTCAGACAAATCGAAAGGACGACCCAAAAAGAGCTGCTGAACACGGCCCCTTCGTCAAATCGCCTCGCGATCACGGGTTCTCGCGAGGAAAATCGCTCTACGCTGCTCGTACAGTTGCGTATCGCTCGGTGCCGGAGCATCCTGAACTGCTTCGGAACTGGCGGAATTAGAGGGGATGTACGAGGAGAAGGAGGAGGAGGAGGAGGAGGAGGAGGAGGAGGAGGAGGAGGAGGAGGAGGTGTCTGGGTCGGTCGCTTGAAGCATGCCGCGAGTCACCTGCTCGGCGCTGCTCCGCGCTGCGCGCCAGAAGTGCAAATTCTCGCCCCTCGACTCGTCTGCTGTCGGCGGTGGGCGGCCTGCTGCGGCTCCTGGCATCCAGGAGTGCCCGGACTCGAGTCGATGAGTCGAATCGGCGATCGAAACGAATCGACTCGGCAAAAATCCGCAGCCAGGTCCGGAGTCCGGGGGGGAGACGAATCGGCAGAACTCGACAGAGCCGTTATGCCTCACCGAGAAGCCAGAGCCCAGATCGGAGCCCGAAGCCGCATCGCATCGGCATCGGCATCCGTCGACGTCGACATCGACATCGCATCGGGCTGCAGCGTCGGCGGCCTCGGGCCCGCCCCGCAGGCAGGCCGGGGCAAGGAGCGCGGGGGCGAAAGCGCGGGGGCAAGCACGCGGGGCGTCCGCGGAGCTCCGACGGCGCCGCGGCGGCCGTCTGCCACACGGCAGGCGCGTGTTGTGCCGAGCCCCGCACTGGTTCCTGACGCCAGGGGCTGAACCTGAACGGTGTGTTTCGTTTTCGTTCTGTTCTCGTTGTCCCTCGTCTTGTCTTCCATCCGCCCTGAACGCAAAACGACATCGAAACCAGAACGGCCCACGACGTCGCCAAAGCACCGTTGAAGTTCACCCCTGCCTGACGCCGCGGGGATCGCTCGGCCTGGATTTTATCCCACGGGACCTCAACTCTAAACGGGCGTGAACAGCACCAGCTCCACGTAGATGATGAGGGGGACCACGAACACCAGGAGAAGAAGGAACGGCACCACGCCCACGTCAACGCCAAATACGAGCGGATAAATGACGAGGCCCATCTCGGGCACCCCAGCCAGAAACCATCGACCCATAACATGCATGACAAGCCCCACAGAACGACCAACACAAACATGAAGATAAAGAAACGTCAGGATCGTTCAACATCAACCGGTTCGGGGCCGCCGGCGGCGTTCCACGTTGAACGTCGGCGGCGGGGTCGCCGCCGGTCGACACGACGCGAACCTGCCGTGCCGCAACGAAAGGGAGGGAGGGAGGGAGGGATGGAACTAGAGAGAGAGAGAGAGGGAGAGAACAGCCAACACGGCGGGTCTGTCCCCAGCAGGGCAGCACTGTGGCACGCGTCGCGGGCAGGGGGTGGCGAGGCGGCACGGCGGACGATGCCCCTCGAATACGACGACGACACAAGGAAGAGATTAACTCAATGATACAACACCCGTGCCGATGCATAATTCATCGAGAGATACCACATCGGACCGGGGAGTGGATAACTGCCTATTGCTGGTCACCGCCTGGCCCGAGAAAATTCAGTGGAATCCGGGATCGCTGTTAACATCTCCGCCCGAGATGCTAGTCGTGCGACTTCCTACGTACTAACTTCCCCTTCACCCATGCAGTGATGTTAATTACCGTCTCTCCTCAGAACTTGAGGTAAGTGGGAGAACATATCAATGATGTGCAGAACTCTCGTCCTGGATAACAGTGGGCACTGGTTCTTCTGGGGGCACTCCCATGAACCCCACCCACGGTGAAACCACAAACTGAACGAGAAACTGGTCCTGGGGAAAGCACGGGTGGCCAAGACACGCTTCCACCGGGACCCCTCCTCCCCCTGCCAATAGCAGGAGGAGAGGACGGAGGAGGGTGAGGAGGAGAAGGAGGAGGAAGACGAGGAGGAGGAGGAGGGAGAGCGGGAGGAGGAGAAGGAGGAAGGGGAGGAAAAGGAGGAGGAAGAGCGGGAGGAGGAGGAGGAGGAGGAGGAGGAGGAGGAGGAGGAGGAGGAGGAGGAGGAGGAGGAGGAGGAGGAGGAGGAGGAGGAGGAGGAGTGGGAGGAGGGAGGAGGAGGAGGAGGAGGAGGAGGAGGAGGAGGAGGAGGAGGGGGAGGAAGAGGAGGAGGAGGAGCAGGAGGAGGAGGAGGAGGAAGAGGAGGAGCAAAGGAGGAAGAGGAGGAGGAGGAGGAGGAGGAAGAGGAGCAAGAGGAGGAGAAACACTGACGAGGCGGGCGAGAGGTGGGAGGAGGCTCGGATGGGACCGGCTTTGTGCGCGCCAGGCGACGAGAGCTGCACACGCACACACTCTTTGCGTCGGCGGTGGGGCAAGGGTCGTCTGCGCTAGCGGAAAGGCTTACACGGGGGTGCCGTGAACTTTATGTCGGGCGTACCCCCCTACAGGGGGATTTTCGACGACAAATGAAACATACCCCAAACATACCCCAAAGAGGTCGAAAAATACTAGAAACATAGTCCCCACACTTTTTCATATAGTACTAATTTATGCCTCTAGGAAAACCCTGCTATGCTATGCTATGCTATGCTCTGCTCTGCTATGCTGCGCAATGCTATACTGGGCTAGGCTAGGCTAGGCTATGCTATGCTGCGCTATGCTATGCTGCGCAATGCTATGCTATGCTATGCTATGCTATGCTATGCTTTTGCTTTGCCTTCGCTTTTGCCTTCACTTTTGCCTTTGCTTGGCACCACCGCGCGTTTGCTTTTACCTTTGCTGTTGCTTTTGCTTGGCTCCCAAGGGACTGGGGGAACCGCCCAGGGCGGGGTGCACTGCCCGGCCCCTTTAAGCCAAAACAGTAAGAACCCTTCTAGGCAGAGCCTAGGTCTGGAATTACCCTGTGACGTACCCAACCCATTTGTATCAATGGAAACGAGGAGTTGGCCGAAACTTGTATGGACAATCAACTTGATGTGTAAGCTACTTGGGAGGCGTCACTGTGCTGGGCCCCGCAAGCAGGCCTCGAAAGTGGCGACAGGTTCACAGATCGCAGCCCCCCAGGGATGGCGAGGTCTAATTTGAATCTGCATGTGGCGTCACTGTGCTGGGCCCCCCAGCAGGCCTCGAAAGTGGCGACAGTTTCAAAGATCGCGGCCCCCCAGGGATGGCGAGGTCTAATTTGAATCTGCGTGTGGGTACCCACTGTGCTGGGCCCCGCAAGCAAGCCTCGAAAGTGGCGACAGTTTCACAGATCGCAGCCCCCCAGGGATGGCGAGGTCTAGTTTGAATCTGCGGTGGGTACCCACTGTGCTGTGCCCCCCAGCAGGCCTCGATAGTGGCGACAGTTTCACAGATCGCAGCTCCCCAGGGATGGCGAGGTCAAATTTGAATCTGCGGTGGGTGCCCACTGTGCTGGGCCCCCCAGCAGGCCTCGAAAGTGGCGACAGTTTCACAGATCGCAGCCCCCCCAGGGATGGCGAGGTTTAATTTGAATCTGCGGTGGGTACCCACTGTGCTGTGCCCCCCAGCAGGCCTCGATAGTGGCGACAGTTTTTCACAGATCGCAGCTCCCCAGGGATGGCGAGGTCTAATTTGAATCCCCGTGTCACTGTGCTGGGCCCCCCAGCAGGCCTCGAAAGTGGCGACAGTTTCACAGATCGCAGCCCCCCAGGGATGGCGAGGTCTAATTTGAATCTGCGTGGGCGTCACTGTGCTGGGCCCCCCAGCAGGCCTCGAAAGTGGCGACAGTTTCACAGATCGCAGCCCCCCAGGGATGGCGAGGTCTAATTTGAAGGGTACCCAGCAGGGAGATCGCACCGCCCATGTGAGTCCGCCGTGGGTACCCACTGTGCTGGGCCCCCCAGCAGGCCTCGAAAGTGGCGACAGTTTCACAGATCGCAGCCCCCCAGGGATGGCGAGGTCCCATTTGAGTCCGCCGTGGTACCCACTGTGCTGGGCCCCCCAGCAGGCCTCGAAAGTGGCGACAGTTTCACAGATCGCAGCCCCCCAGGGATGGCGAGGTCCCATTTGAGTCCGCCGTGGGTACCCACTGTGCTGGGCCCCCCAGCAGGCCTCGAAAGTGGCGACAGTTTCACAGATCGCAGCCCCCCAGGGATGGCGAGGTCCCACCCACTGTGCTGGGCCCCCCAGCAGGCCTCGAAAGTGGCGACAGTTTCACAGATCGCAGCCCCCCAGGGATGGCGAGGTCCTAATTTGGGTCCGCCCGTGGGTCACTGTGCTGGGCCCCCCAGCAGGCCTCGAAAGTGGCGACAGTTTCACAGATCGCAGCCCCCCAGGGATGGCGAGGTCCCATTTGAATCCGCCCGTGGGTCACTGTGCTGGGCCCCCCAGCAGGCCTCGAAAGTGGCGACAGTTTCACAGATCGCAGCCCCCCAGGGATGGCGAGGTCCTAATTTGAATCTGCCCGTTACCCACTGTGCTGGGCCCCCCAGCAGGCCTCGAAAGTGGCGACAGTTTCACAGATCGCAGCCCCCCAGGGATGGCGAGGTCCCATTTGAGTCCGCCGTGGGTACCCACTGTGCTGGGCCCCCCAGCAGGCCTCGAAAGTGGCGACAGTTTCACAGATCGCAGCCCCCCAGGGATGGCGAGGTCCCATTTGAATCCGCCGTGGTACCCACTGTGCTGGGCCCCCCAGCAGGCCTCGAAAATGGCGACAGTTTCACAGATCGCAGCCCCCCAGCTGGCACGCAGCGACGAGCGAGGCGAAAGGCAGGGGGGAAGAGAGGGACGGGAGGGAGTGGGACGGAAACGCGCGAGCAGTGCTCTATTCAAAACGAGAACCCAACGCAGGAGGGTTGGGAACTACCCTGTGACGTACCCAACCCATTTGTATCAGTGGAAACGATGAGTTGGCCGAAACTTGTATGGACAATCAACTTGATGTGTAAGCTACTTGGGAGGCGTCACTGTGCTGGGCCCCGCAAGCAGGCCTCGAAAGTGGCGACAGTTTCACAGATCGCAACCCCCAGGGATGGCGAGGTCTAATTTGAATCTGCGTGTGGCGTCATTGTGCTGGGCCCCCCAGCAGGCCGCGAAAGTGGCGACAGTTTCACAGATCGCAGCCCCCCAGGGATGGCGAGGTCTAACTTGAATCCGCCGTGGGTGCCCACTGTGCTGGGCCCCCCCAGCAGGCCTCGAAAGTGGCGACAGTTTCACAGATCGCAGCCCCCCAGGGATGGCGAGGTCCCATTTGAGTCCGCCGTGGGTACCCACTGTGCTGGGCCCCCCAGCAGGCCTCGAAAGTGGCGACAGTTTCACAGATCGCACCCCCCCAGGGATGGCGAGGTCCCATTTGAGTCCGCCGTGGGTACCCACTGTGCTGGGCCCCCCAGCAACCCTCGAAAGTGGCGACACTTTCGCAGATCGCAGCCCCCCAGGGATGGCGAGGTCAAATTTGAGTCCGCCGTGGGTGCAGACTGTGCTGGGATGGCGATGTCCCATTTGAATCCGCCGTGGGTGCCCACTGTGCTGGGCCCCCCAGCAGGCTTCGAAAGTGGCGACAGTTTCGCAGATCGCAGCCCCCCAGGGATGGCGAGGTCCCATTTGAATCCGCCGCGGGTGCAGAATGTGCTGGGCCCCCCAGCAGGCCTCGAAAGTGGCGACAGTTTCACAAATCGCAGCCCCCCAGTGATGGCGAGGTCCCATTTGAGTCCGCCGCGGGTGCAGACTGTGCTGGGGCCCCCCAGCAGGCCTCGAAAGTGGCGACAGTTTCGCAGATCGCAGCCCCCCAGGGATGGCGAGGTCCCATTTGAGTCCGCCGCGAGTGCAGAGTGTGCTGGGCCCCCCAGCGGCCCTCGAAAGTGGCGACAGTTTCGCAGATCGCAGCCCCCCAAGGATGGCGAGGTCCCATTTGAGTCCGCCGCGGGTGCAGAGTGTGCTGGGCCCCCCAGCAGCCCTCGAAAGTGGCGACAGTTTCACATATCGCAGCCCCCAGCAGCCCTCGAAACGCAGCGACGAGCCATGTAAAAGGCAGGGGGGAAGAGGGGGGCGGGATTCGCGCGAGCAGTGCTCTATTCAAAACGAGAACCCAACGCAGGAGGGTTGGGAAAAAAAACACATATTTTCGGGGTATCTTTAATTTTTTGTCGAAAATCTCCCTGTAGGGGGACAGGCCCGACTTAATGTCAACTGCACACGCACACACCGCGGCATGCAGGCGCGCGCCGTGCGCGGCGGCCGCGGGCGGAGCCCGCGGCGGCCCCCTCGCGGCGCCCCCCGCGCCGGGGAGGGGTCATCGTCGTCGTCGTCTTCGTCGTCGTCGTCGTCGTCTTCGTCGTCGCCGTCGTCGTCGTCTTCGTCGTCCTCCTCCTCCTCCTCAGCCTCCTCGGCCTCGTCGGCCCAGGTGTCGTCGTCGTCGTCGTCGTCGTCGCCGTCGTCGTCGTCGCCGTCGGCGGTGCGCAGGACGGCCAGCGGCGCGGCGGGCGGCCGGCAGGCCGGCCGGGCCCGGCGGGGGCGAGTCTGGGAGCGGGCCCCCCCCCCCTTGCAGGGGCGGCGGGCAGGAGTGGCGTCGGCGACCTCACCGACGGCGAGCAGCTCACTCACTGACTACCTACCAGACAACCCCAACCCGACCCGAAGACTCGAATTTCGGGTTGGGGGGGGTACGGGTTCCATGTGTTTTTTTTCAATGTTCCCCGACCCCCCCACTGGAAATGGAGGGCGAATTGAGGCCTTCGGGTTGGGTTGGGGTGGTTTGGTGGGTGGTGACTGACGGCTACCACTGTCAGGATTTTTTTTTGGCCCGGACAGAACACCTGGGCGACACAGCCCGAAGGGAGGTGCCCAAGGTGCCTGCGTGAATTCGCATGCAGTCGGACCTCGCAACACGAACGGCGGCACGGACCCGCCCCAGGCGTTATCTGCACCGAACTGCCGCAAACAGGTACTCCCCGCATCCCCCAGCCATCGGTAGCAATCGGGAGCTGCGGCGGGGGGGTCTGTTTTGGGCGGTTCGGTGCAAGAGCCGATCGAACTCATACACACACACACAGACACCTGGGCAGATCCCCCCTTTGCGGGATCCCGATATTGTTGCCTTGGGTGAGCTCGTTGCCGCCATCCCGCGGCGGCAGCCAAGCCTCGCGGACGTCGGCCGGGGGGCGCCACTGACGCCTCCCAAGCGGGCCCCAGACCTCCCGAAAGGGCGCCAGGAGGGCCGCAAGAGAGAGCTGCGCTCCGCAGGGCCGCGAGACGGCCCCCAGAGTGCCCCGAGACGGGCCCAGGTGCTCGGCCGCACGCGCATCGAGGCCACTCTTAGGTCGGGCGGGGAAACATTAGAAGTAGCCCGAAACATGCTCAAAAACAGTCCCGACATCGTCCCCAGACTATTTTTTGACAGTTTTTGGAAATTCCTCACCCGCCCGCCCGACTTGAGGCCACACCCCCAGAATGCTCACTGATCTTGCTGCCCCCGCCGGCAGGTTGTCCCCAAAGGGGCCCCGTCGTGGCTCCCGCTCTGCGGGCTCCCACGGCTCGCCCTCCCTGGGGCCACTGGGGCGGCCCGGAGCCGATGCCCACCGCGACCTGGGCGCAGATCGAGCCCATGGAGCTCCTTCTTCTTCTCCTCCTCCTCCTCCTCCTCCTCCTCCTCCTCCTCTTGCTCCTCCTCTTGCTCTTGCTCCTCCTCCTCCTCCGTTTCCGCCTCCCCCTCCTCCTTCTAGGCGGTGGGCGGTTTTCCAGCCCGCCCCTCGAGATTCCGGGGCCTTCCAGCCCGAGACGGGAGGACCCACGCTGTGTTCAGACACGGGCGCCAGCGGGTGCGCGACTCCTGGACCCAGGAAGCGAGGAGCAAGAGGATGCCCTCCCCCGCCCTCCTCCTCTCGGCGGCGAGCCTTGGGGGGAAGCGAGAAAGGGCGGGCCTTTTCGGAAGGCACGGAAGGCCTCGGGCCCCCCGAGAAGTTGTCTGAGACTTCCCCGAAGACACGGACGGATGACTTCTCAGACGCCGCAGAGGGCTTCTGAGCAGGCCTGTCCCCTCCTCGCTTCGCCCCCGCGCGCGCGCTGTCGATCGCTTCTCCACGCCCGCCCGGGGATGAGAGGTGTTCCCTCCTCCTCCTACTCCTACTCCTCCTCCTCCTCCTCCTCCTCCTCCTCCTCCTCTTACTCCTCCTCCTCCTCCTCCTCCTCCTCCTCCTCCTCCTCCCCCCCTCCTCCTTCTCCTCCTCCTCCAACTCCTCCTCCTCCTCGTCCTCCTCCTCCTCGACCTCCTCCTCCTCCTCCTCCTTCTCCTCCTCCTCCTCCTCCTCCTCCTCCTCCCGCGCCCGTCTTCCCTGCACCGTCCCCGCTGCCGCTCCGCTCCTCCCGTCCCGCCCGGCCTAGGCTGCCGCGGCCGCACGTGACGGGCTTGCCGAGCCTCGCCGCGGCGGAGGAGGAGGAGGAGGAGGAGGAGGAGGAGGAGGAGGAGGAGGAGGAGGAGAGGAGGAGGAGGAGGAGGAGGAGGAGGAGGAGGAGGGAGGAGGAGGAGGAGGAGGAGGAAAAGGAGGAGGAGGAGGGAGGATGAGGATGGAGGAGGACGAGGAGGAGGAGGAGGAGAAGGAGGAGAAGGAGGAGGAGGAGGAGGAGGAGGAGGAGGACGAGAAGGAGGAGGAGCCACGAATCGCGCGATGGAGGCGTGTCAATGGCAATGTGCCGACCGATTGGCCACGAATCCCCATGACCCATCTTACAATCCAATTTCCCATGTCCTTCACCTCTCACACTCCGTTTCGGGGACTTCATCATCTCAGGTTCCCACAGGTGATTCTCCGGCCTCTCGACTCCCACAGCAAATACCACCACGACTATCTCAGCCATCATGGCTTGGCATCGTCGGGGGCGAGAACGTTAAGCCGCTGCACGTCTACTACCACGAGTACGAGTGGTATCGGCACGCTCACTTCTTGATCATCACCTGCAGCATCAGCTTCACGCTGTACAATAACTACTACAAGCGCACCACAGCGCACAACCGCCACCGCGACATTCACCTCAAGCTCCGATCATGGCGACGTCATGGAGTGCAACTGCGAGCGGATCGGGCACGACACTGCCACCGTGGAGGACAACATGGAACCGCCCACGAAACAAACCAACTACACCCTGCGAAATGCTTTAGAAATCATGGGTTAAGAAATTCATAGTCTCAGAATTTGAATAAAAACCCAACATTTCCATTCAAATCTTAGGACTTACATCGAAACATTAAGAATAATGGAGACTCTGGCCGAAAATTTAAGTTTTCTTAAGCATCGCCTAAGGTGTACGCCGAGACCCACCACACCGGCAAGTTGAGCTGGCCTCGCACGCTGGACGAACCACAACTGGAGGGACCAGTGGACCCAAGAGCACCCCGACGAGAACTGGAGCCACAGTTGCAGTAGCGAGGGCAACACCTACAGGAGTAAACGAAAGACCACAAAGGACGACAACGAGCCCGACAATTGGACCCCGGAAGACAAGAACCTCGGCAAGGGAAAGGGAAAGACACACAACATCACCATGATGGCGAGAATCAACACAAGGAGAAGGAGGGCACCCATAACTATACCGACCACATGGCCAACACCATCAACACCGTCATGACCATGATGAACATCTACGCTACAAGGATGCACGACTGGGAGCTACCACCTAACGACCCCAAGCTGAGGGACGACTGGAAGAATATAAAACGCATCGAGATGAGGCGGTGGGCAACGGTCATTGCAAACAACAATGCAACAAATCTACCTACGACAGATGCCGTGGCATGTATTGCTTTCACCAATTCCTCGATCCTCAACAGTTCGTCATTGGCCCAACAGGCTAGAGAGATCGAGACAACGAAACAGATCATGGAGAACTACTACGAGCACACCGGAACCCACTTACAAAATATACACATGTACATGAATAAGCTAGAGAACAAGATGAGGAGCTTACCATTCTCCAGCGGGACATCAGCAATGCCAAGAACGAACGGTACAGCGACAACGAAGCTGCCGACGACGAGGCCGACAAACCACAACGCGAAGTACCACAAGAACAGGCCACTCACGAGAGGCGCACCGAGGAGGCAACCGAAGAATACCGACAAGACCGACAGGATTGCGACAAGGCCCAAGAACGCCTAAGCGACGTGGAGATGGTAGACGCTCTCCAGGAGGCCCTCAACACGACCATCTCAACGGACGACGAAGAATCACATCTCTTCCTTGCACCGGTGCAGCCTACCGTGCAGCATCCGATGGAGGACGGAATCGCTCAATCTGCGCAATCGCAGTCCGACGACATGGCCAGGGAGACTGACATGCACGCGGCTCTCTCGTCCCAACCAACCGAACATGAACAGGCCGTTTGCCACATGACTGCACCGACGAGGTCGACACGGGCACCGCGAACGCCGCAGGCGACGCACGACCCGAAAGCACCATGCCTCCAGCTCAACCCGACCCACCTGCGCGAGAGGTCGTCTCCATCGGCACCTCGTCGCCAATTGCGAAGGGGGACGGCGGCACCACTAGGGGGCCACATGCGAACCCTACCCCTACCCCCCCCCGATTTCTGAGGGGGAGGGTGGGGTTCACTTCATTCGAGCAGATGACGCCGCAAGCTATCAGCCCACAACGGCGCTGCACTGGTACACGTGGCAGGGGATCACCGTTGCCGCCAACACGCAAAGACCCAGTACCACCTGCAAGAAGTGCAAGCGTGCGAAGAACGAGAAGGGCGACCATCGACCCAAATGAGCCACACATCATTGTAGCGGTGACACCCGACGTCAGCACACCAACCGACCTTGCCACAAATGACGACGCAGCCGACGCAAGTGGAGACCCAACGGGCTCCGTCTGACGGTACCGACGCGGCGATGGACGAGGACCAGTCCACGCCATGAATGGTGAGCCTGGAGCACCACTACGCGCAACCGACCCAGACCGGCAAGAGCACCGCAACGGGACAAACACCCATTCCAACTGCCATTGGAGAGGATAATTAAGACGGGCGCATAACGAAGCCCCGACAGAACTAAAGGACCTGCGATGGTACCGTTCCGACGGACCAACAAACCGAGCAGCTTCAGAATTCATGGCAGTGGTAGAGAGGACGACGTGGTGTACACACGACGGACACCACCGCTGCCAAATTCGACGGAGCCACAGAGCACCACCACAGACGCGGATTCGAACTAGTATTCTTATGTTGATCCCATCGAACTTACGGACCACATCCGAGAAATAATTTCGAGCACCCAGAAAAGTATCGAAACAATGTCGAACGAGTATGGTCTCCCGGGGCCGACACGTGAAAACCCTCAAGTTTCGGTACTTTCTTGGTGCTCGAAATTCTATCCAGTGATCAAGGCTAAACTAGGTTGGGACATCGTAGTAGTATTCGAGAAAGGGAGGAGGGATGTGGGATACCGGCTCCATACTCGACGAACGCACGACCCACATCACGACGATATGGCAGAAGGGGTCTACAACGGGCTCCTCCTCCTCCTCCTCTGGCTACCGCTCGGACGTCCATTCCCTGTGCTTTTTTTCGGTTTCGTGCGTGGTTTTTTCGCAGGATGATCCAGGATGCTCCTGAACACTCCACGCCGAGAAAAGTGCACACGTCCGAGCGATACCAAACCAAGCACTCCAGGCATCCAGGAGCGCCAACGGTCCATATCTTCAGCGAGGCTCCCAGAGGGGTACGCGCAAATCCCTGATTAATGGACCCCCCCCCAAACAACGGACTCCCCTCCAACTGCGACCCAATATTCCGGACCCCCCTCTTCGACGGGGCGCCTCAATCAACCGGATCCCCCAAGCTCCCATCCAAAGAAACGCCCTGATACTCCGGAACCCCCCAATTACAAAAAAGGCGCCTTAAAAAACCGGATCCGGGATTCGGAGTACGTGCAATGCTCTCCCCTGATCCATTCGCCCCTTGTCGTCGCCGCCGACCCACGCTCGCAGCGACCGAGCCGACCGCCGACGGACTCAGGCGCACCTCCCCGCCCGACCTCACGACCACCTTTCCCAGACCTATGTGAGCCCGAGAGGTTCCACCAAGCAGCCATCACGGCGATGGAATTCGCACTGTCAAGGGCGCACGGGGCCATCAAGCAGATCCACCTGTACACCGACGGGACACACCAGACCGACCCAACCAAGGACGTTATGGGCAGTCGCCATCACCACAAAGGACGGTAGCGGCTTCGAAACTTTGATGCGATGGCAGCCAACGTATCCGAATCCACATCGACTAACATAGAAGCATAAACTTCAACTACATCAAGGTTGTTAGCCCTTATGGATATGGGGATACGCACGGACATATAGCCAGACATCCACCGCAACCAACGCACCAACAACAGTGCATACGGACTCCAAGGTGGCTATCGGACTTGCGAAAGGGAACTACATACCACGCAACAACCATGACTTGGCTGCACTAGCTAACCAGCTCCACCAGCTAGCTTCGAGCGCAACTCACCTAGGCACGGACCACGACTACGCGCACAAGGGGCGCACATGGAACTAGTTTGCTGACTCAGTAACCAAGAGACAGAGCGTACGTGAAGAACCATGCCCGCAACCAGTGGAAAGAGGTATTTGACGCCAAGCACCAATGGCGATGGGAATGGCTATTGCAGCCAGACGAAATAACAAGGGCATACAACTTGACCGAACAGGACATGATAGCCACGCTACCGACAACCACAACTACACCCAAACATTTTGAACCCAAACAGGAACAGACCAGCAAGGAGGTGACCGTCAACCTCAACGCGATGACCTTCAACTTGCGCAACCTCAAGGAGCCAACTCACACCTGCAGAGAACACTTGAGGAAGGTCACAAGGACTGAAGTCATCAAACATCAGTTGAAGCACATGGACATCCAGCTCATTGGTATGCAGGAGGCCAGACTATCCAGGGGCAGGGCGAACATGCACAGCTTCCACGTTATATCAAGCGGGCACGAGAATTACAGTTTGGGCTGCCCACTGCTGATCAACCTGGACCTGCCCTACGCAGAGGGCAAAGGCGATAATAAACACTTCCGCCCCAACCCCTTCAAGATCATACGCTAGAGACCACGACTACTTGCTATCCGAATTACAGCACCAAGTCTTCAAAGGACGATGGCAGTAGCACGCGCAACCCGTGGACATCCTGGCCAGAACAACACAGACATATTCTGGACAGACCTAGCCAGCATCGACATGATCCTAATTTAACGCCAATGCTACCTCCGAAGAAAATGTCACGGACTCAACTGGAGTCTACGGCGAAAGACTCGAGGAGAAAGAGGCAAGCGCCCACTTCCACAAATACCTTCTTACATACCGGCAGTCAACGCGGCAATGGGGTGCAGAGGACCTACACATATATATATATATATGTATATATATGTATATATACATATATATACAGATATGTACAAGAAGGGAAACAGAGCGGAACGCGCCGATTAGATCGTGATCCCGACCAGCAACCTCGACGCCGTCACTGACATTCGGGGATGGACAGAACCCCCTTCAATAAAACGTGGTTTAGTGAAAACGACCTCGGGCCCAAACCCGGCGCGAGCAATCCTGGAGAATTATGACCGCGGCGCCCTCTCGAGAACCGAAAACGGACAATTCACTAATCGACGTGTCAGGGTGGGGGTTCTGTCCACCCCCAAGACATCAAAACGGTGGGAGACTGACGCATGGTCCAGGATGACAAGAAAGCCCATCATCGTGCGCCAGACACACTTGCCAGTATCACACCCCAAGCACACGACACCACGACTGGACCAAAGGAAAAATGGCGGATGCAAACGACCAAACGCTTTTGCAGAAAGACCTCCAAGATATCCGACATCAACGACCATGCCTACAACTTACTTGAGCAAGACCGAGAAGCAACGGACAACATCTACACGCAAGAATCTGTTAGAATCCGGAAGCCCTATGTCACCGACGCCACCTTCTCTATCATCAGACACGGCGAGCCTGCCACAGGCCGCGGCGAGCATGGAACGCGGAACTGGCGTCAACGGAGGAGGAGGGTGAGGAGGAGGAGCACGAGGAGGACGAGGACGAGGACGAGGACGAGGACGAGGACGAGGAGGAGGACGAGGACGAGGAGGAGGAGGAGGAGGAGGAGGAGGAGGAAGCCTCTTGGGTCGTCGCCGCCCAGCGCGCCCCCGTCGTGCTCGCTCGACCTCGCCCCCGCCGCCCTCGCCCTTATCGCCCTCGCCAGGGCCCCGCCCAGCCGCCCCCTCTACAGGGAGAATTCAAGAGCCTGGGGACGATGTTTAGACTATACTTTTGTTATTTCTGGTGTATTTTCACTATTCTTCATCTTTCGAGCAAGCTCCGCCTGTAGGATTGTGAATGCCACGACAACGGACACCCTAACAGTCCTATCATTGAATTTTACAGGTGTTTAAAATGTAGGAACACGTTCCAAACATGCTTAGTCATGTTTTTTAACACATGATCCAAAACATGTTTAAGACATGTTTTAGTCATCTGGAAATTATTTTGCAACATGCTTCCTATCCATTGATCGTCCTCCACAACTGTAGGAGGATGTGCCCGACCGAACCCTCTCGGGGATCTTCTGACCCGGGCCAATCCAGACCCGGGTCAGCAGGAAACCAAAAACTGCAATGCAAGAAAAAACAACTGCAACGCAGGTCCTCGCAAACCCGGGTCAGCCAACATGCGCGGCGGCCTCGCGGCCACGAGCGGCTCGCCAACCCGGGTCAGCCAGAGGGGGTCTTCGCAGGATCCTGCAGGATCTGGTGCCCTGGCTGACCCCCGTTTGCATTGACCACCCGGAGGAGCTGGCCCGGAGGAACTGGCAGCTCTTCTCTTTTTTTTTTTTTTTTCTCTCTCTCTCTCTCTCTCTCTCTCGGAGGAGGAGGAGGAGGAGGAGGAGGAGGAGGAGGAGGAGGAGGAGGAGGAGGAGAGGAGGAGGAGAGGAGGAGGAGGAGAAGGGGGAGGAGGAGGAGGAGCAGGAGGAGGAGGAGGGGGAGGAGGAGCAGGAGGATCGCTGCCGCCGCCGTCCGCGGCCGGGGGGGGGGCGGCGGGGCGGGGCGGCGGCGCGCCCCTGCGCCCGCTTGGACCGCTCGCCGAGGGCGTCGAGCAGGTCGCGCAGCGGGCCGCCCCAGCGCGGGTGGCCTGCGGGCTCTCTCCGCCCGCATACAGGGGGCCTCCCGGACGGGGTCCTCCTCCTTTTCCTCCTTCCCTCCCTCCTCCTCCTCCTCCTCTCCTCCTCCTCCTCCTCCTCCTCCTCCTCCTCCTCCATCTCCTCCTCCTCCTCCTCCTCCTCCTCCTCCCCCTCCTCCTCCGATATAGTTAAGTCGGGCCTGTCCCCCTACAGAGGGATTTTCGACGAACAATAAAAAATACCCCCAAATAGTAGAACAACAAATAATCCAGAGATAGTCTGGGGACTATTTTTAAAGTTATGGTTTTTGCTTTTTTGGGGCATTTTTGGGGTATCTCTTATTTTTCGTCGGAACTCCCCCTGTAGGGGGACACGCCCGACATAACCCTACAGGGGGATTGTCGACGAAAAATAAGAAATACTAACAACATACTCCCAAATGGTCAAACAAATACGCGGAAAACAGTCCCGAGACTTTTTTTTTTTTGTTGTTGCCATTTTTGGATATTCCTCCTGTGGAGAGGCCCAACTTAAAGATGGGGTCGGAGGATCGCGCCGCATCGCCGATATATCGGCGATGCATCGCCAATGCACCGCCGATGCATCGGCGATGCACTGGCGACGTCGGCGATGCATCGGCGACGTCGGCGTTGAGAAAGCTTGACCCCACATCGGGCCGCATCGCTGGCGCATCGCCGAGCGGCACGATCCTCCGACTCCGTCTAGCCCGACCCGGTCTGGGAGGCCTTGAGCCCGGGGCGCCCCCGAGGGTCGGGGGCGCGCAGACGTGGATTTGCGATCCATGGATTTGGCGCGCGGTCGCCAAATCCATGGATCGGGGGAGGTGCCCTCCTCAAAATGCGGCCGGTGCCGCTCGCTCGGCGGCGGAAATCCGAGATTTCCCACGGAAACGGGACCCGTCGCTAATCCATGCCCCGCTGATCCATGTTTGCGATCGCCTGAGAGGGGAGCGCCACCCCCCCCCCCCACCGCCCCGAAGCTCCCCCTGCGCGGCGAAGACAGATCGCGACGCGAGGCTTCCCAATGTTTTCGGCCTCCAGTGTCAGGTCGGGCAGGTCCTCCTACGGGCGGATCCTGGAGGAAGAACTCAAAAGTGGTCAAGACATGCTCAAACATGGCCAAACAATACTCAACAAATCGTCTCCACACTTTCCTGTTGAAAACAAGTTTTTTGTTGAAGCAAAGAAAAAAAGACAACAACAGACACAATAATTTTTGAATCCTCCTCCTGTAGAGGGACACGCCCGACTCAACTCCAGCGGCCCCCGCGAAACCGCGGGGCCGTCGAGCCGCGGGCTCGGGGGGCAGAGTCGGTGCCCGGGGGATGGGGTGCAGACCTCCAGAGGGGCCCACGGTGTGGCACGGGGCTGGGCCGAAACGCTGCTTTTCGTTTTGTTGCCGTTGCTGTTATTGCTGCTGTTGCTGTTGTTGTTGTTGTTGTGGTTGTGGTTGTGGTTGCCGCTGCTGTTGTTGCTGTTGGTGCTGTTGCTGTTGTTGTTATTGGTGCTGTTGTTGTTGTTGTTGTTGTTGTTGTTGTTGTTGTTGTTGTTGTTGTTATGGTTGTTGTTGTTGTTGTGGTTGTTGTTGTTGTTGCCCGCCTCCTATGAAAACCCTGGCACTGGTGAGAACGGAGTGTCCCCACGTGCTAGTAATTGTTGCTGTTGTTGTTGTTGTTGTTGTTGTTGTTGTTGTTGTTGTTGTTATTGTTGCCGTTGTTGTTGCTGCTGCTGCTGTTGTTGTTGTTGTTGTTGTTGTTCTTCTTCTTCTTCTTGTTCTTGAGTTCTCATTCTTGAAGAATAATTATTGTTGATCCCCCCGTCTGGTGCACATGGTTTTTTCTCGATTGAACTGCCCTTCCCGGGGCTCGCACCCTGTTTTTTATCAGGGAAAGTCTTGAGGGTCAAACTGTGCCGTTGGCCCCCAGGTTACAACAACAACGGCTCCCGCCTGAGATTTCTTCACAATTTAACCAGGATCGCCGCTCCCGCCCGAGACTTCCTTGCATTTTATTCCCTACCTAAGCTCTGCCTAGAAGGGTTCTTACTCGGTTTGCTTAAAGGGCCGGGCCGTGTTCCTCGCCCTGGGCGGTTCCCCCGGCATCCGCCCCGCGGTTCCCCCAGTCCCCTGGGAGCTTTAGCTTCCGCTTAGCTTTAGCTTAGCTTTAGCTTAGCTTTAGCTTTAGCTTAGCTTTAGCTTAGCTTTAGCTTAGCCTTCGCTTAGCTTTCGCTTAGCTTTACCTTAGATGGTGCTTAGCTTTTGCTTAGCTTTTGCTTAGCTTCAGCTTAGCTTCGGCTTAGCTTTAGCTTAGCTTTAGCTTAGCTTTGACTTAGCTTCAGCTTAGCTTTAGCTTGGCATTAGCTTGGCTTTAGCTTAGCTTTAGCTTTACCTGAGCTTTACCTTAGCATTACCTTAGCGTTAGCTTAGCTTTAGCTTAGCTTCAGCTTAGCTTTACTGTTACTACGAATGCTGCTTTCCTGGGGGCTCCAACTCCTAGGTAGAATCGCACTGGGATAATTCAGGAATCGCGCTCTCGCTTGGGACTTCCTTACACATTATTCAGGAATCGCTCTCCCGGCGCTCTGGAGTCGCGCTCTCGCTGGAGACTTGCTTGCAATTTACTGAAGAATAACGTCGTTGCGGTGGAAATTCTCGCAATTTATTCGAGCGCCGCGCTCCCGACACCCAGGCACCCAGGAGTCGCGCTCAAGAGTAGGACCCCCTCACTGATTACCTAAGAATCGGGATCTCGCTGCCCTCCGTGGCCCCGTTGCAGCCATTCGTGCCCCATGCGCATGCCCTTCGTGGCCCCGTCGTCGCCGTTCGTGGCCCCCTTCCTGCCCTTCGTGGCCCCGCTGTCGCCCTTCGTGGCCCCCTCGCTGCCCTTGGTGGCCCCGTTGCTGCCTCAGTGGCCCCGTCCTTGCCCTCCGCGGCCCAGTATACGTATGCCTTTCGTGGCCCCCGCTCGTTCGCGCTCTTCGTGGCCCCAGACGCATTCCCTTCGTGTCCCCGCTGTCGCCATTCGTGGCCTACTTCGTGTCCTTGTGTCCCTGCTGTCGTTCTCTCTCGCTCTCGCTTTCGCTCGTCGTCGCCGCCGCCGCCGTCGTCGTCGTGGTCGTCGTCGTCGTCGTCGTCGTCGACGTCGTCGTCGTCGTCGTCGTCGTCGTGGTCGGTCCCCTGTCCGTCCCTCTTGGGGTCGGGTCGACGGTCCGCGGCCGCCCCGCCGATCAGCGTTGCCGCTGGCCAAGCCGACGGTCCGCGGCCGCCCCGCTGCTTGCCGGGGCCCGGCCTGCAGGGAATAAAGGTATACCCCCAAAAAGGGTTCGATCGAAGACGAAGAGGGCGGGTATCGAGGGTTTGGGAAATACGGATTATTGGACACTCGAGCAGATAAGGGCGAACAGTCTTAAAATGATTGTTGTTGTTGTTGTTGTTGTTGTTGCTGTTGTCGTTTTGCTTGTTCGTTTTGCTTTACCTGTGTTCCTGTACCTCCCTGCCAAAACGACCAAAACAGAACGCAGCCGAAGTCCAGCAAACCAGCGCTTGGGTCCAACCCTGGGGTGGGAGCAGAGGGCCACGTCGGCCAAATTCCCGAAGCTCGCCTCGGAAGCCCTGATATTTTCAATGCGCGGGCCCTGCAGCTCTCGATCTCGCACCAGACGCGAATATGTTTCTGGCTGGATCATGTTGGACGGCCCCGGAAACCTGGGAAGTTGAACGTGTAATCATCCTGCGCGTTGATTTGCCTCACAACGCCTGGAAGTGTTGGTCCCTGGAGGTCGCCGGAGGGCCTTCCGTAGGTCCCCCGAAGCTCGGAGGCGCTCGGGTGCACTTGAATCGACTACACGCAAGAGTGATCCTGGGTAAGGGTGACCTTTGGTGCGCGGCGTTCTGAAGGCCGCGGGGGGACCAACCACAGGCGAGCAAGACGCTACTATCGTACCGCACTCGGCGATCGGGGGGCTCCAGTGTCGGGGCGACGATGGGGGCGAATAGCCCAGTGGGAACAATCCACGTATCCAGGGGCGCCGATGATACATGTCTTCGGCGAGGCTCCCAGCCGATAACGTGTAATGCCCGCTCCTGGGCTTTTCGCCCCCGTCGCCGCCTCCGACAGTGAGCGCGCAAGAAAGGTCACTCCGGCGAAGGGCCATTCTTACAGTCAGCCCGTACAATAAGTATGCGCGGTAAGGATGCAAGGGCCTTGGAGGGCCATGTTCACGCCTTTCGAAGAAGATTAGCCAGTGAAAGTCGCTAAGGATGGGTTCACGGGGCAAGGATGCGAGGGTAGCCTTAGAAATTCGCTCATCCTTTCTATGCGGGGTGTATGTGCAGTCGATCGAAGTCCTCCAAACTCGGCGGCGAGCCTGAGGGGGAATCGAGAAGGGGCGGGCCTTCTCAGAAGGCTCGGAAGTCCCCTGGTCTTCTGAGAAGTCGTCCAAGCCTGCTAGATGGGGTCGGAGTAGATGGGGTCGGAGGATCGCGCCGCATCACAGTGTATCGCCGATGCATCGGCGATGCATTGGTGAGGCACCAGCGAAGCTGGCGATGCATCGGCGACGTCGGCGTGAAGCAAATCGGGCTCCGCATCGAGCCGCATCGGTGATGCATCGGCGATGCGGCGCGATCTCCCGACCCGATCTGCTCCGACCCCATCTGGGAGGCCTCTACTCGAGTGCTTGTGGAGGACTTCGATCGACTGCGCGTACAGTCAACCCGCACGGGCAAGGATGCAAGGTTAGCCTTGGAAAATCGCTCATCCTTGCTACAGTCGGGGCGTTGACCTAAGGAACCCTGAGTTAAACCTAAATTAAACCTTAAGACAACCTAAGGCAACCTGCGAAACAACTAAGGAACACGGAGCCCCTCCCCAACGAAAAGGGTTCCTGGTTCAGCGCCCCGACTGTATGCGGGTTGACTGTATGTGCAGTCGATCGATGTCCTCCGGGCGCCCTCAAGACACCTCAAGCCTCGAAGTCGGCCACGTGGGCCTACGTCCTCCCCTGCCCCCCTGCCGCCTCCCAGGAGGGCGGCGACGGCGTTCCCCCCCCCCCCCCCCGCGCAGCGACGGCGACGACTCCCGGGGAGGAGGAGGTGGAGGAGGAGGAGAGGAGGAGGAGGAGGCGGAGGCGGAGGCGGAGGCGGAGGCGGAGGCGGAGGAGGAGAGGAGGAGGGGAGGAGGAGGGAGGAGAGGAGGAGGAGGAGAGGAGGAGGAGGGAGGAGGAGGAGGAGGAGGAGGAGGAGGAGGAGGATGGGGCGCGCCCAGCGACGCGTCGTCCACCCGAACCACGCTCGGCTCCGCGCCGCTGGGCGGGGCCCCGAGCGCGCGGCAGATGTCGAAGTCGCAGTCCATGGCCGCCGGGGTGTGGGAGGGGGTGGGGGGCTTCCGAAGGGAGAGGCGGCACCGACGCCTCCAGGAGTGCGAGCGGAGGCGCAGCGCTGCCAGCTGCCCCTCTTGCGGGCCCCTCGTCGGCCACGGCTGGGCGCGGCTCGGGGCGCTGGTGTGCCTGGACCCCGGGAGAGGTCCGGGGACCGACTTGCAGCTGCCGCCGCGCCTCAGCTCGCCCTGCCCCGAACGCCACCACCAGCGGGCACCCGGTGACAGGCATGACAGATGCGTGGATCCGGCGCGCGGGCGCGATGGAAGGGGCGGGGAAGGTGTGTACCCCCCCGGAGCGTGAGGCCAATGCCGCCTGGCTTGGCAACGCTGCGCGTCGACGTCTGCGTGGAAGCGGAACCCGTTGCTAGTCCACTCGCCTCGCTCCATGTTCGATCTTCCTCGACGCAGGAGGCAGCGTGCCCTCCCGGAGGTCTGGCCCCCCTGCTTCGCAGCGCCCCGCCCCGAGGCAGTCCCTGGGGGAGGGGGAGGAGGAGGACGGTCCCCTGGCGTGCCCGCATCGGTGAAGGCGCCCCAGGACACACAAATAAATACACACAAGTAGAAAGATTCCCTATATTTTTCTTATATTTTCTGGGTTTTTGTCTTCCCCCTCGCTTCCCATATTTTCCCATATTTTCTGGGGAATCGACGATTAATTGTGTCTGTGTGTTTCTTTCCCTCCTGAAGGAGGCCCGCTGGAGTGGTGGCGTGGGATGGCGCGGCGTCTCCCTCCGACGCGCAGCGGGGGCGCGCGCGCGCGGCGCCCGTCGCCTCTACGCGCAAGAGCGACCCGAGGCAAGAGGGACCTCTGGTGCGCGCAAAACGACGCGAAGATCGGGACAGAATCGGATCGGGATAAAACTCGAAATCTCGGAGAGTCGGCGGGTTTGGAGGATGTGTTGGGCGCCGCGGCCGCTCCAGGTGCGCGTAAAACGACGCGAAGATCCGGACAGAATCGGATCGGGATACACCCTGCGAAATGCTTAAGAAATCATGGGTTCAGAAATTCATAGTCTCAGAACTGGAATAAGAAGCCCAGATTTCCATTCAGATCTTAGGATTTACATTGAAACATTAAGAAAAATCGGGACTCTGGCCGAAAATTTAAGTTTTCTTAAGCATCGCCTAAGGTGTAACTCGAAATCTCTGAGAATCGGCGGGTTTAGAGGATGTATTGGGCGCCGCGGCCGCTCCGGAGCGTTCCGGAACGCTCTGAGAGCGCTCCGGAACGCTCTGGAGCGATTTATCCCGATCCTAGCCCTGTTTTAGCGCGGCTCCACGGGGCCGCGAGGGGGGGGGGGAGCAGACTCCTGCGCGCAGACCCCTTCCGGGGGGCCCCGGTGAGCCCGCACACAAAGGTCATTCCGGCGAAGGGCAGGAGGGCCGAGACTCGAATCGACAAGTCGCGTCGGCAATCGAAATCAATCGGACCGGCGGAAATCGGCAGCCGAGTCGGGAAAAGTCGAATCGGCAGGAATCGGCAGGTTAGCAAGCCTCCCTCGAGGACTCGGCATCGGGTATCCATCCGGATCGGAGTCCCAAGCCGCATCGCAGCGGCAGCGGAATCCGTCGACGTCGAACCGAATCGGAGGAATCGCAACGAGCCCCGAAAGGTCACTCTTGCGCACGGTCCTGGGCGGCGGGGGGGGACCGGCGGCGCGCTGGGCGTCGAAGGCGGCGTCGCTTCGGCAGCTCTCTGCGGCGGAGGCCTCCCGCGGCGCTCGCTGCCCCGGGCGGGGCGCGGCCTCGGGGGGATGGCCAAGAGGGGCCCCGGGAGGGACCTGGGGCCTGGGGCGGGGTCGTGAGGGGATTCCTGCTCCTCCTCCTCCTCCTCCTCCTCCCCCTCTCCTCCTCCTCCTCCTCCTCCTCCTCCTCCTCCCCCTCCTCACCTCCTCCTCCCTCCCCTCCTCCCCTCTCCTCCTCCCTCCTCTCTCCCCTCCCTCTCTCCTCCTCCTCCTCCTCCTCCCCATCCTTCCTCACAGTGGAGGCCAGTTTACAATAAACCTTGCACAAGAAGCCCGACCCTGAGACCCCAGGACGTCCAGCGATTTTTGGTGTGGGAGCGTCACGCTTTCCACAGCAAAGCTACATAACCCCCAGAAATCCAGGGCACCTGGAAGCAGGCACGGTGTTTCTTGGCATGGGCCTCCACTGTATTCCCTTCTCCTTCTTGCCTTCCCGCCTGGGGCCCCGCCCGGCCGCGTCGATGAGGGGACCCGCGGTGTCAAGGACAAGAGGCGCGGGGGGCGGCCTGTGGGCCAGCGGGAGGAGGGTCGCCCCAGGATCCTGACAACTCTGGGTCTCTCTTCGGGCCTCCCGAAGGGTCCTCGTGCCTCCTCCTCCTCCTCCTCCTCCACCTCCTCCTCCTCCACCTCCTCCTCCTCCTACTCCTCTCCTCCCTCTTCCATCCCCTTCCCCGGGGGGGGGGGGGGGGGCCCTGTGGGGGTCAGCGGCAGGGGGACCGCCCCAGGATCTCGACAGCTCGGGCCCTCCCTGTGGGCCTCCCGAGGGGTCCTCGTGTCGCAAGACTCGGGCTCGAGGGAGGATGGGGAGGAGGAGGAGGAGGAGGAGGAGGAGGAGGAGGAGGAGGAGGAGGAGGAGGAGGAGGGGGAGGAGGAGGAGGAGGAGGAGGAGGTCGCAAGACTCGGGCTCGAGGGACGCGGGCGGGCCCGACGGGGCCGTCGGGGCGCGGGGCACCGTGGCCCCACGAGGCGCGGCCCGCCGGGCGGCGCCCGTGCTTGTTGGCTCCCGCCTCGGCACCCGCCGCGCCGCCGCGCCCGGCCGCGGCCGCCACGGCGGGGGCGTCGCCCGGCACGCGGGTGGCGCGCGATGGCCTCGAGCAGCTGGGGCAGCCGCCCCGCGAGACTTCGAGGTCGAGGATGGCCTCCTCCTGTTGAGCCGTGGCCGACCGCCCCGACGCTGAACAAGATAGCGGTGCCCTTGGAGCGCAAGCCCGCTGTGCCAAGAGAGAAGACAGGCTCACCCAGAGGTGTTCTTGAAACATCTCGTGCGGGCCGCAGAAAAAGGCTCTCAGAACATTCCGTGGTGGCTCTACAGAAGCAAGGCATGACGCTTCTTGGAGGCTTGGAACTGGGCACCGACGCCAACACCAGGGGTTGCGTCCACGGGGGGAAGATGATCCTGGATATTGGTGTCGGTGATCATCTTTCGGCCACCTAGGAAGCCCGAATCGTACCACCATCGCCGAGATCGGGATCGTCTTCCCTCGGCGGAAGCACGCCGATGTTGGTGTTGGTGTCCACCTGTGGGCCTCCGAGCTTCGCCGCTGCTCGATCCGTCTCCGTCCGCGGCGCGGCCCCGCAACTGGCACAGAGGCCCCGCGGGCGGTCCGGCCCTCCCACGCAGGCACGCTCGCCTGGCGTTGCGCGCGAACGCCGCGCTCCTCGTGGATGTGGCCCCAGGTGCGCTGGAGGTCGCCGCCTCCGGCTCCTCCTCCTCCTCCTGTCCTTGCCCTCCCTTCTCCCTCGTCCTCCTCCCCCTGTTCTGGATCTCCCCTCCTCCTCCTCCTCCTCCTCCTCCTCCTCCTCCTCCTCCTCCACTCTGTTCTTCCCTTTTCCTCCTCGCTCCACCTTTCTCCTCCTCGTATTTTTCTCTTCTCCTCCTCCTGACCTCCTCCTCGTTGTCGTCCTCTTCCACTTCTCCTCAACGCAGAACGCCAGCACCGAGGCCCTCGACAATCCACCATAATCGCATACTGGGCGTAAGATATATGTATAGAAAAAACGGAGCGCCATGTCAGACATTGAAGAGCCGTCATCCTCCTCCTCATCCTCCTCCTCCTTTTCCTCCTCCTCCACAGTCTCCGTCCCAAATTCTCTTCATGTCCCTCACTTGCATGTCGGTTGAAAGAAACGATTCGAATCACGAAATAAAGCGCCAAGAAACGCGGTTTTGGTTCCCGCCTGGCATTTCGCGGTGCGCTATTATTAAGGGCGTAGTTGTCCGTTCATGTTAAGATATTCCCACGTTCATATTAATATATTCGCAAACAACATACTTCAACGAGTAACGCCTGCAAAGGGAAACCGACGTCTAACAAGTACCTGGCGGCCTGCAAGCGCGCGGTCAGACCAAGGTAATGCATGAACAGAAGTATAGTCCAGGAGGGAGACATGGCAAATTCCTGCCGTGGACGACGTCGCGCGGTCCGTTCAATATTGAACGATCTCTGCTCTCGGCGGTCTCCAGAAACTCTCGGCCCAATCTGCCATGTGGATTTTTCGACGTGGAATGTGATCAGTGATCTCTTGCGCCCAAGGCCCGAAACCGGCCCCTAGAGGGCTTTCAACCTTGAACGCCCATCCCGGCGTCGCCGCAACGTCATAATGTTGCGACCCTGCCGAAGGCTACTTTGTTCTGGCGTGTTTTTCGAGCTGCGTCCTGCTGTGGTCGCGACAGGATAGTCCAAAATCGAATCGATAAGTCGATTCGGCGATCGACACGAATCGGATCGGCGGAAATCGGCAGCCGAGTCGGTAAAGAGCCGAATCGGCGGACATCGGCAGGCCAGTAGGCATGCCTTCAGTAAGGACTCGGAGCCCAGATCGGAATCCGAAGCCGAAGCGAATCGGAATCGGAAGCCATCGAGATCGGATCGCATCGAGTCGGAGGAACCGACACGAGCCCCGCGAGGCACCCCCCGAAGCCCCAAAAGAGGAGGAGGAGGAGGAGGAGGAGGAGGAGGAGGAGGAGGAGGAGGAGGAGGAGGCCAAGACTTCGCCCCGAGCAGGGCGGCCGACCCTGGACACGCCCGCCCCGGACGCCGCCCCCCCCCCCCCCGTACGGGGCGGCGAGGGCCTGCCCGTCGGAGAGAGCGGGCGGCTCGGGAGGCCACTCCCGGACGAGCGCCCGGGCGCTGCGTGCAGTAAGCATTTTCGCACGGGGTGCAGGCGTTCTCCCTCTCGCGTCCATTGAGGGATGAAAAACGACCCTGCCCTGGGTTACAAGTGCGTGGTCTGTAAACCTCCAGCCCAGAGAGCCGCCAGGACGCCGCACATCACGCAGGGTTTACACTGACAGCCCACAGGAGTTTCAGCGCACAGCGCCTCGTAAACCAGGGTAGGGGCGTTTCTTATGCCCTCGAGTCCAGGAGACGTCGTGCTGCCGTCTCGATCGCTGCGCGCTGTGCCCTGGCTTTTCCTGCTGCCGCTGCGCCGGACTCGAGACGCGATGACCTGCACTGTTGCCACCAGTGAAGACGCGACACCCTCCGCGCTCGCCCGCGCGCGCGTGCCGCTGGCCGCTGGCAAGCGTGCCTGACACTGGAGAGAGTCTGCAGCCGAAGGTGATCAGGCGCGCCCGAATGGAAAATACTCGGCGGCGAGCGAGGGAGGAAAGCGAGAAGGAGAAGGCCCTCTCAGCAGGTTCGGAAGTCCTCTGGCCTTCTGAAGCGTTTTCTAAGCCTTCCCCGAAGACAGAAAGAACTCCTCAGAAGGCGCGAGGCCTTCCGAGAAGTCCCGCCGCCTTCTGAGGAGGCCTCCTCCTTCTCGATCCCCCCCTTCGCTCGCCGCCGAAATATCGCGAACCTGCCCAGAGCTGAGCTCGAGCCCCACACTCCCCCTCTTCCGCCTGCTGCCCCTCCCGCTTCTCCTGCGCTTCGCTGATGCGCCCCGTCCCTCCGTCGACGGTCTTCTCCAAATGGGGCTCAGGGGCACGCAAATGAGCATATGTAAATCCCAGGACCCCCCCGTACTTTTTCATATTCTCTGGACGTTCGTCTTCGCCCCCACTTCCCATGTTTTCCCATATACTTTCCTGGGAGTCGACGGTTCCGTGTGTCCGTGCGTGTGTCTGTTTCTTCCCTCCTGAATCATCTTCTTCTTTCGATCTTTCCGCTTCCTCCCACCACTCGCCGAACTGCGTGCTCGTGCCACCAGGCAAAGCCCACGCCCAGCTTAAAAGTTTGGGTCGGAGGGCCGAGGGGACGTCAACCCCCGCACACATCACTTGCCGGACTTCTGGGAAACTGGCGCGCGGCGTGAAACTTCTGGGAGCAGGCCAGTGAGGGTATGAGCTCCTCAGCCTGTGTCCTGACCTGCGCCTCCCAGTAGAAGTCGGGCTAGCACAAAAACACTCTCGATCCATTCGAATAGGGGATCGACTACATCATTGATCAAACCCGACATTGATTTGGCGTCGACTCTACGAGGGAATACGTAGACCCCACGAGCCAATCAATTTTGGGGTACATCAACGTTGCGGTCGATCCCCTACTCGAGCAATGGCTGCTTGGCCGCTCTGAGGCCCAGTGGGCCGAGAAGAGCCAGACGTTGCCTCCCCCAGACAGAACGCGATGAACGTCAGAGGGCGATTGACGGCACAACATGCGGCAGGGGGGACGCTCTGCACCAGATGGATGACGACGACGACAATGATAACGATGACGACGATGACGACGACGATGACGACGACGAAGATGACGAGATGACGAGATGACAAGATGACGACGATGACGACGACGATGACGATGGCGACAACGACGATGACAATGATGACGATGACGACGACGGTGACGACGACAAGGTGACAAGACGACGAGATGACGACCATGACGACGGTGACGATGGCGGCGACGACGATGATGACGATCGTCGTCGTCATCATCATCATCATTGTCGTCCTCGTCGTCGTCGTCGTCGTCGTCGTCGTCACCCCCACTGGCAAAGCCTGGAACGCGCGCACGGCCAGGCCCAGAGAAAGGGCGTCTCGGCGCCCCCGCGCCGCACCCCTCTGGCGGCGCCCGCCGGGGCGCTCCGCGTGCCCCCCAGGCGCTGTGGCGCCGAGACTGCCCCCACCCGTCCTGGGCAGGGCTGGACCTAGACTTGGCGGCGCGCAAAAGGGGGTAGGGGGAGGGGGGAAGGCTTC
Source organism: Prorocentrum cordatum (assembly GCA_963575745.1). Taxonomy (NCBI): domain Eukaryota; class Dinophyceae; order Prorocentrales; family Prorocentraceae; genus Prorocentrum; species Prorocentrum cordatum. Next base: position 1,020 of record CAUYUJ010019887.1, on the reverse strand, counting down.
TTAGAAGCACCCTGCTTCTTAGAAGGCCTCGGCCTTACGTCTATAGAGAAGCCCGCGCCTTTCTAAGAAGCAGGGGGGTGCTTCTAAGTAGCCCCTTCCCCCCTCCCCCCACCCCCCTCTGCGCGTGGCCGATAGACGTTGCTTCTCGTCTTGTTTCTCGCTTTGCTCCACCTGTTTCCCTGTACCTCCCTCCCCAAAAACGAAGCAACAGAACACATCCGGCATCCGGCAAGACAACGTTGAGGTCCAGCCCTGGTCCTGAGGGCAAGTGGAGGGCAGCCAGGACTATAGCTCGGAGGGGCTGCCCGTGCGGAAGGCATGTGCAGTGGAAACGCTGTCATCAGGAGCCCGAACTAAGGAGCGGGGCTCCTTTCTTCCATAAGTCTAGCTTCGATTTCCCATAGAACACCGGAAGACAACCTAAGAACTGTAAAACAATTAAGGAACACTGAACTCCTCCCCAACGAAAAAGTTCCTTCTTCAGCGGCCCGACTGTACCCCTTCCACAATGGCGGCTCATGGGGGGTTGGGGTCAACGCCAGTCCGGGTCAAACCGCAGATGTGCAACGAAGTCGTTTGTTGGCCCCAATCGTGCCCAGACTTGCGACGGAGGAGTTCCGCGAATGGAACCCTACGAAGAAGGACCCACAAGGATCCCCGAAAGGCCCTTCCGATTCCGAAGTGGCCCTCGCTCCAACGTCTTGGCTGTGAAATGCCCAGCCGTCCTGGAATAGGCGTCGCCCCCGTAGTCCACTTCCTAGAACTCCAAGTTCGTGACTCTTCTTACGGAGCCCCACTGGAACCCTGAATCCCTTCCAACAACCCCGCTCGTCATCCCGCATGGTCTTCTGATGGTCCTGGGGTTCGAAGCGGGCCCCGAAAAAACCGCGGCAGGACAAGGGGCAAGACACCGACGCCGGAGGCCTGGGCTCGTCTCGCTGAGAACCCCTCGTGCGTCGACCCAGGAGTCGACCAAAACAGGGCTTCTCGTCTTCGTTTTGTGTTCGCTTTCCCTCGCTT
>CAUYUJ010019886.1:141064-168933 GCA_963575745.1 Prorocentrum cordatum | reverse complement strand
CGCCAAGCAGCATCAGCAGACCGAGAAGACGATGCAACGCAAGAGCTCAGCGTTCGTCGAGAGCCTGGGTACAAGGTCAGCCTCGTCGACAGCGACGACCTGTGAGAGGCTGTGTCTGGTCGACACGAGAGGGATCGGAAAGCCGCAACCACTGAAGGGCGACAACTGGTCGCCTTTCTGCTTCAAGTACATGAACTTCATCTCGAGCATGTGCCCGACTGCACGGGACCTGCACAAGTGGGCCCAGAGCCACGAACACACAATCAAGACCGTCGAGGAGGCGCTTGCGATCGACCCAGACGCAGAGCGCAACCAGAACCAGCTGTACACCGTGCTGGAGTTGGTGGAAGGTGACTCCGAAGAGATCGTGCGCCATTGCGAGAGCCACATATTCCGCAGTAGCGAAAGCTGGAGGAGGCCAGTCAGGCGCTGGGACCCTATGAACTTGGGGCGCAAGCGGTCCACCATTTTACGGGTCCCGAACCAGCCGGAACACAAGGTACTTGAGCAGCGCCATCGAGGCGTGGCCGCAGGAAATCAATCCAGATCAGCAGACGGCCAAGAAAACCGTCGAAGAGGCCATTACGGCCCCAATGTTTTTTCGATGTGCCCGAACCCACTGAAGCGGCACTTGCCGTTGAACCATGACCAGCTCGATGTCTACGAGGTTCTCGACGAGATCACCCAGCATCTCGACACGCGCCGCGTCGTCCAGCTGGACAAGCCTGCATACGCTTGCGCCGGTGGTCATCGGCAGCCTCCAGAAGGGCCCCGGCAAGGGCCCCGGCAGAGGTCAAAGGCGAGGGCGAAGGCAAGGACGCGGGCAAGGCGTCTGGCACTGAGAGCAAGCTGGGATGCACAGAAACATACTAATACTATGTGTCCGCCTTGGAGGCGCGCGTCCGACCCGAACATATAGTATACCCATCTTGTAGTATATCGTTTCCCGAGCGGTGTGGCCAGAAAGCGCCCGCCACGACGCATATACTATAAGATTTCTCGGTGCGCGCGTCGCCCCTGGGGGGGCGACGCACATATAGTATAAGTATGTTGGGGTGTTGCCGATGCAAGCAGCCTTCCAAGGGCTGCTGCAGCAAGTGTTGGGAGTGGGGCCACATGGCCAGAGACTGCGCGAACGGCACCGGCCAGGGCCGCGACTCCGCCAACGGGGCGTGCGGCGTGTGCGGCAGGAAGGGACACCCCCTGCTCATCCGCATTCTCCTCCTCCTCCTCCTCCTCCTCCTCCTCCTCCTCCCCCTCCTCCGCCTCCTCCTCCTCCTCCTCCTCCGCCTCCTTCGCCGCCGCCTCCTCCTCCTCCTCCTCCTCCTCCTCCTCCTCCTCCTCCTCCTCCTCCTCCTCCCCTGGAGCGCGGCGGCCAAAGGCGGGCCGAAGGGCGGCACGGGCGGCAAGTCCAAGAAGGGCAGCAAGAAAGGGGTCAACGGCATGGAGATGTCTGAGGAGCACGAGGACCAGCCGGAGCCAGAGGCGAGAGGCCTCGAGCTCTGCGCGGTGGAACAGGTCGAGCAAAGCGCCGGGCCGCTCGACGACCTCTTCCAGGCAGCCTCCAGGAGCTTGGACGGCATCTTCGGCAGCGCGGGTAGTCCCGCCCCGGAGCTGCCGGCAGTCCGCGCGGGAAGCCCCGCCGACGTGCCGAAGCCGCCAGGAGATCGGCCACCGAGAAAGGCCAGAGGGAGGCAGCAAAGAAAGCAGCAGTGGGCAGCAGGAGTAGGAGGAGAGACAGGAGGATGCAGGTGCTGTGAGAATAGGAGGTGCAGGAGGAGGAGGAGCAGGAGGAGGAGGAGGAGGGTAATGTCTCAGGCGAGCCAGGCAGCGGGGGAAGGAGCTGAGGCTTTAGGAATCCACTCGCCGAAGTACGACCAGGAGTTTGAGGTGATCGAGGCTGCCAATAACAAAGGCGCCGGCGTCACCATCATGCAAGAGGAGATGTTCAGCGACAACCCGATAGACCCCGACGGGAGCGGCGTATAGTGTACAATGCGGCCGGGGGCCAGACTGTCAGTGACTAGAGCCAAATGAAGGTGCAGGTCGTATAGCAGAAGAATGGCAGCAGCGTCCTTGAAGAGCCGCGTCGGGCCGCTCCGCTTGCATGCTGCGTGCCGCCAATGATGTCGTGGATCACGTGAACCGAGCGGGTCTCCAGAGGAGAGGTAGCTATGTTGAGCACATCGGCACGAGAAAGAGATCCCCTTTGAGCCGCGCCAGCGGGAGACTCCTCATAAGCTGTGGGTAAGGAGGACCAGCAAGGCATGGGAACCGCAAGAACCCCGATGGAGATCGGCCATCTGATCGCTGCGCTCCAGAAACCAAAAACTGCCGGGGGCACGCAGGTGCCAGCGGGGAGCGCGCTCGAGGCGAAGGTCGCTGAGTCCATGAGTTTCTTCCGGCAGGTCGGAGTCCAGACGTAAGACCGTCGGTAACAGTTTCACCAACAAGAGGGCAGCCAGCCCCGCATACAACTTGTGTACGCATTGTTTCACACGCTCTTCCGACTGAAGCAAGGTCACTGGATGCCGGTGGCACTGCCCGTGGCTCGGGCCCTGTGGCCCATGCAACCAGGAGTGGCCCTAACCCAGGGGGGCCCCAAAGATCGCACCAAGAGGGCCCAAGAGGCCCCCACGAGGGCCCCAAGACGGCCCAAGAGGGCCCCAAGACGGCCCAAGAGGCCTCCAAGACGGCCCAAGAGGGCCTCAAGACTGCCTCAAGAGGGGCCCCAGAGGGGGAACTCGAAACAAAGTTTCGAGCCCTCGGCCAGAGCGGCGAGGAAGTGCGGGGAGCCCCGCCCTCGAGGAGAGCGCCAGCGGCGGCGCCCGAGGCCGCAGAGGCGGCCCCCGTGGCGTCCACCCGGGGCTCCGCCCGCGCAGGCCCCTCTCTGGGAGCAGAGGGCCAAAAGTGAGGAGGGCGTCCGCAGCAAGGTCTGCACGTCTGTGAGGTCACCCGAGTGCCCCCCTCGCCGAACACCGGCGGCACGCAGGAGTCACCCTGGGCAGGAGTGGCCTGTGGTGCGCGGCCTCTTGGGGGCCCGCGGGGGGGCCGAACCTGGGCGCGCAGGCCGCTGCTCCTGCTTCGTTCTCAGCCATCTCCTCCTCCTCCTCCTCCTCCTCCCCCTCCTCCTTTTCCTTCTCCTCCTCCTCCTCCTCCTCCTCCTCCTCCTCCTCCTCCTCCTCCTCCTCCCCCATCCTCCGCCTCCTCCTTCCCTCGCCCCCCCGCGAACCCTAGGGATGGCTCCGGCGACAGGTCACTCTTGCGTCTAGCCGAGAGAAGGCGTGGAAAACCACGGGGCCTCGCGGCACCTGCCGTGCCGGTCTTGGCGCCCAGACTGCGCCAGTGGGCGTGGTGCAGGAACCGCCAGCGCCGACCGCCGACCTTGCAGCTGAGCTGGAGCAGGCGACGCCGACGATATCCTCATACTGTTTCTTCCTGGGTGGTTCTGGCCAGCTGACTCACATGCCTAGCCAGGCTGGATCACAAGATCCGCCTCAAGACTCAAGACTGCGCGGGTGCTCCTCGAGAAGGGGGCTCATGAGGCTGTAGTCAACCAGGAGACCCGTGATACGAGAAGCTGGGGGAGGAGTACAGTCATCTACAATATTGAAAGGGCGAGACAATCCATCTCTGGGATGGTGAAAACCTTGAAGGAGGCAACGGAGAGAGCGTTCACAATCCCGCTTGACCCTCGGTCGAACACTTTACATCGGCCCGTACAGTTCGCCGGTGTTTCGTTGCCGCGGTGCGAGCAGGGAGCCGGACGCCGTACGAACGAGCCGAAGGCAAGCGTGTCAAGCTTGGTCTTGCAACCTTTGGGAAGGTCTTCTACAGGAGACTGCGCAGTGGCCGTCCGAACAAGCTAGACCCCAAGTGGTCGGAGGGAGTGTTTCAGGGGACCCAAGGACACACAACTAATACAAACAAATCCCAAGATCACATATTTTCCTGAGTTCCGTCTCACCCCCACTTCCCGTATTCTCCCATATTTTCCGGGGGAGTCGACGGATACTTGTGTCTGTGTGTGTGTTTTTGTTCCTCTCCCGATTCTTGGGGTGCAGGGACGACGTCCCTGAATTTTTGTTGATCGGTACGAAGGATGGCGTGCGGAGGTCGGATGCTCGCCGACTGCCGCCGAGCAGCCGCTACGACGCGAAGGCGCTGCTGGCTGTCAAGGGGACGCCATTGGATCCCGTCCCAGGAGAGGCCGCAGCACCGTTGCCGGAGTCCTCCGGGCTCGTGGTGATCGACGTCCCACAGCCATCCATGATACCACCATGACGCTCCTGGACGGTCCTCGGGACGAGCCACAAGTCTTGTCGAAAAAGCGTCTGCACATCACGCAACAAGATTTCAAGAGGTACGGCTGGACACGAGGGTGTCCACGGTGCGAGGCGGACCTGAGTGGTCAGGAGACGACCCTGCACCACAGTGATGCAGGAGACGCCTCGAGGAGGCAGTCGGGAAAACAGACCGAGGCAAGACACGCCTCAGGGAGGTGGACGAGAGGATCACAGACGCACTGGCCGACCACCTCCCGAGACAGGCGGAGGCCCAACAGGCACCCGAGCAGGGCGCGGGAAGCTCCGCACCTCCGGGAAAAGCCCCGCGGGCAGGCAGAGGCGTGGGCAGCACCGCACCCTGCCGCGGCACCGGGACCGGCTGCAGGGAGTGCGGGCAGCTCCGCTCCCGCGTCCGGGGCCCAGCTGGCAGGCGTCGACAGGCCGCAAGCAAGCCTACCCACGGCAGTGGGCGCGGGTAGCACCGCCCCTGCCAATGCCCTGGGTGGCGACGCCGTGCCCATGGAGGACACGAGGCAGAAACGGAAGGCCGAGCCAGGTGTTGAGGTGGGCTCCCTCAGAAAAGGCCCTGCCCGAGTTGGGCGCCCTGGGAGTGGTTCGTGCACGGGGGGCCGCGTGTTTGAAAACAGGGAAATGACCCTGATGAAGGCAATTCCTGGGACTGCAGCTCGCCAGCGAAGCAGCGGAAGGTACCCTGGGTGACTGAAGACGGTAATCCAAATCTTGTTGTGGGTTTCGCTTCATCATCTTCGTGACTGTTTTCGATGTATAGGAGGGTGATTGGACGAGGGGCGATACTTCTTACACGTGCAATCTGATTGTGACATGTCAATCAACCTGGACACTAGCCGGCGCAAAGGAGATCCTCAGGCAGGAAGGGGTGAATCTCGGGAAAGCAAGGGTGTATGTTGGCTGTCAAACGGTAAAGAACTAGCAAGCCGCGTGGCCTCATACCTCCTCCCAGGACAGCCAGCCGACACAGCTCTTGTCCAGGGCCTCGAAGCACAGCTCCGAGTAGACGGGAGGATACAACCTCTGTTCGCTTGCTCCCTGGAGCCGGGGGAAGACTTTCACGAATACCCTTCCATGGGTGATTGGGGTGATCAATCAGAAGAGCAGTATGTTGACGACGTGTCCGGGTGTGTACTTGATGCAGCACTCGTTAAGAAGGCTCGCGAGGCCAAGCTGAGCGAAGTTGACGACCTCAAGGTGTATGCTTGGGCTCCTGTGGAGCAAGCTGCGCAAGCAACAGGAAAGAAACCGATCGGCGTTCGTTGGCCTGGCACCAACAAAAGCGACCAAAACAACCCTAACTACTGGAGCCGCATCTGCGCCAATAAACGTAAGGTCAAGGACGCCGGCAAGGAGGGAACATTCGCAGCCACACCGCCTCTGAGGGCGTTGTGTTCTTTAATGATGGCCGCGCCTGGAGGGGAGGACGCGGAGGCGCAGCAGTGCGGAGACACGGTGTTGTTGTCTATGGACGTTACGCGCTCCCATTTCCACAGCCCCACGGATGAGCTGATCTACGTGGAGGCGCCGCCAAAGCGACACCGCCCAAGAAAATGTTGGCGCCTGCTGAAGAGCATGTGCGGGACCCGCCGGGCAGGATACAACAGGGAGCGACTCTACACGATCGTGCTGGATGAACGTCTTGGTTTCACTCAGGGCTTGCGCAGCCCATGCTTGTCCCTACACAGGTAAGCGCCGTGTGAGGGCTTGGGTACATGGAGACGATGTTGTATTTGTCGGTTCACGCACAGATGTCTGCGTGGAAGAGCAGATACGGCAACACATCAAGATGAGAACGACTGGCCTGCCACGGATAGGTCTAGGCCCCCGCGAAGACCAGGAAGTCCGATGCTCGAGTCGCATCATCGGGCTCGATACTTCGAGCGATCGTCGGTCTTTCGTGGGAGCACGACCCAAGGCACCCAGATCACAGTCGAGCAGATGGGCCTCCATAGGTTACGTTACCAGCCTGGAACATATCCGTATCCCTATGTTGGGCATCGCCTCATCACGATGGCGATCTTGGGAATTCCCTTAGTTTTCAGGGCGCATCCCTAAGACTGTCATCGCCTCTGGGCGTGCCAATCTTAGGGGTAGGGATGAGTTCGAGGCTGGCGAATAGGGACTCGAAAGCAGCGGCGACCCCGGGCGTGGCTTGTGCCACACCAGGCCCAGAGAATGATCACACCCGTGGCAGAGGTGCAGACCCGCTCATCCCTTCGCTCACCGACCAGAGCGGTCACATCCCGCTCGGGCGGCAGCATGGGGCGAGGCAGAACCCAACGAGAAGCGCGCCGGAGAAGCTCAAGCTGATCGCTGGCCACCTCGTGTCGGGCACGCGGATCGTGCAAGTGTTCCAGCGGCAGCCGGGGCAGGGCAGCCGACACGGACCACGCCGGTTGTAAAACCACTGGGAGGTCAACGTCCGCTGGTGTGACTGTGCACGGCGGCCGCACGGTGGCAGCGAATTCTACGACGCAGAAGCCGATAGCCACCTCCAGTGGGGAATAGGAGTACTGCGGCATGTTCAAAGGAGGTTCATGTCTTGTGGGCATGACACTCACTACAAAGTCGAACTCCGAGCAGACGCATCCGAAGGTATTTGAATAGCATCAAGGCGTGGCATGGGCAAGATTCGCCATCTCCACACGCAGGCACTGTGACTACAGCAAGCAGTGGCCGACAAAAAGCAAGGGGAGAGTAACTCGGCCAACCTTCCCACGAAGCACGCCGACTGGAATATGATGCGGCGACATCTGGCCGACCTCGGTCTCGGGTCCCGGAGCGGCCAGGGCAAACTCGCCATCGACGTGGCGAGGGATGCATAAGATTGGGTCGGGCATGTCCTCCTACAGGCGGGTTTTGGACGACAAACACAGAAAAGTAAAACAGTGATCAAAAATAATCAAAGGAGCACGGCAAATCCTCCCCAGACTATTTTTACTATTCTTGAACATTCCTCCGACTTATAAGCAAAAGGTCCACGGCAAGGTAGCCGGATGGCTTGGGTCAGCGGATGCGGGGAGCACCGCGCCGGAAAAAGGCGAAGCGGGTAGCTCCGCTGGTGCTTCGCGTCGTGCGGGTAGCTCCGCCGACGAGGGCGCGGAAGCACGCCCGCTGAAACCACCGTGAGGGCAGCCCCGCCATGGATCCCGCGCTCCAAGCGAGGGCCTAGTGGCGACCGAGGGATGGGGCGCTGGGGTGCAGAGCACACTTGATGTATCCGAGCGCACTGAGGTAGAGCAGAGCAGAAAAGGAAAAGAGTCGCACGGCAGAGTGTAGACCAATTGACCAAAACTGTCTTGCAAAGCACTCCGCAGCCACCTGGTCAAACCGGGGAAGAAGATTCGCCACCGAGGCAGCACAGAAACAATACAAATCAAGGCCATGCAAAAGCTGCAAAGAATGAGCAGCACCGCATTGCAAGACAGTGCGGGGTGACAGCGGAGCGACTGCGAGCCGAACATCTGGCAGTCGCAGCCAACAGCCGGACGGCAACGACACGGCAACGGGCTCCCAGATCTGGAACCCCCGGACAGTGACGGGCGGCAGCCATAAGAACGTCCAGACGCCGCAGCCGGCTCATCCAGAGACGACAGGAACCCCCTCGTGCGCACACCGTTTCAATTAGCGTGCAGCTCCAGAATCATAGCTGCTGCACGGACGGAGAGCGGCGCCTTTTTCCACAGCGTAGTGCTCTCAGACTGGCAGGTGCCGTCCGGCGGGCTCTCCGACTCTTTGATGTTCAGATGTTCAAGGGCCAGCCCCCTGGCCTCGCAATACGGAGCTGCGTGCAGACGGCCGCCAAGGCCGCGCCGGGATGGCCATCAAGAGGCACCCAACGGCCCCGAAAGAATACCCCAAGGGGCGCTCAAAGGGCCCTACAAGACGCTCCCAGTACAGCCTCTGGACACTCCCACGGCCGATGAAGGCCGAAGACGGCACCACGACTGCCCAAGAGAGCCCAACGAGAGTCTCACAGAAGCCCAAGAAGATGAGACGGCCCAGGTAGCCCAAATGAGAGCCCCTCAAGGAATAGAGACGAGACGTGCACATGTTGCGGCCGCCTGGGCGAAGCGCGAAACATCGCCACACCGAGTGCTGCACAGGCAGCTGGATACAAAACAACGCTTAAGCTTTCAAAATTCCAGAATGTGACTGGATGGGGGGAGAAGCGTTTCAAAAATTATGCTTTCGCCTTGGCGCCACACGCATGGTTCTGAGATCTTAGACCAACTACTGTAGGCGTTCGAGGTGCGCATCAGCATGTAGTAACTACATGCTGATGCGCACCTCGAACACACCTGATATTCTCACCAAGCACCTCCGTAGGGCCCTTACATTCTTACCGGGTGTTTGTCGTGGCGGCAAGGAATGCCTGTATGAGCTTATGAGAAATGGACTTGGGACGGGACGAGAGAGCAGCTTCAGTAACGCGTGCTGCGTCTGCCCTGGTCCTTCTCTCTTCCTTTCGGTCGCAAGCCCTGACGCCCCTCGAAGGCCAACTGACTGTATCCACCCCTCTGAGCTCCTCATGCTGCTCATGATTCGGCTAACTACTGCGGCCATCCATGGATCGATAAACATCGTGTGTTCCCTCCCTCGGCCCCCCTCCTCCCTCGAACCCCGGCAAACCTCCGGAAACCAGGCGAGACACCATGAACCTTTTGACACAAGCACAACATCATGTGCCAGAAATCGAAGCATCCGTTGTCCTCTTTTCCTGCATGTTCGTCGTCCCTCTCCCTGCACCCTCCTCTTCAAGCCTGCCAGCGAGAGAAAACTATACCAACGTCTTACTGAAGTAGAAGGGAAGTCGAAGGGAAGCCCCTTTCCTTCGATCCCTCCCCCGTCGAGCGGGGGGGGGGGTCCTGTGAGGGGTCCCAGGGGGTCCCGGGGGGGGGGTCCCTGGTGGTTCCCCGGGGGGTCCCCAGGGGGGGAGGGGTCAGATACGCATCCGCCCTTGGGCGTCCCGGAGCCCCAAAAAGCGCTAAGATGCGCCAAGAGTGCCCTAAGAGGCCCCCAAGAAGGTCCAAGAGTGCCCAAGAGGCCCCTAAGAAGGCCCCGAGACAGCCGAAGAGGGCCCCAAGACGGCCCAAGAGAACCTCGAGACAGCCCAAGAATGCCCCAAGAGGGCCCCAATCAGGCCCGAGAAGAGGACCACGAACCGACATTCCCCCGGAAGACTGAGGGGCCGGCCCCCAAGAGACCCCGCAGAGGCCCAACAGAGGCCCCAACAGGCCCGAAAACATCCAAGAGGCCTTTCAACCACAACCCCAGCACGGTGGCGGGCAGGGCCGCAGGCCGCCAGGCTCGCGGTCTGTCTCTGCTACGACTCCCTCGGCCCACATAGGGAACATCTCCTTCGCATTCTCCTGCTCCCTTCCGCCTTCATCCCCTCCCTTCCTCCTCGTATTCGTCGTCGTCGTCTTCAGGGTCGGCGGCACCGGCCGTAAGGCCTTGGCAATAGAGGGCAGAAAATCCCCCCCCCATAATGACCCAAGCGAAGCCGCTTAGTAAACGCACCCGAAGAAGGAAGCGAACAGGGTAGGGCTGTGTAGTAAACGCCCAGGGCCGTCTAGCAAACGTCAATTGCCGGGTCTGGGCCGCCTTTCCTCCCTTGCAGACCCTCCCGCGCTTCACCTCGTCGTCACCGCCGCGGCGGTCGTCGCCGTCGCCGCCGCCGCGGCCGCGGCCCACGGCCGCCCAAGGCCGCCCAAGGCCGCCGCGGGCCGCCGCGGGCCCGCAGAGGGCCCGCAGAGGGCCCGCTGACCGGCTGCCGCGGGCCCTCGGCGGAGGGGCGCCGAGGCGGCCCGACAGCGCCGCCTGTGCCACGCCGCTTGGGGTAGAACCACGCGAAGAAGTCCGCGCCCGGCGGCGCGGCGCCGTAGGCGAAGCCGACGCATCGCGCGTCGTCCTGGCTTTCCGGCTGGCGCCGGGGAGAAGAGCGTGCAGCATCCATCTCCAAAGAGCACGCGATCCCTGTGGGGCGATCCCCCCGCGAGGGGCCCTTCAGTGCCTTCTGTCCCTATGGCAGGGCTTCTTCCTCCTCCTCCCTCCTCCTCCTCCCTCCTCCTCCTCCTCCTCCTCCTCCTCCTCCTCCTCCTCCTCCTCCTCCTTCTCCCTCCTTCTCCTCCTCCTCCTCCCTCCCTCCTCCCTCCCTCCCTCCCTCCCTCTCCTCCTCCTCCCTCCTCCTCCTCCTCCTCCTCCTCCTCCTCTCCTCTCCTCCTCCCTCCTCCTCCTCCTCCTCCTCCTCCTCCTCCTCCTCCTCCTGGAGGGCTAGGCTTTATGTAATGTGCAGGCCGGCGGGGCGCCACGTCGCACACTGTCTCTCCAGCGCCGGCCGCAGGCCCTTCGGGGCCAGGCCCGCGGAGCGGGAGCAGTGGGGGAGGCTCGAGGATCGAGGGCGGAGGATCGAGGATGGAGGATGCTGGGGCGATCGAGGATGGAGGATCGAGTGGAGGGTCGAGGATGGAGGATGGAGGATCGAAGATCGGCGGAGGCTCGATGATCCAGGGTGGAGGATCGAGACTTTCTTGGGCGTGCTTCGCCCTGGTTGGACCTGCCCCCGCTCCCTGCCCCTCCCCGTCCAATGCCTCCTCCATCAGCTGCCTCGTCCTCGTCCGGCTCTTCCTCGGCCTTCTCCTCCGCGTCTCCACATCAGCCCCCCCTACACAGCTTATCCCTTCTCCTCAATCTCATCCGTTTTCTCCCCATCGTCCTCGTCCTCGCACTCCTGTCGCCTCCACTACCTCCTCCTCCCTGCCACTGCTGATTCTCCTGGTCATCGTCCTCGCCCCCCTCGTCCACATTATCCTCGCCGTCGCCATCCCCTTCCCCCTGCCCTCCTCATCCTCCTCCGTCTCCCCCTCCCCCTCCTCGTCTGAGGAGACCAGAAAGTACCGATAACACCACCCCCGGACCTCTCCCAGGGTGCGTTCTGACCAGGATGCCGATGCGAAATTTGTCGTGCGACGAGGGCCCCCCAGGAGGCCCCAGAAAGGCGAGAACGAAGGGGAAGAGTAGCCGCCCGTCTTCCTCCTCCTCCTCCTCCTCCTCCTCCTCCTCCTCCTCCTCCTCCTCCTCCTCCTCCTCCTCCTCCTCCCCCCCTTCTGATGGTCCTCTGAACGTCCTTCTCCTCCTGCACCCTCCTCCTGCACCGCCGCCCGTCGACGTCGCCGCCGCCGCCGCGCCCGCCGTCGCCGCGGCACAGCCCGCGCAGAGAAGAGGAGGACGCGAGCAGCGAGCCGAGCGCGGTCTCCTCGCACCACTGCCGCATCTCCTCGCGGGGCGCGGTCGGGCCGCCCTCCCCTCGGCGGCGAGCGCGGGGGGAAGCGAGGAGGCAGGCCCTCCGAGACGCTTCCTAACAAAACCTCCTCCGGAGACAGGGGAGGCCTCTCGGAAGGCCAGAAAGGCTTCTGGGAAGCCCCGCCGCCTGCTCAGAGAGCCTGCCCCCCCCCTCACCTGCCCCTGGGCTCGCCGCCGATCCCTTCTCTTGCCAAGAGATGGCGGCCAAAACGAAGACACCGTCCAAAGGCCGAGTCAGACACAGCGCGGTGACAGTCGTCTTCAACGACGCCGGGCTGCAGGTCCAGCAACGTCAAAGGATGAGGAAGAAGGTCAGATGACCACCAGGTCAGTCGGCGCTTGCGCTAGAGCAGTAGTGTCAGGTCGGGCATGCCCCCCCCCCACACAGGCGGATTCTGAAGGGAATAAAACAAATAGTCAAACCATACTCAAGCATAGCCAACCATAGTCTGAAAAAACGTCACCTGACTATCTTTTCACGATTCCTGGATATTCCTCAGAGAGGGGCATGCCCGACTTAACAGCAGCGGTTGGGTCGCCATGGTCGTGGGGAATCTTCCGAGACACCGAGCGTTGCAAGGTCAACCCTCCCTCCGTCCGCCCCCGCCTGCCCTCGGGGGCTCCCCTCTCTTCCTCTGGGCCTTGCGGACTTTCACGAGAGGGAAGAGGTCGTAAAGAGCTCTGCAGGAGACCGGGAACTGGATGTTCCATGGTTCTCGAACGCTCCAGATGCTTGTTCGAACGAACTCGCTCTCCGGGCCCTCGCTTCGTCTCTTTCGAGCGCTGAAAACTTGCCCGTGGGTCTCCAAGGCAGCCAAGGATGGCCCAAGACGACACCAAGAAACCCACACAGAGGGCCAAGACGGGCAACAGACGACCCACGACGGTCAAAGAGGCCTTCAAGACGGCTGAATGGGGGCCCCACAAGGAACCCAAAGAGGGCCTCCAGAGGCAACTTTCTCTGATGTCCAACATGTTTTGAAGGATACTCGGATTCTCGCATCGGGCAGCCCGAGACAGCCCGAGAGACACTGCGCAGTGGCAGTGGCGGTGCGATTGTTCGGCCCGAGGCGGTGGGGGGGCCGGCAGCAACGTTGGGGTTCGAGTTCGAGGTCGTCGGGCGCTTTCATCGATCGTCTGCTGTCTTTCAGCGTCGGGTGCGTTCCACCATCTGCGCCTCGCCGGCAACGTTCAGGGGGTGCCCGGATCGCCCCCAACGGCCGCCGGGGAACCGAGTTACGACCCGAAGACCAGCGGGCAACGTTAGGGGAGGGGGGGCGGGGAAAGGTTCAGGGCGGGATGCATCGACCCCCCCTCCTCCTCCTCATCCTACCTCCTCTTCCTCCTCCTCCTCCGCCGCCTCCTCCTCCTCCTCGCCCTCCTCCCCTCGCCCAGTCATCGTCGGTACGGGCCCAGGAACGTGCATATGCACCCTCGGGGGCCCATCGCCGATCTCTCGAAGACGCATCGTCGATGCCGGGTCGATGCTCCACCCCCTGAGCTGGTCCCACCCGACTGCTGCCACCTCAGGAGGGGGGGGGGGCGCACCCGGCGGCCGTGGAGGAGCGCAGGGCGTGCGCTCCGCCCTCTCTCCCCGCTGCACCTCCCCAGGCCCCTCGTTCCTCGCCGCCCGCCGCCCCTCGCCCTCTCGTTCGCCCTCTCGTTCGCCCTCCCCTTTCCCCCCCCCCCCTCCCCGAGACTGGCCCAGGGCGGCCCGAGAGACCCCCGGAGGGGCCCCCAGACGGCCAGGATCACCCCAGAGCGGACGAGCCTGCCCTCCAGACTCCAGACGGCCCCCAAAGGGGCCCTGGAGCCATCCCCCCCAAGATGGCCTCCGAGACACCCGAGGAAATCACCCCCAACAAAAGCCATGCAGAGGGCCCCCACAGGGGCCCGAGACGGCCCAAGGAAGCCCCAGGACGGGTCAACAGACCCCCAAGACGGAGTCAGAACGGCCCTAAGAGACCCCCAAGAAGGCCCAGGAATGGACGAAACGCTTGTCTGGCCTGGCGAATGCGCTGCGCTCAATGTTGTCAACGTCCCCAATCTGTTGTATGTTGGCATATCTGTTCTAAGATGTTACTTCAAGTACCCCCCATTTGCTGGCCCAGTGGGCCAAATCCGTGCTAACACCTCCGGTCGGAGGTTCCATCTGCTATCGGACATCACTAGTATCGCGTGCCCGCGGGGCGACTCCTGATGTGGCCCTATACGCGAAAAGTGCCCCCCTGGCAAGGTTCCGGGAACCTCGGATCGGATACCCTTTCAATTCTGCGCGCGGCCCTCAAGAGCCCCTAGACAGCCTCAGGATCGACCCAAGGGAACACCAAGAGAGCCCAACCGCGGCCCAGGAACGGGGATCATTGGAGAGCAGGCCCCAAGGCAGCCTCGAAGCGACCCAGAAGCATCCCGAACCTCGATCCTCGACCTAAAAGCCCCCCGCCTCGACGGCGACGACATCATCATCACACGGCCTCTGGGCGACGCTGGAGTCCTGGCCGTCTGAGAGCACTGAAGCTGTGAGTGAAAACGCCGGGCACCAGGAAAAGAAACAGGCAGAACCCCCCCCCCGAGTCGATCCAAAGAGAGATTGGACGTGCAAGATTGTCTAGTCTAAAAGGCGATCATTTCACTGGCCCGTCTCGACGGCGACGACGACGACGACACCCAGGGTCCTGGATGCTCCCCAGCCGCTGCGGGTCCGCCTCCAGAGGCTCGCCCTCGTCCTGCGGCAGGGCGTCCCTGCAGCCCCAGTCGGGGTCCGCCGCGCGGGAGAGGGCCTCGGGGGGTGGGGGGGCCATTTCTCAGTTTATGTTTTCTGTTCTCTTTCTCTCTCGCTCTCTCTCTCTCTCTCTTTCTCGCTGTCCTTCTCTCTCTCTCTCTTTCTTCATTCCTACCTCAGAGAAGCCCAGCGATCCACCCAAGACGCTACAGGCGGACACGGGTCCTCCCAAAGGACGCTCCCGAGAGGCCAGCATCCTTCCAGCGCGTGAGGAGACACAGCGACTTGCGTACTCTCTCAGGTTCGCTTCCGAGGGGCTCCTGCGGCCCCAGGATGGATCCACCATTGCCCAAGAAGAGCCCCAAGACCGGGGCCGCGCAAACATGGGTTAGCGATCTATGGATTTGGCGCGCGGTCGCTAAGTCCATGGATCGGGGGAAAAACCCTCCCCAACATGCGGCCGGTGCCGCCTCGTTCAGCGGCTGGAATCCGCTATTTTCCATGGAAGCGGGACCCGTCGCTAATGTTAGGTCGGGCATGTCCTCCTACAGGCGGATTTGGGAGGACAAATAATAAAACATACTCGAAAAACCAAAGTGACACAACAAAAAAGCAAAGATAGCCCCCCCAAAACAACGTCCCCCTACTATTTCTGTTGACGATGTTTTTATCTTCCCCCTTGTGAAGGGACACGGCCGACTTAACGCTAATCAACGCCCCCTTGATCCATGTCTGTAAGGAGCCGAACTCTATACACCGACGCCTTTGTCTGGCCTCACACTGAATCTCGCACAGGAAACCGGATCCTGGTGTATACGGGATCCTGGTGTATACATTCTTCGTTGCTTCCCACACTACGCCGACGTCGTCCCCGACCCTCAAAAAAAGTCCTGGGATTGAAAAACCGCCCGCCACTGGTAATGTACATGCTCCAATTTCCATGTCTGCGATCGCCTGGCAAGAGTGGCCCGCGAGGGCTCCCGGACGGCCCCAAGGAGCGCGCAGGGAACGCCCCCCCAAAGCGCCCCGAGCTGTGAGCCTCGGGCTCACGGAGGGGCGAGCCTGCCCTGCGCCGCCCCTGTCGCCTGTTCGATGGACTCCAGCATTGCCCCAAGCAGATCTCCAAGGCTCCACATGTTCCACAGGGCCTCAAGATCCCCAAGAGGGCACCAGGATGGCTCCAGGATAGCTCAAAGAGAGCTCCAGCAACGAAAGATCCGCCACGGCTCTCATGGTAGAATCGTCGTCGTCGTCGTCGTCGTCGTCGTCGTCGTCGTCGTCGTCGTCGTCTTCGCCATCGTCGTGGTAGAATCGTCGTGTTTCCCACATCCGTCTTCTCCTCCTCCTCCTCCTCCTCCTTCCTCCGCCTCCTCGTCCTCCTCTCCCCTCTCTCCTCTCTCCTCCTCCCCCTCGTCCTACACCTCATCCTCCTATTCCTCTTCCGTCTCCTCCTCCTCCTCCTCCTCCTCCGCCTCCACCTCCGCCTCCGCCTCCGCCTCCGCTCGCTCCTCTCTCCTCTCCTTTCTCCTCCCTTCTCCTCCTCTCTCCTCCTCCTCCTCCTCCTCATCCTCCTCCTCCTCCTCCTCCTGCCCCTTCACCTCCTCCTCCTCATTCTCCTCACACCTCATCTGCCTTATTCTTCACTTCCTGCTCCTCCTCGTCTTCCTCATCCTCACTGTCATCATACTCAGCCTGCTGTTCCTTCCACCTAAGGCTCCCCAAACATTGAGGGACTGTATGTTCCGTCAACTTCATCTTCAGTATGCTCCTCCTCCTCCTCCTCCTCAGCAGCAGCAGCAGCAGCGTCACCACCATCATAGTCATCATCATCATCATCATCATCATCATCATCATCATCATCATCATCATCATCATCATCATCAGCAGCAGCAGCAGCAACAGCATCATCATCATCATCATCATCAGCATCATCATCATCAGCAGCATGATCATCGTCATCATCATCTTCGTCATGTTCATCACCATCATCAACAACAACATCACCAGCATCATCATGATCATCAGCATCAGCATCAGCAGCATCTCCATCATCAGCATCATCATCAGCAGGATCTTCATGATGATTATGATGATGATCATCATCATCACCATCACCATCACCATCACCATCACCATCACCATCATCATCATCATCATCATCATCATCATCATCATCATCATCATCATCATCATCATCTTCATCATCAGTATCATCATTATCGGCAACATCATTAACATCATCATCAGCATCGGCATCATCATCAGCATCGTCATCACCAATACTGCCATTCCTCCTCCCCTTGCTCTTCCTCCTCCTCCTCCTCCTCCTCCTCCTCCTCCTCCGTCTCCTCTTCCTCACCTCCTCATCATCCCTCCTCCTCCGCCTCCTCATTCGGCAGGGCCGCGAGGGCATGTCGTTCACTGCTGAGTCTGCTCTGGCTGATAAGAAGCTTCAGCTTGACGGCTGTCCCCCTCTCTGCTCTCCTGCCTCCTTCGCTGCCCTGATCGATGCAACTCGCCTGGGCCGCCGGCAACGACGAGGACGACGACGACGAGGACGACGCTCCCCGCTTCTTGATGGGCTGCCGGGGGGGCACGCGAAGAGACCTACACTCTGGCCAGTCGGCGCCGATGCACTCGGAGCAACTGGAACCACTGGAATATCGACAATCGTCCCCCGTCCCCTTCCCCTATTGTTCTTCCCCCTCCTCCTGCTCCCCCTCTTATTCCTCCACATCTTCTCCTTCCCGCCCTCCCCTCGTCCCCCTTCCCCTCCTCCTCCCGGGCGAGCGTCCCCGATTGCCGCGACGATACTGAGCGAGATTCGCAAGCACAACGAGCTGGGCACACCATGGCAGTAGCTCATCACTGTGGCGTCGGCTGCTGCAACAATCATCTTGATTCCGACAATGACGCCGCAACCGACGCCGCCGCTGCCTCCTAAATCGCACCTCTGCTGGGGAAACCGAAAGGTACCGATACCGCTAGTCCCTGGACCTCGCGTGCGTTCCGACCAGATTCTCGAAGCGAGCCCATCGGTGGCGACGAGGGCCTCCCAGGAGGCTTAAAACTGCGAAAACGAGGCAGGGATTCCGGCATCGGTTCCTGTTCCCCCATTGAACTGCCGCCACCACCGCAGCCGCTGCCGCATGCCGCATGCCGCCGCTGCTACCACCGCCGCCGCTGCCGCCGCTGACAGTCGCCGCCGTCGCCGCCGCCGCCTTCGTCGTCGTCGCCGTCGCCGTCGCTGCCGCCCGCCGCGCATGCCGCCGCTGACACCGCCGCCGCTGCCGGCACGGCGCGCCCACGGCCTCGCATGTGTGCGGCACCACGGCCTGCTGGGTGTCCATCCTCGCGGCCTCCGAACCGCTCTGTTTCCCAGACCCTCGGCTCAGTATGCACGTGCTTGCGCGACGAAATCTCTCCCTCTCTCTCTCTTTCTCACTCTCTCTTGGTCTCTCTCGCCTTCCCTTCCTCCCTCCCTCTTTCTGTCTCTCTCTCCCTCCCTCTCTCTCTCTGACAGCATCGGCTCGAGGGTCTGTGAACCCAGGGCGAAGCCAAGACGCGAAGCCCCCCAGCAGTCCACTGATAGCACGGCGGAACGGGACCTGTGGCCCACACCACAGAACTGCTTCGTGTCACCTCTTACAGATTCCCGTGCGTGCCGCAGTGGTTCCAGAGAGCCATCGCTGTGCGAGTCATGTACCGCCGCAGCCCAAGCCATCAGGTAAGTACCGCCCTGAGGCGACATTAACGATTCGGCAAAATACCAACCTCAGCCGAAAATAAATCTGCGTCGCCGCACTTCGAGCAGTGGTGGCGTCGACCGAGCAGTCGCTGCTTACATCGAACTCGCCCACAAGCATCAAGACGATCTTGACACTATCTACCGCTCCGACCAGCGTAAGCGCAGGTGCCAGATGATGAAACAACACCAGAAGAACATCAGCTGCATCATGATGTACCACTCTCGGAGACACAAGACGGGCACCAGCGGGGACTCAACAAGATCCACGGCCTCAAGGCGCGAGCGCACCCACCTAGTGCTTGCCCCCCCCCTCGCCCGCTCCCCCGTACCCTCGCTCCAACACCACCATGATCCATCGTCCTCTCCCGCCACCCCTCTCTCTCGCTCGCTCGCTCGCTCTCTCTCTCTCTCTCTCTTTTTTTTTTTTCTCTCTCTCTCTCTCTCTCTGTCGCACCCTCCCTCGCGTGGCCCTTGCCCTCCTCCGCCTCCTCCTCCTCCTTCTCCTCCTCCGCCTCCTCCTCCTCCTCCTCTCATTTTTGACGTTCTGCGACAATTGAGGCCAGGCTTCATGTGTGCTCCTCGAGAGAACAAGATAGAAAGACCAATAGAGCGCCTCCTCCTCCCCCTCCTCCTCCTCCCTCCTCCTCCTCTGCCTCCTCCTCCTCCTCCTCCTCCTCCTCCTCCCCCCTCCCCCTCCCCCTCCCCTCCTCCTCCTCCTCCTCCTCCTCCTCCTCCTCCTCCTCCTCCTCCTCCTCCTCTCCTCCTCCTCCTCCTCCTCCTCCCGCGCTTTTCAGGCACCAGCGCTGCCCCCCCTCGCCCTCTTCGCCGGTGGCTCCGCGCGGCGCCGCCGGCGCCGCGCCGGCCGCCCAGCGCCGACGCCGCCTGCCGGCGCACGCGGGCCGCCAGCTGGGCGCAGAGCGCGCCGTGCGCGCCGACGGCCTCGTCCAGCGCGGACCCCCTCGCGCCGTGCGCCGCGGCGTCCGCGCCGCGCGCGGGGCGCGCGCCCCGGGCCGCGGGCGGGCGCGTGGAGAGCACCGCGGGCACGGCCAGCGGGTCCTCCCGAGGGAGGGACGGCGTGCGGAGACCTCTCCTCCCGGAGGGCGCCCGAGCGGGCCAGGAGCTCTCTCGGAGCGAATCTCTGGCCGTGGCGGCGCGGGCCTCCCGGGAAGAGCCCAAGGGGGCGAAGACCGGGGCAGGGTGGCGGCAAGTGCCGGTGCCTGCTCCTCCTCTAATCATAGAGGGAGAGAGAGCGGCATCAGCATAGGCTGTTGGAGCTGCGCGCGTGGACTTCTTGGATCGGCGCCGGGTTTTCCCCTCCCTGGCGCGCGGAGCGCGCCACGGGCGGTGCCAGAGGCGCCGCCGGGGGAGCCCAGCGCGGATCCGAGAAGTCCACTCGGAGCTCCAAGCCTTTTGTGCACTTGCATGTGTTCCTCCTCGATCCTGGACTAACTTCCCGGAGATCTGACGTCACGAAAACCTGCAACGCTGTATAGAATCACGACCGGAGTCCCGGACCCGAGGCTCGACCTGCAGTGTTCTCCGTTTTCGCTTTGTGTTCGTTTCCCCTCGTAGTGCCTTCATTCCACCTTTGCCGCTGCTGCAACTTGAAATCCAAACGAAAACGGTCCACGAAATCGCCAAATCACCGCTTAGGCTGTGCTCTGCCTGGGCCCGGATCGATCTGCGAGGGCCCCAGGGCCCGGAATACGGCAACATCGCCAGGTGTGAACAAACTGCGACGCCAAGATCTCAGGGTGGTAAGGCTTCGGGTTGCGCACAGACAGGCCCTCCAGGTAGTACCATACCAGCTGGCCTCCACGGCCTTAACTGCGGGCACGAAATTACATCCAGATCCAGTGCATCTTGAACTTTTTGGAAGTGGCGCCACAAGGCCGAGGTGCACTGGATATGGATAAAAATCGAGCCTCTAGGGATCAAACTTATCCATATCCAGTGCGCCTCGGGCTTCTGGGGAAGGGAGCCCGAAACTCCAGACTGCAGTGGATATGGACAGAAGTACTGCCCGCATTAGCAAGCCCCCCGAGTAGTCAGGGGCGGTCTCAACACCAAGGCGCCGCCTCCAGCGGTGCCCCGCGGGCGCTCTGCGCCCCAGGGGTTGGGTGTTGAGACCGCCCCAGAGTGTTCGGGAGGCCCGTCTAGAAGAAGAAAGAGGGCATTATCATAAACTTGTGGCGCTCTGCGCGGATTTCTGGGATCTGCGCTGGACGTTTAGGCCAGCTGGGACTACCTGAATGGGGCTGTCAGTGAGCAGCCCGAAGCCTTACCTCGACATGATCTCAGGGGCAGTATCGGTACAGCCGAGCTTGATTGGAGAGGACACGCGAGAAGAAACAAGACCCTTCCGAGGGCCACATTGCCAAGAATGTAGAATGCATGGGTCGCTAAACACAGGGCGCAAGTGCACCGTTGATTTCAAACTCGAATGTACCTCCTCCACCTCTGAACGCAGAGGCCTCCAGAATGGGGTCCGAGCAGGTGGGATCGGAGGATGGCGCCACACCGCCGATGCATCGACGATCCATCGTCGCGTCAGCGATGCATCGGCGACGTGGGTGTGGAGAACATCGGGCTCCACATCGAGCCGCATCGGCGATGCATCGGCGATGCGGCACAATTCTCCGACCTCTATCAACTCCGACCCCATCTGTCGGGGGTCGCTAGAGGTGCCCCTGCCCTGGCCCATCCCGTTGGCTTTTCGGTCAATTTTGGAGCCCCTGGAGCCCCCTGGGCCTCGAGAGGTGTGCTCTGGAGGCCGTTGGGGCCTCCTTGGAAATCTGGGGGCACCTTGCGCCAGGAGCACGTCCTGGCAACACCCAAACCTGGGAGGCAGCACGCGGATTTCTTGGATCCGCGCTGGCCCCCCCCGCGGCGGCGCCTCCGGCGCCGCCCCTGGCGCGCTCCGCGCGCCCGGGAGGGGGGCCTAGCGCGGATCCAAGAAATCCGCGCGGAGCGCCAAAAGTATGTTCATGCCGTTTTTTCTTCGATCCATCAAATATCGGTAGGTAGGTTCGCGTCGTGTCGACTGGGGCGTTGGTTCCTGACACCACGGGGATCGTTCAACCTTGAACGATCGGCCGTTTCCGCAACGCCCGATCTTTCAACATCGACCGATTCTGGGCCGCCGCCGGCGTTCAACGTTGAACGCCAGCGGCGGGGTCGCCGCTTTTCGACACGACGCGAACCTACCGTACCTCTTCTCGGGAGCGGCCAAGAGGGGGGCGTCCAAGAGGGGTGTGTGCAAATCATGGCCGGCGGCATGTGCGCGGCCCAGGGGGGGGGGCCAGGGACTTAATGAAACAAGGAGAGGCGCCAAGAAATCTGGGGAAACATCATGGTCCACGCCATGATATCCCCCCCCCTAGTCATCACCCTCCCCTTTGCCGCCCCCGATCTTCCTCCCCTGCTCGTTCATTTCTAATCGTGCACATTTCTAATTGTGCGCGTTTCCAATTGTTCCTGGCCCCCTAATTAGTGGCCAGGAAGAGGCCCAGGATAGAGCAATCAGAAATGAACGGATCCTGGCCCCCCAAAACCTCGAAGAGCTTTGGAATACTTAGAATGAACAATGGGGGCCTCTTCCTCCCCTGCTCGTCCAGGTAGATCTTGTCCCCGGGGACCACCGCGAGCCGCGCCCGCCGCAGCGCGGCGCAGGCGGCGGCGAGCTCCGAGAGCCGGCCGCACGCCGCCAGGTGGTGCCGCAGCAGGGCCGCCTCGGCCTCGCCCCCGGGCTCGGCGGGCGTGGCGGGGCTGTTGCGGACGATGTCCTCGGATGAGGGGGCCACATTCCGCCACCACTGCCAGAGAAAGGACGCGGGAGAGGGGAGGATGGGGTGGGGGGCTCGTCCTCCTCCTCCTCCTGTCCTCCTCCTCCTGTCCTCCTCATCCTTTCCTCCTCCTTTCCTCCTCCTCCTCCTCACACCTCCTCCTCCTTCTCCTCCTCCTTTCCTCCTCCTCCTGCTTGCC
This sequence comes from Prorocentrum cordatum, assembly GCA_963575745.1. Classification (NCBI taxonomy): domain Eukaryota; class Dinophyceae; order Prorocentrales; family Prorocentraceae; genus Prorocentrum; species Prorocentrum cordatum. The sequence continues at coordinate 146,855 of CAUYUJ010019886.1, read as the reverse complement.
TCCTCCTCCTCCTCCTCCTCCTCTTCCTCCTCCTCCCTCCTCCTCCTCCCTCCTCCTCCTCCTCCTTGCCTCCCACCTCCTCCTCCTCCTCCTCCTCCTCCCACGGCGAGGGGAGGATGTCCTCGGAGCTCCCGCGGCGGCGAGCCCAGACCCCCTCGAGTCATGGACAAAATCACGACCAGAGGCTGTCCATTATCTTCGGCCTCTGGGGGGAGGCCTCGCCGGGCCTCGGCACCGTCAGCAACGAGCCCAGACGCCCTCGAGTCATGAAAGCATCACGACGACAGGTTTTGCACTGTTTTCGGCCGCTGGGGGGCCTCGCCGGGCCCCGGGGCCGTCCAAGAACGACTCGGGGTGAGAAACCGGTCCCCGGGGAAAGGGCCCAGACCTCTGGGGGGGTCGACGCCGTGACAGAGAAGCATTCATGACGCCGGGGGCCTGGGGCGGCGGCGAGCTCGTCCACGGCGAGGGGGCCCCATGGGGCTCTCGCAGGGCGCAAGGCGAGGGCGAGGGAGAGAGACGGGGGCGAGAATGCATCGAGAAGCTCTGAGATCCGGCGGCTCGATGCGTCGGGCGTCGCGGCCTTCTCAGAGCGCTCCCGAACGCTCTGACGGAGAGCGCTCGGGAGCGCTCCTCGTCCTGGCCCCGTCCGATCTCGACCCGCTCCCAGGAGGGGCAACGCCAGGCGGGGTCCTCGCAGTCCGAGGTTCGAGGTCTTCGGACGCTGTCGTTTGTCCTCGGCGGCGTTCCAGCCTCGGGGTGCGCTGCGCCTCGCCGCGAGCGTTCCGGGTCTGCTCGGATCGTCCCAAACGGCCGCCGGAGGCCCGAGTTACGACCCGCAGACCACCAGGGGACCGGCTCAGAGGGGACATGGACTCGGAATCGGCGATATCTCGCCGACAGCAGGTCCGTGATATGCCCCTGATAACGAATCCTCACGATCCCAGGCGGGTCGGGCTATCGTCGGAAACTGGAACATATACATTACCAGTGGCGGGTTGTTTTTTCAATCCCACGACTTTTTGAGGGTCGGGGACGACGTCGGGGTGGTGTGGTGTATACTTTTCCCCCGCTTTCCAAGGGAAGCAGCGAACCATGTATACACCAGGATCCCGTATACACCAAGACCCGCGTCCGTGTGCGAATTTCAGCGCAGGGTCGGAAAAAACACGTCGGTGTACACAGAGTTTGTTTCCCTGTATCGGGCTCCTACTGGCGATGAGTGAGCGAGTGGCGTCCCCCCCTGAACGTGCCCCTGACCGTTGCCCCTGATCCCAGTGTTCGCGCCGTGCAACATCACTGCGGAACCTTGCTCGCAGTCTTCGGCCTCTATAGGGAGCCCTCGCCGGCCCCTTAGGACAGCTACAGAAAGCGACAGCAAATGGGTCTACACTTCTGGGGAGCGATGCTGTGAACACAAGATCTGACGTCTCCGCCGCCTAAGGCGGCCCCTGAAGGCGGGCGTCGCGAAAGGTGTATCCGTGCCGCCCGAAGCGGTGCGGTGACACACCGTGCGGTGACATCGGGATCCCCAAAGACCTCGCGGCACGGTCCGTCGCCGCACGAATGTGGAACCCGGATGGCCATGAGGGGAAGTGATCGTGAGGGCAATGTAACCTGGACCTCGGGGCCTTCCCCCAGGACCAGCTTTTCCTTGTCATCGCTCGGACGTTCATTCCCCGTGCATAGTTCGGTTTCGTGCGTGCCATTTTTGCCAGGTGATCCAGTATGCTCCTCGATGGTCATCGCCGAGAAAAAATGGACACGTCCAGATACTGCCAAGTTTCAGGCAGAGCCCGCGAAAGCCGAAAAGTGTGAAAAACCTCAGGACCCGCAGGACCTCGTCTTATTCATGGCAACAGAAGGAACATAATATCGCGGAGTCAGAGGTCTCGGGTCCTTGAGCGCTTAGACGCGCCAGGCCGGCCCGCCCACTCTGTTGTGTACGAGAGGGGTCGAGGCAATTTTCTGTACGCGCCGCAACCCGCCATGATGGCAGGGCCCCCATCGGCGATGAATGGGCGATTGGGGGCCGATGCATCCCCGCCCGATCCTTTCCACCCCTGCCGTTGCCCCTCACCGGCCGCTTCCCGGCCGCCGGGCCACAACTCGGGCCTCGGGCGGCCGCTCGGGACGATCCTGGCACCCCCGGGACGCCCTCGACGAGGCGCAGCCTGAGCCCATCCCCCCCCCCTGACCGATGAAGAGCAGGCGTCGCGGCGCCGAGGGGCCGGCTCGGGTCCTTGAGCGCCTCGACGCACCCGGCCAGACCGCCCACCAACTCCAGCGCGGTGGCGCTCTCGGCGCCAGCGGCGCCCGCCGCCACCGCCGCGCCCGCGGCGGTTGCGGCCATCCGCGGCCAGGCGCAGCTGGGCCTGCGGCTTCCGCCGATGCTGGCCGTGCGGCTCAGGCCTTGAACTCCTGCGGCTCCCCGCTGCTGCGGTTCCCGCCCCTGCTGCTGTTGCTCCCACGTTCCCCGCTCCGCCTTTTCCTCCTCCCCCTGCTCCTGCTCCTCCTGCTCACCCTCCCCCCCCTTTCCCCCGTCCCCCATCCCCCTCCTCAAGTACTCGCTATCAACACAAAAGTCCTGTTACACCGTTATCCTCTCTCCTATGACAATGTGCAGTGGTGTTCCCGCGCCCTCCGCGCATGGCTTCCACACACGGGTTCCCAACATGTTCTAAAATAGAAACTCCGCGCCCCAATCAATGATGCTCCCACTGCAACGTTGGCCTCATTTAGGAATCGGCTCTTTGCTCCCGTTGTTCAGGCTCGCGACCTCGCCTCACCGCGAGCAACAACTCCACATTCGAATCCTACCTCATCGTTGTCGCCTCTGCCTTTCCCCCCTTCCGCCTTACCGTGGACCTCCCTCTCCTCCCGTTCCTCCATCTTCTTCCTCCTCCTCCTCCTCCTTCTGACTATCTTCCTGATCATCCGCCTACTCCTCCTCCTCCTCTAATATACTTTTGCTCCTTGCACATTACATGACGGGGTTATCTGAGGATCCAGGTCCGCCAGTGCACCCGCCGGCGGACAGCGCACAAACCAACGCAACGGGATGGGAATGGTGGGAAGGGCAGGATGTTATATATGGCGCGCGCGTTCCCAGCTTGACACGAGCAAGACCCTCATCCCTCCTCTGACCCTGGGCTCTCGTGGCCCCGCCTCTTCTGCGTAGCGTATCCATTCGCAGGAATCCGATGCACGTGTGTATACATGTACACAACATGTGCGCATGTATATAACATGTGTAATTATACGTGTATATACATGTGTGCAAGACTGCATATGGCGCTTTGCGCCATGCGCCTTGTTCCGGAACCTCCCTGGCAAAACAATATATCACCGCTTGCTTTAAACAAAGGCGACCTCGAGGCCAGGACGGGCGACCGGTTCATTTTTCTGATACCCCTGCTGCCTGCTGAGACCGCGTTCGCCCGATGCGTTTGCACGCTTGTGCGCGGGAGTGGAGGAGGAATGATGTTTTTTTCACGCGCGAAGGTCCTTTGAGGAAGTAATGAGCTTTCCCATGACACGCCGAAGAAGTCGCAGTATCTCCGGACAAATTGATTTTCGGTCGCTTCCTGAATGCCTGGAGGGCCCCAGACACTCAGGAAATGTTCAATTGTCGAACTTCGAATCTAGATCCATTGCCCGTCTCTCTCGATCGAGGAACTTAAACCTCGAGCCTCAAGCGTGGAACCAAGATCGTCGGGTCAGCTCGATGTACTTCGTCGGAGAAAACCGTCTGGGCGTTTGGGGGCTCTTTTGGGCCGTCCTGGGGCCCTCTTGGGCCGTCCTGGGGCCTTTTTGGGCCGTCTTGGGGAGCTGGGGCCCTCCAGAGGCCTTCTGAAGCCATCTAGGGCCCTCATGGGGGTCTCCGATGCCCTTCTTGGGGGTCTCCCATGGCTTTCGTGGGTCTCTCTTGGAAGCCTTCTGGGGGCATCGCGGCATCTTGGGCTTCTTGTGAGCAATCCCGGGGCTCTCTGGGGCAGCCTTGGGGCCGTATTCAAAACCTCAGGGGGGCCTCTTGGGCCGTCTTGGGGCGATATCGGGGGCCCATCGGGCCGTCTTGGACGCTGCGAAGACCCGAAAAGAGGGTATGCTGAACGTATACATTTTCCTGACGGAGTGGGACGATGTTTGCTTCTTCGCGGCTCTCTTAATGGCCTCTTGGGGCGTTTGGGGGGCCTTTTGGGCCGTCTTCAGACAATCGATGTTCCTCTTGGAGCGCTCTTGTGCTGTCCTGGGTCTCTCTTGCACATCTCCGATGACCCCTCTGATCGCCTGGAGCCTGCTCGCAAGACGCGGCAAGGCGGCCTTGGAGGCCCAGAAAGGCCAGCGTCCCTTTTCCAAGGGCGTCCAGGGGGCCGCCGAGACGTCAGAAATGGCATCCGGGACGTCCCTGCCTCTGGGCACGGAATGGGCGTGTCCCCAGGTCGTTTGCCTGATTCTCTGAGCGTCCATCCTCACTCCTGAGTTTATAAAAAGGGCCCGGACCCCAAATTGACAACTCTCTCGGGGCTTGTCGAGTGTCCCCTGGGCTTCAGGAAGTGTTGTCGCATGTTCGGGCCAAAGCGGGCCCCAAGACTGGCCAAGAGGGCCCCAAGAAGCCCCTAAGATGGTCCAAGAGGGTCCCGAATCGCCGAACGATTGCTCCAATACGTTTTCCTTCTCTATATTTATCATGGGATCAAGCGAGAGCCCCCCCTAAACGGAACGTGTCCGAATCATTGGCCCGGGGGGTACCCTGGAGGCCCTTGCAGACGGTCTCCTGTGCTTTCTGGGGCTCCTGGAGCTCCTGTAGGCGGCTCTAGGCAACGGAACCAGATCGGGCAGGAGGTCGGCCGGACGGCCCCACGAGAGCCCGCAGAGGCCCCAGACACCCACTGGGACGCACGAAGACGACCCAAAGAAGACCCCAAAGAGGCATTCGAAACGGGAAAAAAATGTATTTCCTATGGTGTTGGTCTGATTTTGGGAATGCTCAGTTCTTCGGTCGTCTGGGCGTCCGAAACTTCTCATGAGGCCAAAGAATCGCCCCAAATTCAATCAAGAGGGCTTCCAAGAAGTCCCAGAGGAACCCCAAGACGGCCCAACAGGGCCCCAAGATGGCCCGGGGAGAGCCCCACGACGGCCCAGGATGGCCCCAAGACGCCTCCCGAAGCATTCCAAATCGTGACCCGCTCGTTCCTCCTCCTCCTCCTCCTCCTCCTCCTCCTCCTCCTCCAACCTCCTCCTCCTCGATGCTCCTCCTCCCCCTCCTCGAACCTCCTCCTCCCCCTCCTCGATCCTCCTCTCGCCATCCTCCTCCTCCTCCTCCTCCGCCTCCCCGGAGGAGACCGCGGTTGGAAGCAAAGTGGCCCAGGGAAGCCCCCAGAGGACCTCCGGAGAAACCCAGGAGGATTCCAGAAGGCCCCAACAAGAACTTATAAACACCTGCGTGAGACTTACAAGAGGCTCTCCTAGGATGAGCCTCCGCAAAAAAAAACTAAGGATGTGGACGCCCGCAGGTTTGGGCGAGATGATACATGAGGAAGGAGGAAAAGGAAACATGAGGGAACGATAATAAATAACAGCATTACATCACAACGACGGCGCCAGAAAAGGCAACAACGAATCATCGCTGAATGTTCAGTTCTATATCGTCGCCCTCCTGCCTGCATGCCAAACTTCAAGGACCAGAGTGAATGGCGCGAAGCGCCAATGCAGTCTAGATGCAGGTGCATGCATATCTGTCCCTGCGTATACACATACATATGTGTGTATGCATCTGCATCTTCTGAAG
>CAUYUJ010019886.1:110000-140964 GCA_963575745.1 Prorocentrum cordatum | reverse complement strand
GGTGGCGGACGAGGAGGAGGAGGAGGAGGAGGAGGAGGAGGAATGCCCCACGTGACGTCTTCGGCGATGGATCCCTTGTTGCCCAGCGCCCCAGGCGATCTTCGGCGGCCTTCTGGCGGCCTTCGGTTCGGAGGCTGTCGGCGGTCGTCGGCTGTTTTCTCACGGTCTTCGGCGCCGTGCGTCGGTTCCTGGCGGTCTCCTGCGATCTTCGGCGCGGAAGCTGGATGGTTGCGATTCACGCACGGTCCATGAGCGAACGCCTGCCCTACGAGATTCCCCCCCGAGCTCGCACAGCGGAGGTAGCTCACGCGAGACCTCCCCTACGGTTAGCTCGATTGGGATACCGCGTGAGCCGACATCCCCAGGGACGATGGTGGACCTGCACGGCACGGTACATGGATTGCACACATTGTCCTAGTACGTGCATGCGGCAGGTTAAGGAACCCCTGGACCTAAAAACGTTGCCACCTCTTGGGAGGGCAACTCTCACTTCCGCGGGCTCCCATCGGCGGAACCACCCTCGTTGCCCTTGAGCAGCCTTCCTTGGGCCTTCCGCCGAAGAAGAGATGACAGCCCTCGGATCCTCGAAGGCGAGGGCCAATTCCCAGACGCATCACGCAATTTCGTGTTAAACTTGATAACCATGGACGAACAAACTGGTGAGAGGGGGCATCCAGCACCGGCCTGCGGCCGACTCGCCAGCTTGAGCTGCAGAAGCTGGCTGGAGGAGCAGGACGCTGAAGAGAAGAAGGCGCCATAACCCGTGACCCATCCACGGTTGCACATGTGACTAGTACGCGACAGTTTCCTGCATTGCTGAGCGCTACCATTATGAGATCGTGATTGGAAATCGGGCGGAGCAAGCAGCGAAACGTTGCCAGGCCGAGAACGAATGAACAGACACCGAGAACATAGAAATTGCTCTGGGTCGCCAACTGTATACCTTCATATGCATACAGAGTGGACCCTCAGATCGAGGTCGAGCCGTTTTAAAGTCCGAGATCGCCTTCGGAATCTATCTCGTCTGAGCGAGTTCATGTAATTGTCCCTCTCCAGTTGCGCCCCATGAGACACAGAGGAAGATCGGGTGTTCCTTGTCGCTGGCACGATATTATAATATGAGGAAGGGGGCAAAGGAACATCAGCAGCATACCAAGGAAGACAAGGAACACGAGCAACATGGCCAGGGGCAACAGCAATACCTGAAGACGGAAGGAACCAGAGGACGAGGCGGGACGGAAGAGGAGACACCGAAGAAAGGGGAAGGACGAAGAGCGCGGGAGAACGCGGATGAAGAAAGAAAGGCGGGCGGGGGAGGGAGGAGGGAGCGCAGGAAGGGGGGGGACAGGGGTGGTGGGAAAGGAGGACAGAGGCGAGGAGGGCAGGAGAGGAAAGCGGCGAGGGAGAGGAGGGAGGGGGGGAGCGTGGTTGGAGGGAGGGGGGCAGGGCGGGAGGAAAAGGTCCCCCTCCTCCCCGCAGCCTCCAGCCTCCACTCGCATCCTGTTCCGCACTCCTCCCAAACCTCCTTTTCTTCCTCCTCCCCCCCTTCTGTTTCTCCTGATCCACCTCGTCATCCTCCCTCATCGTCTTCCTCCTCCTCCTCCTCCTCCTCCTCCTCCTCCCGCATCCCTCCTCGCGCCTCTATCCCTTCCTCCCTCCTCCTTCCCGCCTCCATCTTTGCCACCTTTCACCCTTCCGCCCTCCCTTCCTTCCTTCAGCATCACTTGCTCTATCCACTCCTTCCTCCCTCCTCCTACATCCTTCACCTCCACGTTCTCCCTCTCTTCCTCCCTCCTCCTGCTCCTCATACTCACTCTTCCCTCCTCCCTCTTCTCTCCGATCCCCTCCCTACGAACACCCTCGAACACAAAACCACACAACAATGCAATTGTGAACACCGTGTTGTAGCACCGTTTCCAGTGGAGCTCCCTATGGGGCCACGAACCGTGTGAAGGGTGCGTCAAAATAGGGCGGCACCGCCATGCGAACCCTGCCACTGGGGCAACTGGTGCAGATCACTATGGGCCCACAAAACGTGTTAAGGGCGCCCCTTAATGGGGCGGCGCCGCCATGCGAACCCTGCCACTGGGGCCTTCGGTGGAACTCCCTGTGGGACCACGAACCGTGTGAACGGTGCGCCAAAAGGGGGCGGCGCCGCCATGCGAATCTGCCACTGGGGTCTGTGGTGGAGCTCTCTATGGGGCCACGAACTGTGTGAGGGGTGCTCCAAATGAGGCAGCGCCGCCATGCGAACCCTGTTACTGGGGCCTTCGGTGAAGCTCCCTTGTGAACCCTGTTACTGGCGCCTTCGGTGAAGCTACCTATGGGGTCACGAACCATGCGAGGGGTGCGCGGTAATGGGGCGGCGCCGCCATGCGAACCCTGCCACTGGGGCCTTCGGTGGAGCTCATGGGGCCGCGAAACGCGTGATTGGGTGTGCCAACACGGAGACATGCGGAGGGCATACGCAGGGATTGGGAGCCGCATGGCGTGCGAGGGGTGTGCCGAAAAAGGGGCATGCGGAGGGCAGAGGCAGGGATGGGAGAAGCGGGAGGAAGGAGGCACGAGGAAGGAGTCGCGCGGGGCGCTGTCTCTTCAAAACGTGGGCCCAACACCACAGGATGGTTGGTACAGACACTGGAAACATCATTGTCATCCTCATTCCTCTTCCTCCTCTTACTCCTCCGCTTCCTCCCCATGCCCTGATCAACCAGCGCAGAATTTCGATAATTTCAGGTCCCCTGAACTCTGGACCACTTCCTGGGGACCAATCGTCCCAAAACACTTGTTCGATGGTCCTGGGGCCCAGCGAAGGCTCCCAAACGAAATCTACAACACGACTCCGTTTGACATTTTGTAAAAAATGGAGGTCTGGGTCTGCCTTCCTCCTCCCTCCTTCGACGAGGAGGGCCACTCTTCCTCTCCCTCCCTGCCACGGCCTCCGCCTCGTCGGGCGGTGTGGACACCTGACCAGGAGGCCACAGGGCGCAATCCCATCCTGCAGCTGCAGATCCTCCTCCAGCTGCTGCCGTCATCATCTTCCCAACGATCCTCATTCTCCAGCCTCCAAGTTCTCCTCCCCCGCCTTCATCATCCTACACAGGAGATCACTCCGTTCCACCTCCTCCTCCTCCTCCTCCTCCTCCTCCTCCTCCTCCTGCTCCTCCCAAATCAGATCCTCGCTCCCTCAAATCTTCCAGAGCTTTTGCATTTGGACATGTTTCCCCGAGCTCTCACCAGCACAATCGTAGAAAAGGGTTTGGAGGACACTGGAACTACAACACGGCTGCAACCTCCAAGTAGCAAAATGATTCAGACGTCAAAGAGCAGCGACATCAATTGCGTTAGAGGTCTTCAAGATGGGGTCCCAGTAGATGGGGTCGAATGATCGCGCCGTATCGCCAATGCATCGCCGATGCATCGGCGACGTCGGCGATGCATCGGCGACGTCAACGTGGGGAAACACGGGCTCTATATTGAGCCGCATCGTCAATGCATCGGCGATGCGGCGCGGTCATCTGACCCCATCTACTCCGACCCCATCGGGGAGGCCTAGAGGCTTCCCTCCCGCTTCCCACCTCCTCCGCCCTCATGCGTCCTCCTGCGCGATCCCCCTCCTCTTGAATCCGAACGCGTGCACGGCGCCAGCCCGGAGCAGCTTCCAAAGAGGGGGCGGTGGTGGGACTGCTGCGTCCTGGTGATGGTCATCGAGTGGGATGTCGTACGGATGAACTCGCCATCGCTAGAGGCCTCCTAGATGGGGTCGGTAGATGGGGTCGGAGGGTCGCGCCGAATCGCCGATACATCGGCGATACATCGGCGATGCATCTGTGATGCATCGGCGATGCACCAGCGATGCATCGTCAACGTCGGCGGTGCATCGGCGACCTCGAAATGAAGCAATCGGGCTGGACATCGAGCTGCATCGGCGATGCATCGGCGATGCGGCGCGATCCTCTGACCCCATCTTCTCCGACCCCATCCAGGAGGCCTAGAATCGCTCGGACGTCCACTCCCCGTGCATTGTTCGGTTCCGTGCGTGCATTTTTGTTTTGCAGAGTGATCCAGAATGCTCTTCGATGGTCCTTGCCGAGAAACAAAAAAACGTCCGAGCGATGCCAAGCAAATGTCCACGGGGGCCCTGGGACGAAGATGCTGGGGGGGCGCTCCCATGCTGCACGGCCACGATGTACAGGCCCCGAGATCGGTCCGCCTGTCTCGTTCTCCCCCGCTGCCCCACTGAGTTTCGAGCTGCGGTTGCCACTCAGTGCCAGTCGCGTAAGCTGCTGGCGGCGCGCGCCAGGGGGTAGGAGGAGGGGGGACTGCTTCTTAGAAGGAGGCTGCTTCTTAAAAGGCGCCGGCCTGACATCTATAGATAAGGCCCGCGCCTTCTAAGAGGGAGCCTCCTTCTAAAAGCCCCTACCCCCCTCTGCGCGTGGCCGAAGCTAATTGACATATCTTCGCGCATCCTGCCACCAGCCTGTGCCGGTGCATAGAAAAATGTAACACTGCAGATCGGCGTCCGTGAAGCTTCCACGAGCTCGGTGGGGGAGGGTCAGCAAAGTGGCGGTGATGTCGTGGAAGCAAGGGCGCAGGCTGCAGTTCCGCAGTACAGTCTTAGCCCAGAATTGGCAGACCCTGACCGTCGGACACCCTCCTCCTCCTCCTCCTCCTCCTCCTCCTCCTCCTCCTCCTCCTCCTCCTCCTCTTCCTCCTCCTCCTCCTCCTCTTCCTCCTCCTCCTCCTCCCCCACTCTTCTACATCCTTCTGCCTCCCTTCAGCGGCGAGCGAGGGGGGGAAGTGAGAAGGAGAAGGCTTTCTGAGAAGGCGGCGGGACTTCTCAGAAGCCCTTGCGCCTTCTGAGACGGTTTCTGTGTCCTCGGGGAAGGCTCAGAAAATTTCTCAGAAGGCTGGGGGACTACCGAAGCTTCTCAGAATGCCAGACCCTTTTCACTTGCCCCCCCAGCTCGCCGCCCATCCTCCACTCTTCTTCATCCTTCTGCCGCCCTACTCATCCTCCCTCCCTGTCTCAGAGGCAGGAGCCTGGTGGTGCCCAATGCGGGGGCATCGGCACCGCGTCGGGTTGAGCCGGAAGCTCAGATGATGGCCCACACCGCATGCGTGTTCAAAGCACGTGCCCAGCGAGGCGAAAGGATAACAAATGTTGATCCTCCTCCTGCTCCTCCACTTCTTCCTATTCCTTCGCGTCCTACTCCTCCGCGACCTCCTCATCCTCCTCCTCCTCCTCCTCCTCCTCCTCCTTCTCCTCATCGACCTCGTCGTTTTCGTCGTCCTGCTCCACTTTTGGGGGGGCAAGGGAAGAGCAACAACAGAGCGACGAACCGTCACACGAGCGTGAGCGAATGCAGCGAAGTGGTGGAAGGCCAGGCACGCCAACCTAAAATAATTAAACCCACAAGCAAGGATCCACGACTCGAGAATCCAGACCACGACGGGCCGTCGAAACGCGAAATGCAATGACATCAACACCCACTGCCATCCGCGTCCTCCTCCAAGCCCTCTTCCTGCCCTTCTGCTACTCCTACTGAGATCAAACTGTGGAGATTGTGAGTCCAAACTGAAGCATCAACCGTCATCTCATTCGTCAAGTCCTGCCGTTCTGCCTACTTATCAATCGCAGGGTTCAAGTCGGACGGTCGAAACCCCGTGTCGATTGGCTCTCCGACCCATCCAGACTCATTCCTCCACTTGGCAACTCCCCTACCATCAGGGACCGGGGACGAGGAAAGAGGAGGAGGAAGGAGGAGGAGGAGGAGGACAACGGCGGCGGCGGCGGCGAGGGCGGCGACGACGACGACGACGACGACGACGACGACGACGACGACGACGACGACGACGACGACGACGGGCGGCGGCGGTGGCAAGCGTGCCTGCAGCGCCATCCGCGACTGCGCCGTGCAGCCCGCCCAGTGCGCCTGCGGGGCGGCCGACACGACCGGACGCCGCGGGCGCAGGCGCTCTGCGTTTCGTGTTCACCGTCTTCGCGCCGTCGTCATGCTTCTCCTCCTCCTCCTCCTCCTTCCTCCTATTCCTCCTCCTCCTCCTCCTCCTCCTCCTCCTCCTCCTCCGTCTTGTTTTCTGCTGCATCCCACCACCTCAGCTCCCCCACCCCTGCCTCTTCCCTGCTGCTCCTCCTCCTCCTCCTCCTCCTCCTCATCCTCATCCTCCTCCTCCTCCTCCTCCTCCTCCTCGTCGCCGTGCTCCTTCTCCTCCTCCTCCTCCTCCTCCTCCTCCTCCTCCTCCTCCTCCTCCTCCTCCTCCCTCTCGTCCTCCTCCTCCTCCGCCTGCTCCTGCTCGGGGCGTGGTGGGGGGATGGGTGCGGAGAGGAGGCGAGGGAGAGAAGGGAAAATGGCCAGAGGAGCTTCTGGTAGAGACGGGGGAAAGAAAAACAAAATGGAGGAGCGAGGAAAGAAGGGCAGGGCGACGGATGTGAGAGGAGAGGGGAGGAAGATAAGGGGGGCAGGCGGGTGGGAGGAGCCGGGGAAGGGGCAGGGGAGGGATGAGGGAAAGTGGGAAAGGAGAGGGGGTGGAATCAAGCTAGGTGCGCTCGCGTCATATCTGACATCCTACCCCTCCCTCCCATCCCTTACCATGGCGCAGATCCCCCCTCTACTCGCACAGTCGGATGTCGAGCAGGGCAATGATCCCGAAAGGGTACGCGATGCATTGTAGAGCACGGCATGGCATGGCGTAGAAGAGCACCGCGAAGCGTGGTATCAACCAAGCATTGCATTGCATGCCGTGGCATGGCACGAAAAATGACGCCAGCGCTGCAGCGGGAGCACGAGTCGAAACGAGCGCGCTGCAGCGAGAGCACGATTTGGAACGCGCGGGGCCTGAAAATGAGGCCGGCGCCTCAACGAGAGCAGCATTTTGGGAAACGTTGCAAGCGAAAACCTAACTCCGGGCACGCCGGAATCGGCCCAGGGGGCTTCCCGGGCGCCGGAAGCAGAAATTCAGCATTTTCAAAAGAAAAATAATGTGTATTGGAATGGCCTTTTTTCGGCGCCGCCTCGGAAATCGATTTTCCGGCGCCGGCCGGAACCGGCTCTGGACCCGGCCCGGGCGCCGGACCGGGCGTCCGGCCTGGGTCGGGCGTCCAGCCCGGGCGCCAGCTCGGGCGCCAGCCCGGGCGTCGGAATCGGCCCGGGAGGCCTCCCGCGCGCCGGAAGCAGAAATTCAATTTTTTAAAAAGAAAATTGTATATGAAAATTGCCTTTTTTCAGCGCCGCCTCGGAACTCGATTTTCTGGCGCCGGCCGGAACCGGCTCTGGACCCGGCCCGGGCGCCGGCCCGGGCGCCGGCTCGGGCGTCCGGCCCGGGCGCCGGCTCGGGCGCCGGCCCGGGCGTCGGAATCTGCCCGGGAGGCGTATTAGTGTGCGCTGGAAACAGAAATTGAACATTCTCAAAAGAATTACTCACTGCGTGGAGCTCCCCATATGTGCATCCTTTTTTAAAGGTAATATTGTATATGGGTCTACAGGAACACACGTAAAACACCAAGGACTCGTGCCCCAGGAGAGGCCCAATATATAGGAACAAAAGTAAAACAAGTAGGATTGCTTACACAGGAGAAGGACAATATATAGAAACATACGTAGAACATCAAAGAATCGTGCTCCAGGTGAGGCCCAATCGATAGGAGCATACGTAAAACACATGGGATTGGAGCCACTCCTGTTGCCTTCTGAGGCCTCCTGCTCCTGGGGCCTCTCGGGGCCTCCTGTTGCCTTCCGAGGCCTCCTGGCACTTCCTGTTGCCTCCTGGGGCCACCTGTGGTTTCCGGAGGCCTTCTGGAGCTTCCTGGGGCCTCCTGGAGCCTCTTGGGACATCCTGTGGCCTCTTGAATCTTTCTGTGGCCTCCTGATGCCTCCTGGGACCTCATGTGGTCTCCTGGGGCCTCCTGGAGCCTCCTGTGGCATCCTGAGAAGAATCTGCGCCCACGAGCCTGGCCACCCAAACAGGCAAACCGATCGAGACATCCTCAAAATCTGGCCCACCTGGGGGGTGAAAATGAGCGCCTCGCTCGAGACATCCTCCAAATCTGCTCCGAAAGCGAAGGATGTTGAGCCCAGAAACAAGCAAACCGCCTGAGACATCTCCACAAAATGGCCGCGAACGAGCCCGTGCAAACACCCCTGGCGGCTCCCCTTAGGGCCACGAGCCTGGCCACCAAAACAAGCAAACCGATCGAGACATCCTCAAAATCTGGCCCACCTGGGGGGTGAAAATGAGCGCCTCGCTCGAGACATCCTCCAAACCTGCTCCGAAAGCGAAGGATGTTGAGCCCAGAAACAAGCAAACCGCCTGAGACATCCCCACAAAATGGCCGCGAACGAGCCCGTGCAACCACCCCTGGCGGCTCCCCTTAGGGCCACGAGCCTGGCCACCAAAACAAGCAAACCGATCGAGACATCCTCAAAATCTGGCCCACCTGGAGGGTGAAAATGAGCGCCTCGCTCGAGACATCCTCCAAATCTGCTCCGAAAGCGAAGGATGTTGAGCCCAGAAACAAGCAAACCGCCTGAGACATCCCCACAAAATGGCCGCGAACAAGCCCGTGCAAACACTCCCGGCTCCCCTTAGGGGTGCTGAAACCAGCGCCCCGCCTGAGACATCCTCACAATCTGCTCTCCAAGCGAAGGATGTTGAGCCCAGAAATCAAGCAAACCGCCTGAGACATCCCCACAAAATGGCCGCGAACGAGCCCGTGCAACCACCCCTGGCGGCTCCCCTTAGGGGTGCTGAAACCAGCGCCCCGCTTGAGACATCCTCCAAATCTGATGTGTGTTGAGTAAGTCTGAGTATGAGTAGGTCTGAGTATGAGTATGCCTGAGTATGAGTAAGTCTGTGTAGGAGTAAGTCTGTGTATGAGTAAGTCTGGGTATGAGTAGGTCTGTGTATGAGACAGTTCTGAGTATGAGTAAGTCTGAGTATGAGTAAATCTGAGTATGAGGAGGGGAGGAGGAAAGAGGAGGAAGGAGGAGGAGTAGGAGGCGTCCAAGTAATAACAAGAACCCCATCTTAGGATATGGGGAAAAATGCGTATGAGAATGACCTTTTTTCGGCGTTGCCTCGGAACTCCATTTTCCGGGGGCGGCCGGAACCGGCTCCGGACCCGGCCCGAGCGCCGGCCCGGGCGCCGGCTCGGCCCAGGCGCCGGCGGAAATGATGCCAGCGCTGCAGCGGGAGCACGATTCAGATCGAGCGGGGCCCGAAAATGAGGCCGGCGCCTCAGCGAGAGCAGCATTTTGGAACAAATGCAAGCGAAAACCCAACTCCGGGGAAACCTGTGTGTAAAATTCGCCTGACGAGGGCCCCAACCATATGCGGCTGTGAGTACCGCAATAATGATTCACTGTTTCGGTGGCGATCCCTATGAGGCAACGAACCGTGCTAGGGGTGTGCCGACGTGAGTGGCGTGGTACACAACGCGAACGAAAACGATTGATCTGAGTACGTAGGGAGACTGAGCGCGGGTGAATCTGCGCGCGTGCGTCTGACTGTGAATGAATCTGCGTGCGAGCGAGTCTACGTGCATGAATGCGAATATGACAAAGCGTGGTGCAATTGTGCATGAATGTCAATAGTTTGACAATGACTGCCTCTGAGTACTCGTGACGCTGGGCGTGGCCGCCGCAAGGAGCTTCCCCGGGACTCCCCGACGGCATCGCCCGCGCGCCGCGACGCCAATGTCGGCGCGCCCCCCCGCGAGGATCGCGCCTGCTTCCTCCCCTTCCTTTACTCCCTCTTTGTCCGAGCACTCAAAAATCCAAGGCTGCGGGCGCAGCGCAGCGCGGAGTCCCCGCGACGCGCGCAGGTCGCCCAGGAGGGCCCAGCGACGCGCGCGGGTCGTCCACTGCGCGGAGCAAAGAGAGCTAGCTGGCTGGCTGATAGCGGGCAAGGCTCTTGCCGCTGGGCAGAGCGACGACGGGCGAGCGAGGCGCTGGGCAGAACGCAGCACGGAGCCCCCGCGACGCGCGCAGGTCGCCCCGGAGGGGTCCCAGCGACGCGCGCGGGTCGCCCGCTGCGCGGAGCAAAGAGAGCTAGCTTGCTGGCTGGGACCTGCGGTGGGGCTCCATATGGGGCCACGTAGCGCTGTGCTGGGCAAGGGAGACGCATGCGGACTGCGACACGGGGACCTTCGGTGGAGTTCCCTATGGGGCCACGAAACGTGTGAAGGGTGTGCCGAAATGAATGGCGGGGACGCGTGCGGACTGTGCCACTGGGACCTTCGGCGGAGCTCCTATGGGGCCACGAAACGTGTGAGGGGTGTGCCGACATGAATGGCGGGGGCGCATGCGGACTGCGCCACGGGGACCGCCGGTTGAGTTCCTATGGGGCCACGAAGCGTGTGAGGGGTGTGCCGAAATGAGTGGCGGGAGCGCATGCGGACTGTGCCACTGGGACCTTCGGCGGAGCTCCTGTGGGGCCACGAAACGTGCGAGGGGTGTGCCGACATGAGTGGCGGGAACGCATGCGGACTGTGCCACGGGAGCCTTCGGCGGAGCTCCTATGGGGCCACGAAGCGTGTGAGGGGTGTGCTGAAATGAATGGCGGGGACGCGTGCGAACTGTGCCACCGGGACCTTCGGCGGAGCTCCTATGGGGCCACGAAACGTGCGAGGGGTGGGCCGACATGAATGGCGGAGACGCATGCGGACTGTGCCACGGGGACCCTCGGCGGAGCTTCTATGGGGCCACGAAACGTGTGAAGGGTGTGCCGAAATGAATGGCGGGGACGCATGCGGACTGTGCCACTGGGACCTTCGGCGGAGCTCCTATGGGGCCACGAAACGTGTGAGGGATGTGCCGACATGAATGGCGGGGGCGCATGCGGACTGCCCCACGGGAGCCTTCGGCGGAGCTCCTATGGGGCCACGAAGCGTGTGACGGGTGTGCCGAAATGAGTGGCGGGAGCGCATGCGGACTGTGCCACTGGTTCGGTGGAGCTCCTGCGGGGCCACGAAACGTGCGAGGGTTATGTGCCGACATGAATGGCGGGAACGCATGCGGACTGTGCCACGGGGACCTTCGGCGGAGCTCCTATGGGGCCACGAAGCGTGTGAGGGGTGTGCTGAAATGAATGGCGGGGACGCGTGCGAACTGTGCCACCGGGACCTTCGGCGGAGCTCCTGTGGGGCCACGAAACGTGCGAGGGGTGGGCCGACATGAATGGCGGAGACGCATGCGGACTGTGCCACCGGGACCTTCGGCGGAGCTTCTATGGGGCCACGAAATGTGTGAGGGGTGTGCCGAAATGAGCGGCGGGGACTCATGCGGACTGTGCCAATGGGACCTTCGGCGGAACTCCTGTGGGGCCACGAAACGTGTGAGGGGTGTGCCAACATAAAAATGGCGGGGACGCATGCGGACTGTTCCACTGGAACCTTCGGCGGAGCCCCTTATGGGGCCACGCAGCGTGTGATGGGTGGGCCGAAATCAATGGCGGGGGCGCGTGCGGACTGTGCCACTGGGACCTTCGGCAAAGCTCGAATGGGGCCACGAAACGTGCGAGGGGTGTGCCGAAATTACACACCCACAAGGACTTTCGGTGGAGCTCCCTATGGGGCCACGAAGCGTGTGAGGGGTGGGCCGAAATGGGTGCGCGGGACGTATGCGGGCACACCCACTGAGACCTTCGGTGGAGCTCCCTATGGGGCCACGAAACGTGTGAGGGGTGTGCCGAAATCGGTGTGCGAGACGCATGCGGGCACACCCACTGGGACCTTCGGTGGAGCTCCCTAAGGAGCCACAAAACGTATAAAGGGTGTACCGAAATGGGTGTGCGGGACGCATGCGGGCACACCCACTGGGACCTTTGGTGGAGTTCCCTATGGGGCCACGAAGCGTGTGAGGGGTGGGCCGAAATGGGTGTGCGGAACGCATGCGGGCACACCCACTGGGACCTTCGGTGGAGCTCCCTATGGGGCCACGAAACGTGTGAGGGGTGTGCCGAAATGGGTGTGCGGGACGCATGCGGGCACACCCACTGGGACCTTCGGTGGAGCTCCCTATGGGGCCACGAAACGTGTGAGGGGTGTGCCGAAATGGGTGTGCGGGACGCGTGCGGGCACACCCACTGGGCCTTCGGCGGAGCTCCCTATGGGGCCACGAAACGTGTGAAGGGTGTACGAAATGGTATGCGGGACGCATGCGGGCACACCCACTGGGACCTTCGGTGGAGCTCCCTATGGGGCCACGAAGCGTGTGTGGGTGGGCTGAAATTCGTGTGCGGGACGCATGCGGGCACACCCACCGAGACCTTCGTGGAGCTCCCTACGGCATAATGGGGCCACGAAACGTGTGAGGGGTGTGCCGAAATGGGTGTGCGGAACGCATGCGGGCACACCCACTGGGACCTTTCGGTTGGGCTCCCTATGGGGCCCGCGGAACGTGTGAAGGGTGTGCCAAAATGGGTGTGCGGGACCGTGCGGGCACACCCACTGGGACCTTCGGTGGAGCTCCCTGCCACGAAACGTGTGAGGGGTGTGCCGAAATGGGTGTGCGGGACGCATGCGGGCACACCCACTGGGACCTTCGGTGGAGCTCCCTATGGGGCCACGAAACGTGTGAGGGGTGGGCCGAATGTGTGTGCGGGACGCATGCGGGCACACCCACTGGGACCTTCGGTGGAGCTCCCTATGGGGCCACGAAACGTGTGAGGGATGTGCCGAAATGGGTGTGCGGGACGCATGCGGGCACACCCACTGGGACCTTCGGTGGAGCTCCCTATGGGGCCACGAAACGTGTGAAGGGTGTGCCAAAATGGGTGTGCGGGACGCATGCGGGCACACCCACTGGGACCTTCGGTGGAGCTCCCTATGGGGCCACGAAACGTGTGAGGGGTGTGCCAAAATGGGTGTGCGGGACGCATGCGGGCACACCCACTGGGACCTTCGGTGGAGCTCCCTATGGGGCCACGAAACGTGTGAGGGGTGTGCCGAAATGGGTGTGCGGGACGCATGCGGACGGCGGGCCTTCGGTGGAGCTAAGGGGCCACACGTGTGGGTGCCCCGGGACGCATGGGAGCACCCTTCGGTGGAGCTCCCTATGGGGCCACGAAACGTGTGAGGGGTGTGCCGAAATGGGTGCGGGACGCATGCGGGCACACCACTGGGGCCTTCGGTGGAGCTCCTTATGGGGCCACGAGAGGGGATGTGCCGAAATGGGTGATGACGATGATGATGGTGGGATGAGGAGGAGGAGGAGGAGGAGGAGGAGGAGGAGGAGGAGGAGGAGGAGGAGGAGGAGGAGGAGGGAGGAGGAGAAGGAGGAGGAGGAGAGGCGGAGGAGGAGAGGAGAGGAGGAGGAGAGGAGACGCGGGCCACCGTCTCTTCAAAACGAGGACCCAACACCACAGGATGGTTGGGAAAAACAATACGCGGGGGGGAGGGGGGGCGAACACTCCCAAGACGTCATCAGGGGAAGAGGGAGAGTAGTATTCATATTGAGTAACTGTGAAGGGAGAAGAGCGGGGAGGGGGGTGATGAGGATCCGCCGACCCCCGCTTGCCGTGGGTGAGAAACCGTGTGAGATGAGTGGCTGCCCCCCTCCCGCTGCCCCCTTTCCGTAAAATTCAAAATCCTAGTTGAGGGGGGAGGAGAGGTCCCGAGCTCATTATCGCACTCTGGGGCCACACAGGGCTCCAAGATGAGTTCCGATCCCCCCTGTGCCATAGGATTACCTCCAAGCTGGCGCAATCTTTTTGTTCGTTCTCGCAGCAGTGGTTAAGATGAGGTAGTAATCGATGACAGCTCTGCGAGTCGCCACGTGAATTTGCGCGACCTGTCGTAACGGCGCTGGCCAGGATGTCACCTGGAGACAGAAACCACGGTTTCCAAGCTGGCGCAATCTGGTCCAAGTTTGCACAAAACGTCCTCCAGCACGCCCCCAAGAGGGCCCATGCACGGCTTCGACTGGCCTCAGTCCTAGGAGTGCTCCCCAGACGCCAACATCATGAAACATACAACCTCCAAAAGCGTTCAATGAATGTGTATTCTCGCCTTTGCGCTCCTGAGTGATAAGTTTCTGAAGCTTGAAGTGGCACAAAGATCGCCCAAGAGAGCCCCGAGAGGGGCTCGTACAAGCTTTTAGACGGCCCCACAATGCTCCTGAGAGCGCCCCCAGAGCGTCTTGACCAGGACCTAAGAGCCCATTTGCCTGACTCCATAAGGGCAACACGAGTCAAGTCCCCTGTCAAGTAATCAAGGTCCCCTAAGATCGCCCAAAAACGGCCCTAGTCCTGTCAAAGGCTCTCGAATAAGGCGCGAACCACTTTCAACAGCAAACGTGTTTCTTGGGGGCCGATGCCCCCGAAGAGGCCCACAAGGGGCTCCCGAATCGAAATGCCCGCGAAGACGTCCGCGGTCGACTCCTGGGCGCCCTCATGGGAACAACGCCCCGGCCCTCGGACCCACCCCCATCGGAGCCACAGCAGCCCCTTCATCGACCGCGTAACCTTTGTCGCCCTCTCGCCGCCCCTGGGGGTATATAGGCGGGGCGGAATGGCGCAGGCCACCTGCACGGCGGAGGGCTAGAATTGTGGCAGCGGACGGCGTGGACAGGAGGCAGGACGGGCGATGGATGCGCGGACGGACGGGGAAGAGGAGGGATAACAGATGCTCCACTCCAACACGTCACTCGCTGCCTGGCGAATCTGCTCCGATGCTGCGACTGAGGCCAGCGGTGAACGGCGCCCACGACCGTCTCCGCACGTATGCAGGCAGCTGGCGGGCCTCGCTGAGTGGCGTGACGCCGGCGCCTCTCGGGCCGACCCCGGCCCGCTGGCCCCGCGGGCGGGGCCGCGCAACGGAGACCTGCCGCTCCGGGTAGCGCCGTCGCTGCGCGATTGAAGAGCGCCCCCCGCATCGGCGTACGCCAACGTGCATCAAAAAACCGTGGACCTGGCGCGTGGGCGCCATATCCACGGATCCGGGTTAAACGTGAGGCCGCGCCACCTGACTTGGCGACGGATCGCGCCGGCTCTGTGCGGAAACGGGGCCCGTCACTAATCCACGCGCCCTGATGCGTGGTTGCGCTTCCTTGAGCCGTGCAAAGTCTGGCCCACGCCGCTCGCCCACTCCCTGGCTAGTCACCCCACGCCGAAGCTCAACGTGGCCACCAGGCGGGGCGCAGCCATCGGTGCAGACCAGCGCCGCTGGGAAGAATCCTCGCCAAAGCCTTCTGCATCGCCCCCTCCCTGGCAGCCACGCTTTTACCACCGTCGCACGTCTTCTCCAGCCCGACAGGCCCTCGCCGACCACAATGAGCCCTCCCTTCCATACCCTCGCCGTCACATCTTGGCGCTACGAGAAGCGGCGGCCATGTGGTGTCAGACTTTCTCCTGAAAAACCTCGCACTGGAACTTAGATCGCACATGACGACTTGATCGCGACAACTGCCACATTCTTGATCGCCGCAACCACTGCCGTGCGTGTGTGCGTGCGTGCGTGAACGGATGTACATGTATGTCTAGGTGTAACAGCATACGCGTGTGTACATACACATGGATGTGCAACATTCGCAATGTGCACAACTCAACTCGCACAACAACAACTGGTAAGGTTCCCGTGCGACTTGTTGGGAAACGGCCGTGGCATCGTTTACGTCTGTGACGCTCGGCGACAGAGGCGAATCAGAGAGCTCAATGCCAGAGCTGGCCCCTGGCATGGCAACGTGAGGCCAACTTGCATCGCAGTGGCTGGGACAGTCGAACACGAGCGGAGCATGTCGGCGAGGCCGCTCCCTAAGTCTTCAATGCTCCCAAAAATAGACCGGGTAGGCCCAGCGCGGTGAAGAATCTCGCTGACGTCGCCTTCTGAACACCTTGGCTCTGCAGATACCCAGTATACCAGTATACCCAATCCAAACACAATCAGCTCGGCACCGCGGCCCCAAATGCACTCACTGGCCTGGGGGGTACCTTCGACGAGGCACCCAGGAAGGTGTCCAACACACATGCACAGCCCGGCAAGCTTTTGCATACCAGCCCATGTACGTGCCAAGAGCTTGTCTTGACAGTGGTCACTCTGGTCAATCATGGTGGACATGGTGAACGTGTTCGAAACTGAGCGGCTGCGTTGGCACTACCTCTTGAGAGAGTGCAAGCGCCGAACTCGAGAACCTCGAGAGCAAAAACGTTGAGTACTTAAGCTTTTGCCGTGAAGCTGAACCAGATGATCCGCCACTATACCCAACGCAGAGTAATATGTGATGCGCGATGCTCCTTGAGGGTAAGTGTGCGTGTGCGCGCGTGTGTGTGTGAGCGTGTGTGCGTGTGTGTGTGTGTTGGTGTTTGTGTGTGTGTGTGTGTTGGTGTGTGTGTGTCGGTGCGTGTGTTATACTCAGGAAACGAAGCTGCATCCCAGTCGCATCGTTGCCTGGCGGCGGGGCCGCGTGCCGCAAGTCCCCCCAGGACTCGGATCCGGAGGGGAGCAGGGCTGGGCAGGCGGACGGGGATGGGAGCAGAAGAGGATCACGAGGAGGAGCAGGATCAGGAGACGGAGCAGTTATAGGAGAACAATAGTGGGACGCACAGAGACATACTAGTACTATATGTTCTCCTTGGAGGCGCGGGTCCGATCCGAAAATATGGTATACCCATCTTGTAGTATATCCTTTCCCCAGCGGTGTGGCCAGAAAGCGCCCGCCACGACGCATATACTATAAGAGTTCTCGGTGCGCGCGTCGCCCCTGGGGGGGGCGACGCACATATAGTATAAGTGCGTTGGGGCGACGCCGAAATAAGGGGGAAAGGGGAAGCACCAGGGGACGCAAGAGCAGGAAGGAGTCACGGGAAGGGGAGGAGGAAGCAGGACGAGGAGGGCGCGACGGGACAGTGAGGAGAAGCAGCCGCAGCCAGAGCAGGAGAGGCGCGGGAGCAAGCATAGCGCGAGCTGAACGCAGTGCTGGCGATTCCGTGGATTTCTTTCGCGCTGAGATCAGTGTGCGAAAAAGAGCGGGGTGACGACAAGGCGCGGGAAAACTGACACAACACGACCACGGAACACGCTGCTCCGCTCGAGCCCTGAAGAGCAAGGGAAGCAGGGAGGAGGTTACCGCGAGGGGCAGAGGGGGGGGGTCGCGCAGCGCAGTCGCGCGCCCTCTTTGCGCCCGCGCGGGCGCGCGTACGTCATTATTCCGCGCCCCAGCTCCGCCGCACGAGGTGCTGCCCCCCCTTTGTTCGCGCGCGCGCGCGCCCCTCTCGACGAGAAGTGGTGGGGAAGAGTGCGGATGGGAGGGGGGAGAGAGACGGGCATCTTACCTCTCCCTCCTCCTCATCCACCACTGTTTCTCCTCAAGCCTCCTCCTCCTCCTCCTCCTCCTCCTCCTCTTCCTTCTTCTCCTCCTCCTCCTCCTCCTCCTCCTCCTCCTCCTCCTCCTCCCCCCCCTCCTCCTCCCCCTCCTCCTCCTCCTCCTCCTCCTCCCCCTCATCGTGCTCCCTCCGCCCTCCGAGATGAGGCTGCTGCTTTCTCGGAGCATCCTACCAGTTCCTCCTTGTGAATCTCCTTCTCGCCCCCGCCTCCCATTGTCACCAACAGAACCACGTCCACCAGAGCAGTGCCAAGACCAGGCCCAGCCAATCCTGTTCACGAGCACAGCCTCGTGAGCATCGTGCTCCACCGGCCTTCGGGGATTAGACTATCGCTTTCTCGGGGTGTCCTACCATTTCCTCCGTAGAGTCTCCTCTCGCCGCCTCCTCCGATTGACTCCAACAGATTCATGTCAACCCGAGACAACACCAGGTCCGGCCAAACCTGTTCCGGGGTAGCCAGAGGAGTGCCGATACCTCTACTCCCCGGACCTCCCCAAAGTGCGTTCTGATCAGGATTTCGAGGCGAATGCAGCCGTGGCGACGAGGGCCTCCCAAGAGGTCCGAAAAGGCGAATACGAGGCAGCGATGTCTGTACCGTCTTCCTTTGCTGTTGCAGCCAAACAAAGGCACGGCTGGTCCAAGAAATTCGACAGAGGAAGGGCGGTCCCGCGACCACCGAGGCTGAGGCCAGCATTATCGTACGCAGCCCATTTGGACCACTTCAAGCCTTCGGCTTCTCCTTCAGGTTGGCGTGCTGGGGAAAAAAGCGGCGCCACACGCACAGCATGTCGAACGCAACTTTCAGCGTCAGCGCCACCAGAATGTGACCATTGCAGCAGAGGTCAGTGGATGGTTTGATCGATCAAACCATCCACTGATTGGTGAGTGGATGGTTTGATCGAAAAGGAGATCGACCGGGAACCCGGGGCCCCGGGAACCCACTGAAATCGGCCCGGAACCAATAACCAGAAACCCGAGAACCCGAAACAGGGAACCCGGGAACCCAGCCAGCCACCAAAATCGGCGGGAAACTTTCGCCAACTTTTCGATTTTCCGCTAGGACCCCTTCAGTGCAAATATAAATTGGGAAATATCCACTGCCGCTGGGTCGTGTTCCGAGGACTCGTGGAGCGGTGGATATGGATATCTGGATCAGGGTCTGGTCCCCCCCCCATGCTGATACCATCGGCCCCCCCCCCCCCCACGCGATGGCCCCCCCCCTGTGGGCGTGGTGTGGTGCTGTGGGCGTGGCGTGTGTGGCGTGGTACTGTGGTGCTCTAGGAGAGCTTCGGAGGTCGTCGTCTCGTCGTCGCCACCGCCACCGTCGTCGTCATCGGAGGGCTCCAGAGGTTGGCGTCGCCGCCGCCGCCGCCGTCGTCGTCGTCGTCTCCGTCGTCGTCGTCGTCGTCGCCGTCGCCGTCGTCGTCGTCGCCGTCGCCGTCGTCGTCGTCGGCGTCGGCGTCGGCGTCGGTGTCGGCGTCGGCGTCGGCGGCGTCGGCGTCGGCGTCGGCGTCGGCGTCGCCAGCGTCGGCGTCGTCGTCGTCGTCGTCGTCGTTGTGTCGTCGTCGTCGTCGTCGTCGTCGTCGTCGTCGTCGTCGTCGTCGTCGTCGTCGTCGTCGTCCCCCCATCCCATCAAGGGAGTCGGGGGGGGGGGGCGAGGGACCGTGGGACCCATCCCACGTGGGCGCGGAGCCCGCGGTCACATCTGCCCGCCCACTCGGGCGGGCAGATATCCATATCCTCCGCTCCTCGAGATCTCATGGGACGCACATGGACATACTAATGCTATATGTCCTCCTTGGAGGCGCGCGTCCGACCCGAACATATAGTATACCCATCTTGTAGTATATCGTTTCCCGAGCGGTGTGGCCAGAAAGCGCCCGCCACGACGCATATACTATAAGATTTCTCGGTGCGCGCGTCGCCCCTGGGGGGGCGACACACATATAGTATAAGTATATTGGGGTGTTGCCGAATCTCAGGGCACGACTCCGAAGCGGCGGATGTGGACGGATCCTGGCGATGGAACGTGCAACGCCACTCGCAGCAACACAAGTTCACCCAGCAGCTCCAATACCAGCCAGTCGGCTGGGCCAGCCGGCCAACCTGGTCAGCAGTACCAGTGGGACCAGCTTCACCAAGGTAATCATGATGGCCGAGACCAGTGGCACCACACGCCGAAATGCCAGCTCAACCAACAACATCACTAGAAACAACAAGAGTGCATCCAACGGCGCCAGCGAGACTACTGCGTCATCGACAATCACGGCAACTTCCTGCGTGGACTCATATTATGTTAGTTGCCAACCAATCTGGCCATGAACCGGGACCGCAGGGCATAACCAGTCTGGCGCAGGGCTTTTGACCTGCCAGGGAACCCGCCGACATCCGCTATCTAATCGAATGGGATGTCGTGCAAACTGGCGCTGACCAGCGCTGTGGGTGCCTGCAGCACGACCCCGAGCAGCATCCTGGAGTGTGGCAGCACATGTTGGAACGGGCACTCCCACGTATCCACAATGAGGGGCTCGGCGCTGCGGCTTTCTCCCGCACTCTGGAATCGTGCGCAACCGTGCCACTCGCTACGGTGGAGTGGAGTGAGGCGTGGCGGCGCCGGGGCCAGTCCCCCTCGAGGGACGTGTCGCTGCAGCACGGGCCAGACTGGCGGACTTGCGGGGACGCGGCGCTGCAGCGACTGCTGCGCTGGGTGCCATGAGCGGGCCCTCCTCCCTCTTTTCCTCCTCCTCCTCCTCCTCCTCCTCCTCCTCCTCCTATCACTACCACTCTCAGCGCCAGTAGCGTGTCCTCCATAGCTGCGAGCCCGTGCGAGCCTGAGGGTGCTCTGGCGCCTGCTTGGCCAGATGGTGCCGTTGGCAAGGGTGGGCCGGACCTCTGACTCCCGACGACTGTGTTCTCCGGACTGGGCTCCACAGCTACTTCCCCCCGTGGAGGGTGGTACGCTCGGGAGCAAAAACTTGTGATCGATCACTTCTGGACTCATTCCCACTCCGCCGGCACGACCCAATATATAGTTCCGTGCCCAATGTACCGATGATGAGGAGGGATGAGAAGGGGAGTGAGTGGGAAACGGTAGGGAGGGATACCGAGAGGGAGTGAGGGGGGAGGGGGCCCCGCAAGGAGGCGCAGGAGTCCAGAGGAGGGAGAGCGAGGAGGATTGAGGAGGAGGGTGGGGGCGGGTGCGGAGAAGGAAGAGGAGGAGGAGGAGGAGGAGAATGATCCAGGAGGAGGAGGAGGAGGAGGATGGGGGCGGAGGAGGAGGAGGGAGGAGGAGGAGGAGGAGGAGGAGGAGGAGGAGGAGGAGGGAGGAGGAGGAGGAGGAGGAGGGGAGGAGGAGGGAGGAGGAGGAGGAGGAGGAGGAGGAGGAGGAGGAGGAGGAGGGGGAGGAGAGTGAGGAGGTGTGGTAGGAGGAGAAGCCTGACCCCTCACGCCGACAGTGTTGGTCCTCCCCGCGCGCGAGGTCAAACCAGACCCCCTTGGCCAACGCGGGGGACTCAGACAACAGCTGAGCGACGAAAAGAAACGGGCCTTCGCGAGATGGCATAGCGACTTACGCGGGGGCTCACGCGGACCGCTGGCACGGCACGCTACATTGGAAACGGGGGTGCTGAGCGCGCGACCTTGCGCGGGCAGCTTACGCGCCGAGGTCGGCGAAGACGACCCCGTTTTTTCTGCGTCGCCCAGCTGTTCCGGGGTGTCTTGCGTCTCGGGCGGGGGAGGGGCGGGAAGGCCCCTCCCCCCTAGCTGGAGGACGCTGGCACCTGGCAGTCCTTGCCAGTCTCGGCCGATCCCGAGACTATCCCCCTCCCCTCGATGATCTGGCGGCACCACCACCACCAGGGACCACCAGCGGGAGGAGCCAAGGGGGGTCCCCCCTGGTGGTGTGCGGTCCCCCCCCCCCTCCATCGCTCGAAGCATCACCGATCCCCAGCTCGGAGAGGCGTCGTGGACCTCTTCGCTGGAGGTGGCCACTCTGGTAGTGGTTCTGTCGCTTCTCCCCCCCTCGAGGGGGAATTGGAGGGGGGGAGGAGGAGGAGGAGGAGGAGGAGGAGGAGGAGGAGGAGGAGGAGGAGGAGGAGGAGGAGGAGGAGGAGGAGGGAGGGAGGAGGAGGAGGAGGAGGAGGAGAGGAGGAGGAGGAGGAAGGAGAGGAGGAGGAAAGGCGGAGGAGGGGAGGAGGAGGGAGGAGGAGGGGAGGAGGAGGAGGAGGAGGGAGGAGGAGGGACAGGAGAGGGAGGAGTGAGGAGAAGGAGGAGGAGGAGGAGGAGGATGAGGAGGCGCGGAGGAGGCGAGGAGGGGGAGGGGAGGAGGAGGAGGAGGAGGAGGAGGGGAGGAGGAGGAGGAGGAGGAGGGAGGAGAGAGGAGGAGGAGCAGGAGGAGGAGGAGGCGGAGGAGGAGGAGGAGGAGGGAGGAAGGAGGGGAGGAGGAGGAGGGGAGAGGAGGAGGAGGAGGAGGAGGAGGAGGAGGAGGAGGGAGGAGGAGGAGGAGGAGGAGGAGGAGGAGGAGGAGGAGGAGGAGGAGGAGCCGCGAGAGGAGACGAACAGGCGTTGCCGCCCCTGGGCAGCACTGGCGGCGCGCGATCACCTGAGGGCTGGCGAAAACCACGGGCAAGGCTCGGGAAGGTAACAGTAAGTCTAGCAGACGATGGACCGCCCGCCAGAGCACAGGAAAACGTCTTCGGCGGCAACTCAAGGGAGCTTCCCATACTATCTTGTCGGCTCTTGCGAATCGACGCGAATCGACGCTTGTCGACGCAAAATCAAAGCGAACCGACGCCAACCGACGCTAAATCGGCGATATCTCATCCACATCCAGACGCTCATCGACGCTAATAAACGCTAAAGACGGAAGTAAGAGGGTATACCAGGCTCCCATGATTTGCTACCGAAGACGTCAAAAGCACGAGCACCACCGTGGCCAACGACAACTCTTGACGGTCTCCAGTGACGCTTGCACCCCCCAAGACCTCTCCAGGGTGCGTGTCTCCAGGACGCCAAGGGGAGCCGAGCCGCAGCCACGAGGTGCCTCCCGGAGGCCCCACCAGTCAGTCGATCATCGATCCGTAAGCCTCGACTCTCCTCCTCCTCCTCCTCCTCCTCCTCCTCCTCCTCCTCTTCCTCCTCCTCCTCCTCCTCCTCCTCCTCTCTCCTACTCCTCTACCTCCTCTTCCTCTCTCCCTCCTCCTCCGCCTCCGCCTCCCCTCATCCTCTCCCTCCTAATCCCCCTCCTCCTCCTCCTCCTCCTCCCTCCCTACCTCCTTCCCTCCCCCTCCCCCTCCTCTCCTCCTCCTCCTCCTCCTACTCCTCCTCTCCTCCTCTCCCTTCTCCTCTCCTCCTCAGGCATGGTGACACTCGCCCCCCCCCACCCCCCCTCGTCGTCCAGACGGGCTTCGGACGCCACGGCCGCGGAAAATCAGCGTGCACCCCGCGATCTGTCGGGCGCGGGCGAAACCAGCTCGGCGCAGATCTTGCTCAGCCGCCCCAGAAACAAAAAAGGCGCTGCAGCTCTCGGGGGTGGCCCCAACCTCGGCTCGGCCAATGATTACATACATTGGAAGGCCACCTCCGAGGGGCCATCTTGGAGGCCTCTTTGGCGATCTTTGGGCGATCCTTGGGGGCTCTCGGGCCGTCGGAAGGCCGAAACTAAGCAAATGTCAAGATCCTTCAAAAGCCTGAGGTTTTGGGGCCTTTTCTGGCCTTCCTGGGCCGCGAGAGGCTTCCAAACCTGGCTCGGCCAAAATCTGCCCCTGCAGAGCCCTGCACGTGTCCAGCGCTCTTGCCGAGCCCCGCCTGCGCTGGACTTAAGTCGGGCCTGTCCCCTTACAGGGGGGTATATTCCAAAATAATAGAAAAATGGTCTGGGGCTATGTTGAAGCACTTTGGGAGTATCTTTAAATGTTTCGCCCATTCTTTGATTATTTGTTTGGCATTCTAGGGCATGTTTGGAGCATTATGCTTCATTCTTCGCCCAAATCCCCCTGTGGGGGGGCAGGCCCGACTCGGCGCTGGACCCACCAGTCGATTCTCGATGAGCCTCGACTCTCTCCTCCTCCTCCCCCTCCTCCCCCTCCCCCTCCCCCTCCTCCTCCTCCTCCTCCTCCTCCTCCTCCTCCTCTCCTCCTCTTCCTCCTCCTCCCCTCCACAATTACACAATATGAAAATACTCTCCCACTTCCCCTGATGGCGTCCCGAAGATATCCGACCCCCCCCCGCGTACTGTTTTATACACAGGATTCCCGGGAAACGGGTTTTCGCCTTCGTTTTTTTCAAAATGCTGCTCTCGCTGAGGCGCCGGCATCATTTCTGCTCCCGAATCGTTCCGAATCGTGCTCCCGCTGCAGCGTGGGCCTCATTTTCGGATCGGTGTTTGGCCTCCGTCGTTCAGGATGGCGTTCTCGCCCCAGCGCGGGCCTCTTTCTCGCGCGCCCATCCGCCCGCCACCACCGCGCCGCACCACCACCACCACCACCACCACCCACCACCACCACCAGCACAGCACCAGCACCAGCACCAGCACCAGCACCAGCACCAGCACCAGCACCAGCACAGCACCAGCACCAGCACCAGCACCAGCACCAGCACCAGCACCAGCACCAGCACCAGCACCAGCACCACCACGCACACACGCACGCACGCACGCACGCACGCACGCACGCACGCAACGCACGCACGCACGCACGCACGCACGCACGCACGCGCACCACCACCCACTACGCACGCGCGCGCGGAGCCACAGGTCCGCTACGACACGCGTCCGCGGATAGAGAAAATCAGCGCCATGGTAAGGGATGGGAGGGAGGGGTAGGACGTCAGATATGACGCGAGCGCACCTAGCTTGTCCCCCTCCCCCTCCCCCTCCTCCTCCCCTTCTCCTCCTCCTCCTCCTTCCTCCTCCTCATCCTCCTCCTCCTCTCCTCCTTCCTCTTCCGCGCCTCCTCTCCGCCGCCTCCTCCTCCTCCTCCCCCCCCCTCCTCCTCCTCCTCCTCCTCCTCCACGCCTCCTCCTCCCCCTCCTCGGCGCCTCCTCCTCCTCCTCCTCCTCCGAAATCCCCCCGCGGGGGGACAGGCCCGACTCAGCCGCTGGACCCCCCGCTGCCTGCCCCCGGGGGCCTCGGACCGCGCGGCCTCTGCACGGGCCGAGGGGCCCTCTCGGGGCCCGCCTCCCCGCCCGCCCTCGAGGGCGGCTGGGGCGGGCCAGGCGCCCAACCCGAAGTCGGGCCTGTCCCCCATACATGAAGGGGCCCTGGGACACACAAATAAATACACATACGTAACAAGATTCTCCATATGTTTCCCATATTTTTGGGGCTTCTCTCTCCACCCACACTTCCCATATTTTCTAATATTTTCCTGGGGATCGACGATTAATTGTGTCTGTGTGTTTCTTTCCCTCCGGAATACAGGGGGACGTTGGACGAAAAATAACAAATTGTTAAACCATTCCCTAAGATACTCAAAAATGGTCAAAACATCGTCCCCAGACTAATTTTTGACTACGTTTGAGAATTCCCCCTGTGGAGGGACAGGCCCGACTTAAGCCCAACCCTCGCCCCCCCCCCGTTCGGTACGATGGAGATGGGCACGGCAGGTTCGTGCCGTGCGGACCCCGGCGTTGGTTCCTGACCTCGCGGGGATCGGTCAACCTTGAGAACGATTGGCCCTTTCCGCAACGCCCGATCGTTCAACACCGACCGACTCTGTGTCGCCAGCGGCGTTCGATGTTGAACGCCGGCAGGCTGGTCGACGCGACGCGAACCTACCGCACGGAAAGAGCGGGCACGAAGACCGACAGCACTTCCTGTCCGTTCTGAGCCCGATCCGCTGCCAGTGTCGCCGCAGACGTTGTCCGCTCGCGACAGCAGGACGCCTGTCCAACCGCGGCCGCAGTCGGGCTTGGACGACATTCGTCGTTGGGCATCGTGCCCACGCTGGGGCCACGCTTCCTGCACCCATTCTCGGACATGCGATGCCGATGTTTTCAGGACGGGGTCTCCGGAAGACCCGACCCTTTCCCTGGGACCGGTTTTTCATCCTGAGCCATAGGAGGTGGAGGAGGACGACGACGACGACGATGACGTGGAGGAGAAGGTGGACGACGAAAACAACGAGGAGGAGAAGGACGAGGACCGGTCCGGGAAGGCCCTGGGGGGGAGGGCAAAACCCAGATCTCCGAAGACATGGTGGTTACAGTCCAAAAGAGCGACGATCTTACGCGAGACGACATAGCAACCTTATGCGGGGGCCCACGCGGGGCGCCAGCGCGGCACGCCACACTGGAGACGAGAGCGCGCACGCGCGACCTTACGCAGGCAACTTGCGCACCAATGTCGGCGAAGAAAGACGGCCCCGTTTTTTTTGCGTGGCTCAAGCGAGCTTCCTCGATTTCGGCCTCCGCCGCACGTTGTCGGGCCCCGGGACCATCAATAACAAATCCGGGGCGCAAAACTGCCCTTTGGGAAGGGGTCGGAACCTCTGATTGAAAGCCAAACTGTCGGAGGATGTCAAGGAGGCGGATCAGCCAAGGGCCCGCCGTGGCCTCTTCAACGGCACGCCTCGAAGGCAGGGCTTGGCAGGGGCGAGTGAAGAGCACCCCTGTAGCCAGTGGGATACGGTTGCTGCGTGGTGAGATTTCAACGAGCAGGTCAATGTGTCGGGAGCGGTTTAGGGGAAGCGTCATGTCCTGATCCTCGTTGCATCCGTAGCCCCTTCGGCTCAACGGGGCCCAATTTGACAGCGCGCCATGTCGTTAGGTCTGGCAGAGCAGCGCAAGCATGATGTATCATGGCGTGTAAGCAGCGGGCCCCGTTTGAGGACAAAACATGCATACAATGCTGGCAACCTCCCGCCACGTCCTTTATCCCTCCCCCCCAACCTGCTGAAACTGTTCAAGGCCAAAGCGGGGTGTCGCTCCAACACGCAAGTTCCAGCAGCTCATGCCAGAAATAACGGTGCGCTCGATCAGCGCATTTGTACCAGGCGCACGGCATGCCAGCAGCACACGGCGTGCGTACCAACACTATATCTGTCTGAACACCGGCGTTCCGGCAGCCCACGGCGCGCGCTCCATCACTGCACTCCTACCGAGCGCGCAGCACCCCACGGCTGTGCAGGACCGCTTGTCGTGGGCTGATCGAGCGCTCGGGCTGGATCAAACTGCACTCCTCGAGCGCGCGCACTGGCCTGCTGGAACCTCGGCCTCAACCAAAGCAGGCGAAACCACCTCACCAAACATTTCACTGGCGAGATATCCACCAACTGTAGTCACGGGCCCAGCTCGTGGAGGCCCCGCGGCACGAGTACGGGGCCAGAAGCTGCGGGCGGGTAATTACGGGCGAGGCGGAGCCCCAACTCAGGGGGGTCCCCTGCGGGCCAGAACCGATGGACAACGGGGGTCACGAATGGGGGCTTCTGAGCATCGTTTGACCGATCACTACCTCCACCCAGGTGGCGATATTGCATGCCTGTTCCCTCAGACTCTACCCGGGGCCATCTGGGAGGTGGAGCTGGGTGGGGCTGCGACATCATGGCCCAGTGGGGATGGGGATAGGCTGGACGATGCTGCACTTCGGCGCTGAGGCGGCCGCGGTCGCCTGTACGCCGGCCTGGCCGCGCTCCGCCCAGCCCGCGCGGGCGGGCGCAGCCCGGGAGGCGGTGCGGCGGGCGGCCGCGGGCCCCGCGGCGGCGGCGCCTGCCGCTGCGGCGGCCGAGCCGCGGCTGGAGGCCTCGCCGCCGGCCGCGCGACGGCGGGCCGCACCGCCGCCGCGGCACGGGCGTGGGCCTGGGCGGCCCAGCCGCGGGGTGCGACAGCCGCTGCTGGGGCGCGCCCTTGCCGCTGCCCGCCGCGCGCGCCAGCAGCGCCTGCGACGGCGGCGCGGCGGGCGGCCGCGGCCCCCGCGGCAGCGGCGCCAGCGCGGCCGGCGGCCTCGCCGGCAGTCGGCCGGCGCCCTTCGCGCCGGCACCCTTCGCGCCAGCGCGCAGCGGCGGGGGCGCAGGGGCGCCTGCGGGTCCTCGGGCCCGCTTGTGCGGCGGCGCCTCGCCGGCCGCCTCCGCGCGGGGGCGCTTCGCGCGCTCCGCCGGCGGGGCCTGCCATCGGCCCGGCAGGCCCACGCCGTTGGGGAGCTGCCTCCTCGCGTGGCTCAGGGACGGCAGCCCCAGCAGGGCCTGGAAGGCCGCCAGGCCACCGTCTCGGCAACCCCGCGCGGTCGCGAGGTAGTTTCTGGCGCGGTCCACCTCCGCCAAGATCGCCCAGAAGCCCTCGGCGCGGACGCACCTCGCCACGTTCTCACCGTTCAGGGGCTCCTCGATGAGCATGAAGACCTCCTGCCTGCCAGGCTCCCAGTGCTCGTTGAGCTTTGGCGACCAGGTCACGTCCGCGCGCAGCTCCTCCTGCGTGCCCGGACGCACCGACACGATATGCCGGCGCTCCAAGGGCACCGTGCCAACACCGCCAGGACCGCCGCTACCAGCAGCGGCGAAGCCGAGCACCGTGGACGCCATCCACCCCAGCCAGTCCAGGAAGATAGAGGATCGATCAATGACATGTTCAACAAAAACTCGCAGGTCCACGCGGATTTCTCGGATCCGCGCTGGACCCCCCCCCCCGGCGGCGCCTCCGCCGCCGCCGCTGGCGCACTCCGCGCGCCAGGGAGGGGGGGTCCGGCACCGCTCCGAGAACTCCGCGCGGACCTCCGAGTTTTTGTGAGCACATCACCCTTCGCCCCCCCAGGAAGAGCCCCGCCGGCAGGGCGGTGCCCTGCACGTCCGAGAGCTCGTCGGGCTCGAACCTCTCCGGCGGCGCCCACAGCTCCGCGGGTCGGCCCCGGCGGCCTCCGCCGCTGGCGCCGAGCACGTGCTCCAAGGCCTCGTCTGCGTCCATGTACGGGTTGCCGTCCGCGCGCGCGGCGCGGGGCAGTATGGCCGGCAGGCCGCCGCAGCCCTGCAGGAAGGAGGCGGCCAGCATGCTGTAGCCGTAGGAGCTCAGCGACCCGTCCTTGGCGGTGTGGATGCTTTTGGACTTGGCCCACAGCTTCACCATGCGTGCCAGCGCCCGCAGCCTGCCGGGCCAGCCGCTGTTGCACAGGTCGCGCAGGTGCCAGGAGTTCAAGACCCCCCACGGCTGCTGCACAGAGATGTCCACCGACAGCTCCCGCGTCTCGAACATGACGATGGGCACCCTAGCGTGCCTGATCACGTTCTTCACAACGACCCCGGGCAGCGATGGAAGCCACCTCCCGAGCGCATTGATGGTCGGGGCCACGACCCGATCGCGCACCTCCTTGCGCGCAAACGTGTCGGCAGCGCTGCCACGGAAGAGCAACACGACGTCGAGATCGCTGCGGCCCTGAGCCTCTTCGCTTTCCCGAAGGCCCAGCTGCGTCACGAAGGAGCCGAAGGGCTCCAGCTCGAAGTCCGAGTCGCTGAACCACTTGGCCAATGCAGCTCGCAACCGTCTGAGCAACGCCTCCTCGGCCTCTCCATCTTGACTCTGCTCCGCGTTCATCGCCTCGAACGCGGCCTCGGCGGTGGCGGCGTCGCCGCCGGGCAAAGCATCCTCGCCCTCCTCGGGGTCCCACCGCTCGGCCTCCGCCCCCCCGCCTGCAAGGTCCTCATCCTCCTCCTCCTCGACGTCCACCTCCTCGAAGCCCGCCTCGTCTGCCGCCGGCCCCTCTCGAGCGGCACCCTCCTGGCTGCCGAAGTCCCAGTCGTACGCGAGGTCCTCGTCCTCTGGCACGGCCCCGTCGGGCTCCTCCGGCGCGACCAGGTCCTGGTCCTCGGAGGAGAGGAGGACAGGAGGGGAGGCGCAGTAGGGCCGCGCTGGCTTGGGAGGATACTGCCAGAAAAGCGGGGCCGCCACGGCAGCGGAAGTACCGAGCGGCTCCTCCACTGCAGGTTTTACGCAGGCTGCCCTCCACATGGCCTGCTGGGCACGATCGGCCTCAGGCAAAGCTTGCACTAGGGCTCGTTTATTGAGGGGCAACGATAGGGGGGGGACTGGCATAGGGGGGGACAGTGTGGAGCTGGCCATACGTTCAAAGGTATTCCCCGATGTGGAGAAAGCCCTCAACAAGATCTCTCTCTCTCTCTCTCTTCCTCTCTCTCTCATTCTCTCTCGTTTGTTTTTTTGTGTCTCTCTCTCTCTCTCTCTCTCTTTCTCGCTCTCGCGCGCTCTATATATCTCTATGTATATGTATGTTGTTTGTTATATATATATATATTCCTCTCCTCCTATATGCGTTGGAGAGACATCGTTCGCTCCGCTCGCTCTCGCATTCTAGTTTGATCGGCCGCCAAAACACACCGTAGACGAAGGACATGGCGATTCAAAACCGCAGGGTGGCGATGACGTCGAAGAGTCATGATAAGCACGTTGCCCACGGTCAATGGCCTTGTTCAGGGACGCCGTGGACTTCCGATATCGATAACAACGAAAGCCTTGGAGCACACACTGTTTTTCACGATCGACGGGTCCTGAAAGGCACTGTTGTGATCTCCTGCGCGAGGGAATAAACGAGGAGGAAAACGGAACAAGGCGCAAGAGAAGAAGGGAGGATATGCAGGACTACAGGCTGCAAGAATGCGAAGAATGAATTGGGAAGAATGCAAGGGAGGGTCGAGTGTGCAGAGTGTCCACAGGGCGCCCAGGAGCCGCTGCCCAGGGGGCCCCAGACCTATTCAAACGAGTGGCGGCTGCCCCAAAGGGTGGATTACTTCCCACGATCTGACGTTTTTTTCTTTTGTGAACTCTTGTGAAATGTGGATGGGAAGGGGGCGAAGGAGAAAATAGGGGGAGGACAAGGAGGAATCATCTGCAGGGGGGGAGTCATGTTGATGCGAAGGAACGAGGAAGAATAGGAGTACACAGGGTGGGGAACAGGAGTCACCCCGAGTAGCTTATAGTGATGTTGAAACACCACGCACCTGCGGACGATAATCAATGACGACGTCGCTCGACGATGGTTGAATGCTGAGGGCTTTTCAGAGCTGCGTTGGTCGCTCTTTTAGGGGTCTCTTGGGCGTTCTTGCAAGCCTCTTGGAGCTCTCTGGGGACGTTTTTGGTGCCCCTCTTTGACAATTTCTTGGTGGTCTGCGCCCCCACCGAAACGCCGTCCTGGGGACCTTCTGGGCCGTCCTGGCCAGGACGGCGCGCCGATACCGGCACCCGAGCAGGGAAACACGGAGGACCCCACACCAAGGGCAGCCGCCACCAGGGAGACTCGGAGGACCCCACCCGAGCAGGAAACCTGGGAAATCGGAGGACCGGCGCCGAGGAGACGAGAGGGGCGCTGCGCCTTCTCCCCCCCTCCTCCCCCGCCTTCGCCAGCGCCCCGCAGCCTGCTTATCGTGGGCACCTGGTGGCGCGAGCGGCCTGGGTTTCGGGAGAGCCACCCGCCAATGCCCCACCGACCATTGTTCGGCGGGGCCGCCTTCTTCCTCCAACCTTTTCCTTCGCCTGCCTTCGCCGCGTCCCTCCTGCTCTGCATCGTATCCAAGCCGCTGCGGCTCGCTGGAGCGACGGTCGGTGCAGCGGGCGGGCAGGCCACACTCGCCTCCGAAAGGGGGTCGTTGGCCACTGGTGCCAAAAATTCTCGTGAGCGTGGCCGACAGGGCGGGGA
>CAUYUJ010019886.1:2500-102500 GCA_963575745.1 Prorocentrum cordatum | reverse complement strand
GAGCAGGGACCGACCGTCCTGGCATTCCTGTGGGCCTACCACGACATGTTCTTAGAACCCCAGAATGTTCTAAGAATAAAAACAATGTTCTTAGAACATAAGCCCGATGTGTTAAACACAAGACGGTTGCAACCAAAAATGTTCTAAGAACATGTCGTGCAGACCACAAAAGGTTCTTAGAACATTCCTTGGTGGGCCTATATGCAAGCCGGGACGCTTCGCCACTGCTTGAAAGAGGGAGAGGGGGGCAAACGCAAACAGATGGGCCGAACAGGAGCCGGGAGAGACGGACCACCCGCGACGAACCCGCTCTTCGTGCCTCCGGAACAGCTTCCGGGGCACCTCTGAGGAGGGAGGACTCTGGCGTTGTCAGTGGTTCTCCCAGCCCTCCCGTAGGTGTGAACGCTCTGTTTGCATGGATCCATGCTGCTCCTTCCTCTCCTCCTCCTTCTCCTTTTTCTTGACCAGGCTGCTCGGCGCCACGGCCCGTAGCGTCAGTCCTCCTTCTCCTCCTCCTCCTCCTCCTGACGCGGCGGGGCCGGAGGAGAATGGAAGGGCTGGCGGGAGGAACAAAAGGAGGCGTCGAGAACAGCAGGCACAGGAGCGAGCCGGGAGCGGCGACCCAGAGTGGCAGTCTGTGGCTCGGCCGGTCTCTCTCTCTCTCTCCCTCTCGTTTTCTCCTCCCCTTCTCTCTCTCTCTATCTCTTTTTTTTTTCTCTCTCTCTCTCTCTCTCTCTCCCCGGCCAGATGGCCAATGGAGGGGCCACCAAGACCTCCCTCCTGCCCGTCCGAAAGACGGAAAGGACCACACCGCGCGGCCTCCAAACGGCGGGCGATTCACCAAGATCCGCAACGCCAAGGGCAGCAGCCAACTGCGGTGAAGAGCGCCCCGGCTTCGACCCAGACGAGCACTGCCACCCCAGCAACCCCAACGTCAAGCTGGACAACGGCGAGGACCCACGAAGCGCTGAGAGACGGAGGCCGCGGCTGCGACGGCCGCAGGATCTGAGCATCGAGGGACAACAAGCGGCACAACGGTAAACCTTTGCCGGTCCGCACGGACTTCTTGGATCTGAGCTGGAGCCCCCTCCCTGGCGCGCGAAGCGCGCCAGGAGCGGCGCCGGAGGCGCCGTCAGGGGGAACCAACGCAGATCCAAGAAATCCTCGCGGACCGGCAAAAGTTTGTGTTTATGCAGTTGTTCTTCTTCGAGAGCAGCGCGCGAGCGGCGCTGCGCTCGAGCGAGAATGCATGACCGCGCTCGCCGCCGTCACCGCTGCTGGGAGGGAGGGCGGGGCGGCCGCCGCCGCCAGCGAGGCCACCGCCGCAGTTGCAATGTTCACCCCCTCCCCCCCCCGTTCCCTCACGAAGAAGATAGAGGCCTCCTGGATGGGGTCCGAGCAGATGGGGTCGACGGAGCTCGCCGCATCGTCGGCGATGCACTGGCGACATCGGCGATACATCGGGCCCGTCGGCGTGGAGAAAACTGGGCCCCACATCGAGCCGCATCCCCGATGCATCGGCGATGCGGAGCGATTCTCAGACCCATCTACTCCGACCCCATCTAGGAGGCCTAGAGAAGAGGACGGCAGGAGTCGCTGTCGTGACTGCTTTACTTCATGGATTAAGCTCCCCCAGACGCCTTTTTGGACAACTCGCTTATGTTCTGTCCCAGTCCGAAGGAACCCTCTTGGACCTCGGCCCGCGCCCTGACAACCCCTTGCCGACGCTGCCGCCATGCCAGGAGCGGCCCCAGCTCCACCGACGGGCGCGGGCCACAGGCCGCCCACCTGGTCAGCGCCACTGTCACCAGCCTCGATGCGAACTGGGACGCCCTCACCAAACTACGGAACCACTGCAGACGATAGCGCCCTCATGCTTGCTCTCTAAAAGACCAGGCACCCAGCGGCGAGATTCCACGCGCTCGACAGCTGCATCCGCTCACCAGACCACGGAGCCTGGAGACCCGCTTGGAGGCGATGCACCAAGGACGACTACGTCCTCCGCAAAGGGCACGGCGGAAGGACTGACCATGGAGCACGAGCCACCGCTGCCAAACACGGAGGCGCATGCATCGCCGCCCAGTGGGCACTCGTCGACCCGACGACCCCACCGTCGATGGACGGAAGCAGTTTGCCACCAAGCCTTCCTCACCCACATCCTCACGCCCGGATGGGCAAGCGCTGCCACGGGTTTCCCCAACCAGCACCCCTGTACGTATGGGCAAGAGTTCGACTGGGACCGCGGGCCCTTGTGAACAGAAAGGACGTTCATCGACGACGCCTTCGCCAACACCAACGCTAGACTGAGGTCGGGCATGTCCCCCTACTGGCGGATTGTTCAAAGAAACATGTAGTCAAGCAATATTCAACAATCATCAAACATAGTAGAACATTCGTCCCCATTTTTTTGAAACTATGTTTGAATACTCCTCCTGCAAAGGGACACGCCCGACTCAACGCCAATGCTGAAGGCTGATCGCGCATGCTGGAGGCCGAACGCGCACGCAAGGAGGCTGAGGGCCGACCGCGCCCACGACGTTGAGCTGATGTCCGAGCTCGCCAGCCGAGCAGCGCACGACTTCCGCCTCGAGCTCGTGCGCGCTGCCCCCCGAGGCCATCAGGGCAAACCACATAATTAGAGCACGACCCGTTGGTCGGAAGAAGTGGGTAGAAGCATAAAGTAGGAAGGCGTTGGGAGCAGATTGGGCTTCCGCCCGCCTCCTGAGGAGGAAGGAAAGAAGGAAACCAGTCGACCCTCGAAGTAGGAAGGCGGCTAAACTGGCTTGGGATCTGGGAGTCCACACATGTTACTTTCAACGACCGAGGGGTAACGAGACACGGTGCCAACGAGACGCAGTGCCCCTCCCTATGATGGACGCGCACCGCGGGGCTGCGAACCGAGCGACGCTCACGATGGACGTGACAAGCTCTGACGTCAACTGAGCGCCGCCGCCAACGCTCTTCTCTTCCGGTAAATCACCAGGCCTGCCAGACGAGGCACGGCACCAGCCATGGCAAAACGTGGGACAAAGCCAAGCACATCTGGACGGCCGCCAACACGCTGGCCCAACCGCGTCGACCGACTTGCCTCCCAGAGTTCCCACGCGCGTGGCACCAGGGCCCACCGAGCTTCAGCGGGGTGACCTCACATCATCCACCGAAGCTGAGCATCGAAGGCGCAGCCAGGGCACAAGAGTCGCCCATACAGGTGCGTGGCGCAACCGAATGCGCACCGAGAATGGTGGCATTCTCAAACTCCAGCGGGTCACAGGTGCCGACAACTCCAGCACCTGAAACCTACGCGCGCCACGCAGAGCCCCCCCCCGCGCGTCACCAGGCGAGCAGACCAGCCCTCATGGGAAGAAAGGCAGGGCCCGAAGGCGAGACCCTGCCCGCACAAGGCACACCAACACAAAATGCTGGGCCCTCAGACCCACCATCAACCGCGAAGATGCGCTCGCTGACGCCCCCTCCGACTCGGCATCCGCCAGCGCGGACCGGAGAGCTTCCTCGCCGACGGTGCAGCCGCGCCCAAGCTCACGACGGCACCTGGGGGCCACTACATGGGCGACGCCATCACGTCGGGGCCAGGACCGACGAGGCCGCCCCCGCGCGAGGGGCCTTCGGGGCAGAGCACCACAGCACCGCCAGGACCTCCCCGAGCCTGCTCCTGCCCCGGCCCTCTGACCCCGCCGACCAAGCCATCACCCACTTCACCTGCGCCCTGCTGTCCGAGCGGGGGGCGTGGATGGCTGGGCCACGCAGGGGGCCCAGGCGCTCCCAGATGGGGCCGCGCGCTTGTTCGCCGAAGCGCTGAGAGCCACGCGCCGCGCAGAGAGAGCGCGGGAACCGCTCCTCGCGCCCCCGGACCGCGCCTCCGCAGAGGCAGGAGAGAGCTGCCCACGGACTGACGCCCCCGCTCCGCCATGTCCATGTGGATGCACGAATGGGGGGCGCCAGCCCACCGCAGCCTCACGCCGTAGCGAGCCCGCTGGGCCCGCCCGGGCAGCTTCGGTGCAGCCCCGCGCGCTGCCATCAGCGGCGTCGGCACGACGCTCGCCACGCGGGCGAAGCACGCCCGACACCTGAACGAGCCGCTCGCGGGGGCGTCGCCCGACAGACACACATGTTTCGACCACCCCGCGACGGGCGCGCGCCTCAACCTCGCGCTCCACGCGGGGGAGGGGGGCACCTGGCATCGCCCAAGTCAGGGGGACGTTCTACGCCAACCACCGACGATGCATCGCATGGGCGGAGCCTGCTCAAAGCCCCTGGCGCGCACCAGCGGCCACCGACAGGGCGGCCCCTGCTCGCTGGACGATATCGGACCCATCGCGCGCGCATGGGCCGAACGACGGCGCAGGCGCGCGCCGCGCCCCAGCGGCGCCGCGTTCGTCGCCGACGGCAACTCCATCGGCCCCGCGGCAAGTGAACTTTACGCCTTGCTGGAGGCCGCCAGCTTGCTCGACCGCCTCATGTCCGCGCAGAGCGGCGGGATTGGCAGTCAACGAAAAGATTCGCCACCGGGTGGAGGCCCTTGACCTCGGCCGCCGACCCCCCGAAGCTCGCCGCAGGGTGGAGCTCGCTGGGAATTGCGTCGCCGATGCGCCGGCGGCCGAGGGCCCGGACCCCCCCCCCCGGCCACCGCGGGTGCCCGCGGGAGAGCCCGCTCCGTCGAGCCCTCGGCGGCGCTCACGCGCGCGGCTGGCGCTGGCACCCGAGCGCCCGGCGCCAAACTTCAAAAAGGGCCACTGCAACAGGCGCCGTTCGCCGCCCTTCGCCGCCGAGGGCGACCATGGACATCTCGGCGGGCCGCGCGCGCCCTCGCCGCCCCGGGCCATGCCCTGGAACCCGAGGCCATCGCGCAGCGCGAGGCCCTCCTCGGGCTGGTCAGGCCGACGCGCACGGGGCACTCGTCTGCACGCCGACGCGGGAGCGGCCCTTGGCCGCGCGCACGCTGCCCACATGGCGCGGCCCCGTAGGCAGAGTCTCGCGCGTCAGCGCCCAACTTGACTACCTACCAGACCACCTCAACCCAACCCGAAGACCCGAATTTGACCCGAATTTCGGGTTGGGGGGGGGATACGGGTTCCATGTGCTTTTTCAACGTTTCCCGACCCCCACCCCCACTGGAAATGGAGGGCAAATTGAGGCCTTCGGGTTGGGTTGGGGGGGTCTGGTAGGTGGTGACAACTGGAGTGGGGCTGGCCAACTTGCGGCGCGCGGCGCAGCGACTGGGGCGCGCGCATCTCGTGGCCGAGCCCTCGGACCGGGGCGTTCACGCAAGATCGCAGAGGCGCGCCCTCCTCCGAGCCCCCGCCGCCGGAGGCGACCTCGGCGCGGTGGCGGCCGTCGAGCATGGCCTTGACTGCTTCCGCAACGCCCTGCTCCAGAGAGCCAACGGCATCGCCCAGTGCACGGCACGGCGTGGCAGCTCGGTGTCCCGTGAAACCACCCCTGCGGGCGCGACCGCGCGCTGCGAGGACAAGCATGGGCTGGCGTCTCGGCCGACCGCCCCCACTGCGGCGGTGGCACAATCGAGGAGAGGGGGCGCGGGGGCACGCCGCCGGGGGGCGCCCGCCCTCTGCTGACGAAAAGTATGGCCCTGGCCACCATGATCTCGGAAGCTCAGTGGAGAGACCTCCCGCGGCTGGCCCGGCGTCGTGGGCTCCGCGACGAGGGCGCTCGCCCGTGACGAACTCCCGCAGCCCATCCCCAGACCGGCGCCCGAAGGCCAGGATGAGGACCGCTTTGAAGAACGCGCCGGCCCATCCACGGGGGCCAGGTGGGCCTGCACAGCTGCCGACGGCGCGTGCTCGCACCACGCACATCACTTCCTTGCCGAAGGCCGGGTCCGGCGTGCATTGCGGACGAGGCACAGGCTGAGCCACTCCGCCCGAGTCCACGGCCTTGCAGAGTCAGCACAGGCACAACGCGCTGAAATCCCCGCGCTCCTGCACTTCACCGCCGCGGCTGAGAGACGCATCCGCGACGTCGTCGACAACCAAGCCGTCGTCGACACGTTCGAGGTTCACCTCGACGGACCCCCCCTCCCCGCAAGCCACAGGCTCGCAGGCCGACCTCTGGCATCGAATCCACCGAGTGGTCCGCGCCAAACCCGGCATGTTCTTAAGGTTCAAAGAGACGAAAGCAAGCTCGAGGAGCAAGGGGTCAACGAAAAACGCGTCGTACCAATCGCAGAAGCCTTCAACCGTGACGCCGACGAGCTGGCTACAGCGGGAGCCCGCGTACACTCCATGCCACAGGACGTGATCGACGCGGCCAGGTGGAGACATCAGTTCGCGGCCGTCCTTCGCAGCGTTGCGGCTGCCAAATACGAGCGCCGCCACCGCGCCCCCCCGCTCCCAGACAGACGAGCGAGATACTCCAGGTCAGAGCTCCATCGGGCGAAGCCCAGGAGGAGGAGGGGGAGGAGGAGGATGAGAAGGGGGAGGAGGAGGAGGAGGAGGAGGAGGAGGAGGAGGAGGAGGAGGGGGAGGAGGAGGAGGAGGAGGAGGAGGAGGAGGAGGAGGAGGACTCAACGCGGGGGCGGCGGGGGCAAGCCACCAGACCCAAGCGGCGACCCACCCCAATCCCAGTGCCCGCCATGGCCAGGGTATTCATGATGAGCGCGATGATCCATGGGACAGCCCTCCAGACAACCTTTGAAGGTGAAGATGAGGATCCGCTCGGACAGGGCGGGGCCCTCGAAAACGACGATGGCGACGCCCCCCGCGCGCCAGGCTGCCACGACAGCGATGGCCGCGACGCGGACGACGACGGTCCGCCCCCGCGCCCAACCAAGCACGTGACGGCAAAGACCCAGGAGGCGGAGGTCCACCAGGACCCCACCGCACGCGATGCACTGCGACCTGCGCAGCAGAACGCTGACATCGACCACGCGGGAGTCAGTACGGGCACTGTCCCCCCCCCCGACGCAGACAGCCACACCCCAGGCAACGTCGGCGCCAGCAGCGCTATCCACACGGGGGAGGCTCTGCGCTTGGTAGGCGAGGGGTCGCGGACTGGGCCCGGTGGGCCAACGCCGTCGCCCCAACCCACTGGGCTGGCCAGTGCTGAGGCGCCCCCGCCCCCCCCCTACGCAATCACCCGCCCCCCCTGCCATCAGGCATATCCCCCGCCCCACCAGGGAACGGGGACCGACGGCTAAGCGCCCGTTCAGCCCCAGTGCAGCCAACCGACCCGAGAAGCGGCCTCACGCAGCGCCTCGCTTCGGCCAGGCCACATACATCACCCGCAGGATCGTGAAGCCGCGATCACCGCTAGTACCACGGCATTTCACCAACGTGCCTCCAGCTTCGCACTTACGCTGAGTAACATCCGGAAACAGTCCAGACCCCTTCTCGACAGGTTCTCAAAAAGCACAATCCGCCTGGAACGACCCCCAATAAGCCTTCAGCGCACCCGCCCTCCTTGGGGCCACTCCCAGAACGCCTCCATCGGCGACTTGCCGCTCACCGGTAGCGCACCAGTGCTAGCCACCTCTTTCCTTTCATACTTCGTGCCCTGCGTGAGCTCCTGGCAACTACCTCCGTGGTCCCTGCACCGGGCTGCCGGTGGGGGCGCCCACGGCGGTGCCTTCATTTCACTAAGCTCCGTGGCGCGCGTGCCGAAGCGGGCTAGAAGCCGGAGTCTCTTTTCAGCGTCTAGAGTGCAGGCGGGGCGCCAACACCCTGATCCCGCGAGCGTTTCCTGATCCGACTGTTTGCAACAGCGCGTCCTGCGGGGGAGCCTCCACCTGCTCGAAACAGGCGCCCCACAACAGCCAAGATCCACTCCATGAGGGGGAGGGTGGGTGCGAGGGCCCGCGCCGATCGGCCAAACACTTTCTGTAAAAAAACGGTCACCACCACAACCCGCAGACTTGCCCCAGTCGGGGTCCCCTGCTCGACCACGCCGGGGGGGGACTTGTCTCGCCACGCCTGCCATCTGCATGCGGCCCCTCCCGCCAAGGAGGTGCGGGCAAGAGGCGCTGGTACCCTCCGCTCGCGGAGGAACTCTTCGTCCGACTCGTTGCGTTTTTTTTGTCTCTCTCTCTCTCTCTCTTTCTCTCTCCTCGTCGCGGTGTTTCCCTCCTCCTCCTCCTCCTC
Organism: Prorocentrum cordatum; assembly: GCA_963575745.1. Taxonomy (NCBI): domain Eukaryota; class Dinophyceae; order Prorocentrales; family Prorocentraceae; genus Prorocentrum; species Prorocentrum cordatum. The sequence continues at coordinate 94,389 of CAUYUJ010019886.1, read as the reverse complement.
CTCGTCCTCCTCCTCCTCCTCCTCCTCCTCCTCCTCCTCGTCCTCCTCCTCCTCCTCCTCCTCCTCCTCCTCCTCCTCCTCCTCCTCCTCCTCCTCCTCCCCCCCCTTTCCCTCCCCCTCCTCCTCCTCCTCCTCCTCCTCCCCCTCCCCCTCCTCGCCCTCCCCTTCTCGGGTCGCCTACGGCCCCAGGGGAAACCGTCCAGCTCTCTCTCTCTCTCTCTCTCTTTCTCCTCCTCGCGGTGGTCCCCTTCCGTGTTCTGGTCATAGGATGCCAGGATTCTGAACAGGATGCCCTCTCCAACCGAAGGGCAGTGTGACGAACATGACGTCGGCGCTGGGCTCAGGCTGCGGCAAATCACCGCCAACGCTTTGGGGCGCCTGAGGCCCGTGTACGGGTGCAGGAGACAGCCAGCACCCGGAGATGAGGTCCTCCTCCTCCTCCTCCTGCTCCTCCTCCTCCCCCTCCTCCCCTTCCCCGCCTACTCCTCCTCCAAGTAGCGAGGGGGTTCAAAGATAGGTGCCAGGCGAACCGATTCGCCAAGCACAGAGCGCCCTCCAAGTAATAGGCGAGCCCGTTCAGCGGCAAATGTTCGCCGACGAACTGCTACCCGAGCAAAGCACGCTGATACCGAAATGATGGACAATGGAACTTTCTTTAACCCAATAAGGAACCTAAGCGGAACGCCATTCAGGAACTACTCGCCATGCCAATCCGACCTCAGGCATAGCTCGACACAATCGCCGACTCTCTGGTCGCGCTGCCTGCTCGGCAGAATCACTTAGTTCGGCCCTGCACGGGACGCAAAAATCACCGAGAATCTCTGGCTCGGTTCAAATATGATGGCAGCAGAAAAAGACTGCGGGAGGAAGGATCGGGTCAAATATGATGATCGGTAGTCGGCACTGGGTACCGAGCTGACTGTTTGCACAATGCAAAAAAAACGTGAACCACAACGGCTGGCCCAACAAGAGACCATAATAAACTGGCGGTCAAAGAAACGTAGTCAATGCGCTGCTGGCACTGCGACGCTTTGTGGCACGCAAAGACTGCCCCGCCAAGCGGAGTGTCGGGACTGCTGGCTGACGTCGCGTCACACAACCGAGACTGCCTCGAGCTGACTGTCGGCACTGCTGGCCGGATCGAACTGGCAGCTGGTACTGCTGGCCGGATCGAAGTGGCAGTCGGCACTGCACTGCTGGCACTGCAAGACTTTGTGGCGCACAGCGGTTGGCCCAAGCGGACCGTCGGCACTGCTGGCTGACGGCAAGTTGCACCACTGAGACTGCTCGGTCTGACTGTCGGCACTGCTGGCTGGATCGAGCTGGCAGTCGGCACTGTGGCACTGCGACGGGAATGGTTGCACGGCGGGAGGCGGGGCATGAGGCGAGGAAGATAGGGCTCCGCGGGAGCGCGGGTCTGCAGCCGACGCGGGCGCCGATTACCCACCCACGGCCGCGCATGGGCGCCGCTCACGGAGAGGCAGGAGCACGGGAGGGAGAGGACGAGGAGGAAAAGGAGGCGACCGCACGCCTGGCTGGAATAGGCGGCTCGGGTGGAGGCACGGCGCCAGGCCGGGAAAACCTCCACGCGTCGGCAGCCTGCAAAAACCAGACAATCAGAAATGAAAGTGCGTGTGTCACTCAGCGTGCAAGAATAAAATGCCGCGGAAATTGATAGTGGTGAGCACATCTCCGGTAAAATGCAGTGCAAGAGTGAAACTTATGAATTTATTGAGCTGGCACGTCATGCCCCATACCCTGCCAGCAGTACTACACGCAGGAAGAAGACGTAGACGAGCGGCGCCGACGTGGGCGAAGACATCGACGGAAAAGATTTCACGAGGTCGAGCGGCTCGCCAGGGCAATGCCCGAATTGAAGCCTGTCAAATGCCGCGCAGCACCTCTCGCGGATGGGGCCGGACGCGACCGCCATGGACACTTTCGAAGAGCGGCTCAGCGGGCACGGCTGCGCCATGAGGCAGCGCGACCACTGGCAGCCGCTGTCGAACCTGATCAGGGCTGGGGCTCGTCTGTTACGGGTTTCGACGCCGAGCCTGGAGAATCAGCCCCCGCCTGCGGGGACTCTGGAGCGCCTGGGCGCCGAGCGCCGAGGAAGCCCACAGCACGCAGCCTCGCAGGCCGCCCACTTCCGCACCACCAGCGGGAAGGCCACCTGGCGCGCAGGCATCGCCAGAGAGCCCACGGCCGCGAGGCAGGCCTAGGCCCTACGTGGATGACCGTGGGGGTTATTAAGTGGATAGGGGGGGTACAAATGGATGCCAAGGTGGGTTATATCTGGCCCAACCTGGCTTATAAGTGGGTTACAAGTGCCTTAAGTAGCTTTGGGGGGTGAACGATCCGGGCTAAGTGGGCTCCGCCCATTTCGCGGAGTTACCTCTCCCTGAGCCATTCGGGGCGCTTGTAACCCACTTCTGAGCCAGGTTGGGCCAGATATAAGCCACCTTGGCATCCACGTGTAATCTCCCTATCCACTTAGAAACCCCCACGGTCATCCCAATACCGGCCGACCTGCCTCGTCAGCGACCCCGCGGGCGCCAGACCACCAGCCCCGGGCGACGAGCCTGCCCGCCGCGCGCGGCAACCGGCCGCGGCGAAGGGGGGGCCCACCGCCTCCAGGCCGGCTCCCACGGCGACCTGCCCCCCCGCCGCGCTGGCCGCTGTCCCCTGGCCTCTGGGCGGCCTTCCGCAGCTGCCTGCGCCGCGTCGTGCGGCGCCCGCGTGCGGAGTCTGCGGCCTCGTGAGGCGCCTCGTCTGCGGCTTCGTCCAGGCTGCCGCTGCTGCTGCCGCGATCGGTGGCGGGCCCGGCGCCTCGCGCGGAGCGCGGGGCTCCCGCCGCGGGCCGCCCGCGGCCTGCATGCTGCCGCTGCTGCTGCTGCCGCTGCTGCTGCTGCTGCTGCCGCGGCTGCTGCCGCGCCTGCCGCGGCGGCAGCGGCTCGGAGCGAGAACGCCGACGCACACAGACGATGGGCTCGAGATGGGGACGGGGGCATGTGCAAGAACGTGTTGCGGATCGGAACCGAACGCCACTCGCTTGCCATCGGGCCACGGACGCCCGCGAAAGCGCCAGACGGAAAACGGCGCGGGCTTGACTCCGAACCGCATGAGCCAAAATGGCTACGGATGCTTCTCTCTCTCTCTTGATAGCTTAGACCCCACACGATATCAAGGACCTGATGGCCAGGGCCCTTATGGGCGAGCAGAAATACCGACGATCGAGGCAACACCCAGCACCTAGACCATAGCACGACGTCCAAGGCCCTCTGGGCGACCATAATATTCAACATTCTAAACAAGACCCCATGGATTCCACAGCCTGGACCCTACGGGCGAGTGGAGAGCCTGGCGTTCGTGCCAATACCCTGTGGTTGGGCGGGATCCTACCCAGACCTCCGACCTCGTGTCTTTTCAAGACGTTTCCGCTGGACCTCTCGACAACCTATCAGGGGCATTGTTCCAAGCCGCCTCATTTGTTGATTGCCCTGTAACCTGAAAGCGGCTTCTACACGTCGAACGCTGTGAAGCACCTGTCTTAATTTTTCTAGACGTTTGAACTTGGATATCGGAAGAGCCTGGTACTGGCCGACACCCAATGGCGGGGACCAGAAAGCCCGCCGTTGAGGACCAGTTCCTTCAGATCCACCGGAGACATTCGTAGTACTGGCGCGGGAGATGACTATGATCAAGAGACGACCAGGCGGGAAACTAGATAAGGCACCAGACCACCGTCTGGGCCCAGAAGCGCACCAGGTGCACGAGGGGCGCCAAATAAACAACCATGCAAGGAACCGAGGAGCAGCGAACCCCTTTCCGAGCCCAGAGCGGTCCTCATGTCGGCGTCTGGATGATACTGCCATTATCCGTAGAGAACAGCGCAGGCAGAACCACGGCTGGGCGAGGAGGCCGAACACGGCCAACAACCTCCCGCCGCGCGTCCTGTGTCGCGGCGAGAGGGGGGCTGTTGGTCTTCGGGTCGTACACCGGGTCTCCAGCGGCTGTTTGGGATGATGCGGCATGCCTGGAACGCCCTCGGCAAGGCGCAGCTACTGGAGAGCATACCGTGGGCAAAAACTGGCACACCTTGATAAAGACCACCAATGGCATCCCGCGGCGGCGGCGCCTGGCAGTGCGCGCACTCGGACGGGCACTGCTGGAGCACCGCTCGGTGGCCAGCATTGCACCTTAGGCGTGGGCTCGAACACCCGACGGCCTCCCTGCTCCCTATCCTGTAGCTGCCGCTCCTCCCTCGCGGTCGCTCTTCCTCCCGCTGCCTGGGACGTCCAACGTCATGATTTTCCCGTGGCATGTGCGAGGCGGGGAGATATCCATAACCACCGCCCCAAGGATCGAGCTTCGGGGACAGCGGCGGGCAGTGGATATGGATAGGGTTGGCCCTCCCTGGGCCATAATATACCCAAATGCACCGCCCGCCGAGGCCCCCGAGGCTCGATCCCCCAGGCTGTGGTGGTGGTGGTGGCCCGCTGTAGTCGCGCCGCGCGGGCGCATCGCGGGGTGGCCCTGCAGCGCCAAGAGAACTCACATCTGGATCATCCGAGGATGGACAGACCCCCCTTTAGTAAAACGTGGTTTAGTGAAAACGACCTGAGGCCCAAACCTGGCGGGCGCAAGCCTAGAAAATAACGGCCACGGCGCCATCTCGAGAACCGAAAACGGACAATTCACTAATCGACGTGTCACTGTTGGGGGTTCTGTCCACCCCCGACTGGATCATCAAGGACCGGTGCGCTCTTCCGCGTGCGCTTCCGTGGGCTAACTGCTTCTCCGCCCGGCGCTCCCGGGCGCGCTCGCGTAGCTCAGCGCGTCGCTCGAGCCATCGTGGGCCTGACCATAGCGGGTCTAACCACAGAGTGGGTCTAGCCCACAGGCCGTGGTCATGGATAAAAATCCCCGCCCCGGAGCATGCGGCGCTGGACGCCTCCACGCCAGGAAGAAAACAGGGTAAGCAGGGCACCGGGCCCTGGACCCGGGGGCTCCTTCGACTACAGTCGGGGCGTTGACCTAAGGAACCCTAAATAAGGAACGAGGCCCCTCTTCTCCATAAGTTAAACTTCGATTTCCTCTCGAAAACATAAGGAACACCTGAGGCAAGCTGTGAAACACTTAAGGAACGCGGAGCCCCTCCCCAACCAAAAGGGTTCCTTCTTCAGGGCCCCGACTGTACACGCAGGAGTGACCCTGGGCAAGGGTGGCCGTTGGTGCGCGGCTTTTTGGGGGCCACGGGGGGGCCAAACACAAGCGCCCAAGACGCCACTGCCGCATCGCTCTCGACGGTCGGGGAACCCCAGAGGGCCCGCACCAAAGGTCACTCCGGCGAAGGGTCACTCTTACGTGTACTCATCGGTCGGCAGAAGTAGGCAGAGCCACGAAGTAAGAAGGCGTCGGAAGTAGATTGGGGTTCCGCCCGCCTCCCGAAGAGGAGGGAAGAGGGAAAACCACTCGACTCTTGAAGTAGGAAGGCGGGTAAAATAGATTGGGAACTGGAAATCCAACAATACCTACTTTCAACGACCGATGGGTACGTGTAGTCGACTCTTCCCCAAGCCGAACTCTTCGCACTGAGTCGCTTTCTGCCTGTCCCGGTTTGCTCGGGACCCGTTTGCTTCATGGCGATCATCTCAGGAATCCTTTCGACGGCCCCAAGGCCCAGGGCCCGGAGCGGACCTGCGGAGGGCAGGGCTTCACCTCGAGAACAAAAATGCCCCAGGAAAGCACCGAATTTCAACAGAATGAGGACTCTGACCCACGTCAGCGTCGTCGTCGTCGCCGCCACCACCGTTGTCGTCGTGCCCCTTCAGGGTCGGCGGCACGGGCCGTACGGCCTTCGCAATAGCAACAGAGGCAACGGGGCAAGTCGGGGATAGGGGTGAGAGTAATTACGGCTATGTGCACATTCGTGTCTTTTGCCAACGATGGTGGCCGTCTGGATCAGAAATGTGGCAGGCATTGAGGCGAGAGCAAGGTTCCTGCATAAAGAAAGAGGCAGTCTCGGGTGAACCGGGCGACCTAGGGCTCCCTGGTTCCCCCCTTATGGGGCTTCTGTTGTGCTCTTCTGTGAACCCCACTTACACGCGACCAGAACCCTCTACAGTCAACCCGCATCACCAGGATGCACGATGAGGATGCCAGGGCCTTGGAAGGCCATGTCGACACTCTTTGAGCGGGGCGCGCCAGCGAAAGTGGCCAGGAATGGGCCGAAGGGGAAGGATGCAAGGGTATACTTGGGAAGGGCGCTCACCCCTACTATACGCGTGGACTGTACCGAAACGCTACGCATTTGGGAACAAAACACATCGGCCCGGCTTTGCCGAATCACCGGGTGGGCGGCCTGCTGGCTGCCGATGCTCCTCACTCTTCGGTGAGGGCATTGGACAGGGAGCCACTTATTGAGGAACAAAGAGTCTGGAAGCCAGTGGAACGCCAAGTGAGGCTTGGCCATGGATGCCACCGCCTCCCTCGTCAGATAAGGAATCCTCCAGGGTCTGAAGCCTCCAGGGCAGTCTTTAACGAACGCCCCCACCGTGACCTAGCTGGTGCCGCAGGCTGGCAACAAGGGGATCGGTTTTCGAAGCCACTCTCACTGCCCAGGCTGCCACACTCACTTCGACGTCGACGACAACGACCTTGACCTCGACCTCAAGCTCGACGACGACGACGACGACGACACCAACGACAAGGATCCCCTCGACGACCTTGGCGACGACGGCGGCGGCGGCGACGATGACGGCGACGGCGACGGCGACGACGTCAACAGCGACGACAATGTTGACGGGGACGGCAGCGACGACGATGAAGGCGAATGCGAGCCTCGAAAACGACGACGACCCAGAGGACCCAGACGACGACGACCCAGACCAAGACGACGGCACCGAGCACGACAACGACGACGAAGGCGACGATGCAGGCCTCGAAAACGACGACGACCCAGACGACGACGACGACGACGACGGTGACGACCCAGACAACAACGACGACGACCTAGAGCGACGACCATTAAGGTCCCCGCGACTACGACCTGGACGATGACGATGAATGCCCCGACGTTGACGACGACGACGGAGACCTGGACGACGACGGCCTTGGCCACTCACGCAGACTGTCAGCTAATGTGGCCAGGAGAGAGAACAAGGATTCTCCCTCCTCTTATCGGGAGAATTTGATAGCACCAACTGCACGAATCAGTGGAGATATGCCTGTCTGTGACAAGCACATCTCCACGTGGCGGTCAGCACAAAGGAGGTGTGGCTAAGGAGGGCCATGCTGTGTGCCTTCACTCCGCGATCCGATGGCTACGCCCTCCCCCTCCCCCTATCCCCCTCCCCCTCCTCCTCCTCCTCCTCCTCCTCCTCCTCCTCCTCCTCCTCCTTCTCCTCCTCCTCCTCCTCCCTCCCTCCCTCCCCCCTGGGCGGCGTGCACGAGGAGATGGCGCGAGAGGAATGGCCTTCTGAGAGGGGGGCGGGCTCCTGGGAAGCAGCATGGCTTCCTGGAAGCCCCCCCCCCTGCTTCTGAGAGGCCTTCCCGGACGCGCCCAGGCGCTTCTGAGAGGGCTCCTGCCCTCGAAGGCGCCCCCCGCCCACTTCAAGGCCACCCCCCTCGCGCCACCCCGTGGTGCCCGCCGCCGATCCCACCCCTCCCCCATTTTTTGTCGAGGCGCTGATCGACCGCCTCGATCCCGATCGGTCGTCGGATCGGCGGATGGGTGGCCGCATCGGATCGGATCGGGGGACCGAGGTGCCCAGAGGCCCAGAGACTGCCAGTCGGAGTGATGGAGGAAATCAAAAGTTGAGCGAGAAAGAGGAAGCATCGGAAGAATAAACAAGAGCCGAGGGGCCAGGAGGAAGAACAGGCGGAAGAGTAGGAGAGAGGAGCAGGAGGATACGGGCGGAGGACGAGGATCGCGAGCAGCATGAGGAAGGATGATGCGGGGAACGAGGGCGAAAAGTAGGAGGAGGTGAAATAGTGTAGGAGCAGGAGCGGCAGGTGCAATGGGCAATGAGCGAGGAACGAGGAGCGAAGAATCTGATAGTAACGTATAGACAGGAGGAGGAGGAACATGATAAGTTGGTGGAGCAGGATCAGAGGGACGAGAACGACGAGGCTGACGATGATAGTAGAGGACGAGGGCGAGGATGAGAAAGGAGCATGCGGGAGGAGCAGGAGGGGAACGAGGAGGACGACAATGACGAATGAGGACGAGGCAGGAGAAAAAGAAAAAGAAGAAGGAAAATAATAAGAAGCAAGGCAAACAAGGAAAGGGGGCATGAGGGATGAAACGCAGGAGGAGGACGAGACGTTGCGCCGGCTTCCGCGAGCAGTCCGCCAGCTTCGCCGAAAGCGCGAAGAGACATAGCGTCCTTAAGCCACTGCTGCCGCGAGCAGCCAACGCGGCACACTCTGACGTGGGCAACTGACGACCGAATACCCGCGCAAACGACCCACTACAGTTTCGCCCCTCGTACCCCGACGTCGTGTGTTGTCAGCGCGCAGGCACCAGAACTCCCGGCCACGTCCAACAGAACTGGTTCCTCCTCCCGAGCCGTCGTGTTTTGATGGCCCCCCCCGAGCCACGAAATGAACCCAAGACGCCGCTCGAAACAACCTCCATTTGTTTGCTCGGGGCGTCAGGGGCCTGAGCAATCGTGGGTCCTCCGACGTCGATCCCTTCCAGCACGACGAGACCCCGTTGAGACCCCGATACTCAGCTGATGAAAGCATCGACGGAAACTGAGGACGAACAGAGGACGAACAGAAAAGCACCAAGGACGAGCAGAAACAGCATCAACGGAAACTTTCGGAGGTCCGCGCGGAGTTCTCAGATCGGCGCTGGGCCCCCGTCCTCGGCGTGCGGAGCGCGACAGGAGCGGCGCCGGGAGGCGCCGCCGAGGGGGCGCAGCGCACGTCCGGGGGAGAGACGCCCAGACTTCCCTAAGCTTGGGCTTGGGGGGGGGGGGGGGGACGGGCATCACAGGCATCCATCCGCTGGAGAGCCTCGCAGAGCACACGGACCGTCGGCGCCCCTGGATGCACCGGCCAACTTCCGTAGACCCTGAATCCCAAACAGGTTGCCATCTCTCGGGGAGGCATCGCTTACTTCCGCTTTCACAGCGCTGCGCCCAAGCTCGCTCGTGAGGACGCTTCGTGAGGGGCCGAACTGAAACCGACCGACTCGCGAGGAGGCGAGGGTAGCCACGACCCCGCACCCGCGCGCCCACGCCTCTGCGGAGGCAGCACTGCGAGTGCGGCCCTCAACCCCCCTCGGGGCCGAGGGGCCGCACTCCCCAAGCTTGAATGCTCTAAGGTGCAAGACCGAGGCTTCCGCCAGCGGAGCCGCCCCCGTTCTGCCTCTGCCGCCCTCCGCCGCCATCCGCCGAGGGAGAGGTGGCAAACCCCCCTCGACTCTCGAGGGGGATGCCATGATGATGATGATGAGGAGGAGGAGGAGGAGGAGGAGGAGGAGGAGGAGGAGGAGGAGCCCCACACCCGTTAGCGCAGCAGAGAGTGCACTCCATGATGACGAAACGCACAACAGCGGGCGCGGCCTCGAACTGCTTGGAGTGCGAAAGCCCTATCCTGCCCTCCCCGCCTGCGGCGCTGATTGAAGGCAGAAAATACAATGTCAATGGCGACGGCACAGGCATGCATGAACTCACTCGCTTTAGGGGTGTGCTCAAGAGACGGCCAGAGATGGGGGAGAAAATTGAAAGGCGCAACATGCACCCACTCCGGTGGGAGCGAGGGGAGGAGCTCCCTCAGGAGGGGGACCACAACAGGACAGGAGACGTAGTGAGAGATATTGTCGGCCCCTAAATTGCAGCACCCGAAAACACAAGGCCCAGCGGCCTGTCTGAAACGCTTCGTAGTTGGCCAAGCATTGAGCACGGTTTTTAGAAGGGATGTAATAATAAAACTGGGCAGCCTCCTCGCTAGAATATTAAGCCTCAGAACCGTCAGTTGAGCATCTTGGCGCGTAGCACGTGGTAGCCAATAGCGAAGACGAGCAAGGACAAGATGATTGATGAAGTGATGGGGCTGACGTCGAACAATAAACTTCGTGATCATACCCTGCAGCTTTTTCGGGGGCTCGTGGATCGGGGCATCGGGGATTCTGATGTACTGGCTATACTCGGTAAGCATGTTCCAGAAGATAGAATTCAGGAAGTGCGGGTTCCACTTATACGTTAGGGTCCTGTTGTCGTCTTCCTGGGCAGCATTATACATGGAGCGCATGGCATGAAACTCTTCCGAGCGGATGGCACAGCGTTGCATGGGCGCGCGACAAAGGGTTTCCATAGAGCGACACTGCGCAGGAATACCCAATTCTTTGAGATGGAACATGGCCTTGGGAGGAAAAGCATGCCGCGGCGCTCGAGGAAGCTTTTGGTGCGCCTCTCGTTCTGCACGAACGAGTTCCTTCGACGGCAGGTAGAATTGCCCAACATGCGATGTGACAGGGACGACGTAGGTGTTGAAAGCCTGCACGGACTGGATGAAACTCAGCCCCAGGCACCGCGCGTCCTCTGTCCTGCTCTTAATTTTCACTGCAACAGGCTGCCAGGCGTCAAGAAAACCACGCTCACCGACCTGGACTCCCAGGAGTTTGCCAGACCTCTGAATCTGATAACGGGAAACATCAAGCCCCCGACCACGGAAGGCCTCCAGGACATCCTTTTTCTCCTCCATGTTCAAGACAACAATGACACATTTCTTATAGTTAAGCGTGAGCCCAGTTACTTTACCTGACAGCACACGCCTTACCAATACCTGCGGCAGGGTCTTGCAGAGGTTGCGTGCGACTAAGTAAATGTCATCGGCGAAGGCGCCGGTCTGAAATACGAGACGCTCCTGCAGCTGAATTACGTAGCGGAGCACTGGATCCAGCACAAGTGCAAAGAGCACACCACTGAGCGGACATCCCTGTTTCATCCCTCGAAAGGAATAGAAGCCATGCCTCCCTCCACCCCGCACTATTGAAGTCCATATATCGCCATGTAGTTCCTCTATTGCGTTGATGAGATAGGGTGGCAATTTCATACGAATGAGTACGCAATTGATCCAGCTGCAAAAAAACACTCGGGAAGGCGTTCTTAAAATCGAAGGGCGTGAAGCCGCACTCCGTGTGCCTATAGGCGGTGCCCCAAAGCGTGAGCAGACCATCCATATTGATGGTATTGTCATTCATCATCCTCCCCTTGACGAACCCCCGCTGGACGACGCGGCAGGTTTCAGCAGCGACATGATTTAATACCGAGGCGATGGCGGACCTGAGGAGCTTGTCATCAGTATTCGAAAACGATAGGGGTCGAACGACATGCGGATCACGAACCCCCCCCCCCCCCTCCCTGGACAACATCTCCTTTAGGCAGAATCACAGCCCTGCAGTGGTGTTAATGCTGGGGGCGACTCTGCCACCAGACATGGCGTGGCAGTGCAGGGCATAAAGCGCAGCACGCGCCTTCTTACCTGTCCTTTGCCAGGCGGAATAGGGAACGCCATCGGGGCCCGTGGCTGTGTCACGCTTGAAATCGATCAAGCCGTTGAAATGCTCCTCGGTCAGGACCCAGTCGAATCTCTGGTGGCTACTGGTGACATATCGAGGCCCCGTGCCGTCAACCTCCAGGATGTGAAATAGAACATGCTCAGCCCCAAGACAACCTTCGTCTTCATTGTCAAAGACTTTGCCCCAGTAGTCAGCCAGAAGCCTAGCAGCCTCTTCTGGGTCAGTATGGACCTCTCCCTGAGGTCCTCGAACGCCAACAAGCTTAATACGAGGCCGCCGTGCAGCCCATGCAGCAGAGAGACGCTTGACTCGACGAATGGCCTGCTCAGCAGCTTCCGAACCTAGCTCATTGTTCTCACGCACATCCCTCTCCTCCCCCTGGTACTCCTCACGCATCGTGGAACTGAGATGCTCGTGGAACCGCCCTTGACCGAGCCAGGTCATCGTCTCTGGGTTAAAAAAACGTGAAGAGGTGCCTGTAGCCCAGACAAGCACGCCGAGCATGGTAGAAGCTGCCAGACCGCGCCGCACGGACAAGCTTGAGACAGCAGGCTGTCTTTTCTGGCCTCGTGCGGGCGCCTGAGATCTCGACATACCTCCGAGTGTGGCCAGCGGCAATGTGAAATATCCCTTGAACTTCCTGCGCAGCAGTGGGGGGATGCGGCGAAAGCCCAGTGGTAGCGACAAGATCCTCGACAAACTCACCGAACTGCGGATGCTTGGCCACCCACGGGGGTATCGAGCCTTGACCTGTAACTGCAGGCCGCAGAGCATGCAGGCAAAGAAAGACTGGAACGTGGTCAGAGGGCTTGCCCCTGTCTGTAACCTCCCAGAGGACTCCAGTATTAGGCCGATAATCTAGTAGCGTGACAGTGTCAGCGTTGCAGTATATGCGGTCGAGACGAGCGTATGTCAGCTTATTGCGTATGAATGCACGATGAGTATAGGCTGGTTGTTCGACTTCGGAGTAATGGGGAAAGAGATAGTCAAATATGGTAGCTAAACGTGATGGCGATGTCTTAGGAACAGGTGGTTCAAGATAGTGCCTGCGTTCTCCATGTTCATGGAAATTAAAGCCCCCTAGCAGAATACTCATAGCCTGGAACTGCGGGAGCAAGGAACGAGAAAGAGAATGGAGAATACCGCGTGTTGCTCGTTCAGACCACTCAGGATCCAGATGGGCACTCGTAACCTGCAATACACCTTTCGGACCCTAAAGAGTAATCGTGAGAATGCGACCTGCCGCGAGCGCGTGCGAATCTATCATCGTGAACTGCTCGGCGAGCTCTTCCCTGACCAGCAGCGCTGTACCTCCAGCGTGGGCCTCCTGAATGAAGGAACCGAAGGCTCGGAATCTCGGAAAGTCGCGGGTCAGAGTCTCAAGGTCCCCTTCCTGACCATGGGTCTCCTGTGCAACAATTACATCCATCTTCCGTGCAATGCTGGCCAGAGCTTTAAATTGAGACGCACCGTGCTTGTGGGAGGCAGAAAGGGAGTGAAAAAGAGTCTGGGCATTCCAGGTGCATACTCGAAGCGGCTGCGCAAGCAAGAATGGTTTTGTGGGCGCTTCTGGTCCACGCGAATCTGCGCTATCTACTGTACTCCATGTTGAGCTGGAACTTTGCGTCGATGGGGTGGCCGAGGGACAGGTAATGGCCGAAAGAGAAGCGCATGAGTCTCCGACTACGCTGGTAGTGCTTTCATGCTCCCAAAGAGATTGGCCATGATTGTCATCGACGCTCGACGAGTATGCCAGCTGCTCATCCTAGATGTAGGCGGCCTTGTTCTGGACATCCTCCATGATCCTGTTCAGCTTGTCGGTGTCCAGGGAGAAGAAAGAAACAGTGTCTTGATCTATGTCGAACGTGAACGACGCATGGTTGACGTCCGAGCAGCTGACCAGCGGCCATACATCATTTCCATCTGACCAGTGAATCGTGCCCTTGTACCCGTTGATGATGGGCTTCGAGCCTGCAGTGTACCGTGGGCTGGCTCCGAAGAGCTCGATGATGGGGTCCCATACCTTGCTGAGCGCCCTCTGTGTGGTCCTGACGTCCTTCGGCAGGTCAGATCTGGCCTTCATGTAGTGCATCGATCCGTCTCGCGGGTCCATCCACTGGTTGTCTGAGTTGTTGAAGACCTCCGTGAACTCCTTCGCCATGGCTTCGCTGGAGAAGGTGAGGGAGTAGCTCTGGCTGATGCGATGGTACTGCGGCGTAACATTGTTCATCATGACCGGCGTCAGGATGTTGTCCTTCCACGATGCAAAATGTGCTTGTCTCATGCTTGCTAAAATCGCACGAGGGAATGTGCCGATCCAGCGTCGACACTTGTCATATTGATAAGATCGCGAATTGTGCCAATTGGGTGATGCATTCTCCGATGCTGACGTGCGCTGGATTTTGGCGGCTGGCTCAGTAAGCCGACTGGCCCACGTACTACCATCTGCAGATCCTCCAGCAGAGCTTGTGGCCGAGGTCGATGCTTCATGCTGAAGACGAGCAATGGCGGCACTATGCTTCTGTAGCGTTTCCCGTATCTGGACTATGTGATGTGTCTGCGCCGTCATGCCAGCGTTCTGCTCGGCAATCTTCCTCTCCAGCCCCTGGGACAGTTGCGCGAACTGCGTGGCGAAGGTCTGCGTGAGCGTGGTGCCCAGGGAGTCTATCTGCGCCTTCATGGAAACCTCTAGGGCAGCCTGGACTTGCCTCACGATCTCCTCGGCCATGGCAGAAACTGGACTGGGATGGGAAAAGATGGGGTTGTGTCCGCTCGGGCTCGCACCCGAATTGCCCTCTGAAGAGAGCTGCCCACTCAATGAGACGTGAAAGTAAGTACTCCCCAGTACCCACCACACCCGCCTTGAGCCAAAATGGCAACGGAGGAGGAGGAGGAAGAGGAGGAGGAAGAGGAGGAGGAGGGAGCGTGCCACAGTCAAAGCGAGGTCACCCCTCATCGCCTCGTGCACGTAGCGGGGTAGCACCCGAACCGCTCCAGAGCCAGCGAGAAGGATGAGGCGTCGACAACGACGACGGCGGTGCCCTGGAGCCTTGGAGGCGACCAGGGACATAGAGAAGGGCGAGGAGCTCTGCATCGCTCAGGCTCGGGCGCGCCGTTGCTACATTGATTGCTCCCCCCTGGGCTAGAGTCGGAACGAGGTCGCGGGAACGTGAATCAAGAACGCGGGCCCGTCGCCGAAAACCATTCCAATGTGGAGGGCCCAATGGGACGCACAGAGACATACTAATACTATATGTCCTCCTCGGGAGCGCGCGTCCGACCCGAACATATAGTATACAGTATAGCTATATTGTAGTATATCGCTTCCAGAGCGGTGTGAACGCGCCCGCCCCGACGCATACAGTGTAATACTTCTCGGTGCGCGCGCCGCCCCGAAGGGGGGGGGGGCGACGCACACGTGGTATTAATCATGTCAGGGACGCCGTCTTAACCCTCGTGTCAGCTGTATTGCCCCAATCGTCGTCCCAGGGAAGTTTATGCTCATGCCTTGATGAGATCCACCGTCCATCAAGGGGACTCGGCTTCGATGTGAGTGTCTGGCGAATTTCGAGGTGGAGGAGTCTGGATGGCCACGAGGGGGCTCGCGTATTGGCGCGGGGGGCAGGCGGAAGTTGGGCGGTCAATGAGGGAGCTTCGATGGACGTGGGGGACTGCGACCGAGGTCTGGATCGTTGAGAGGGGCGGTATTGGCATGGCGATGTTGGCCCTAACAAAGCTTCATGGATGGCGGATTCGATCAGCTCATGCCGCTTCCTCTTCGACTCGCGACGACCTCGCCCTCTCCGGGCGCGCGGGGCGCCCGGACCCGCCCAGGCCCTGCCTTAGGTCGGGCATGTCCTCCTACAGGCGGATTTTGGGCGAAACATGAAAACTGGTCAAAAACTAAAAAAAAATCCCCAGACTATCTTTTGACAATGTTTGTGAAGGGACATGCCCCGACTTAAGCCCTGCCGCGCCGCGCAGCGGCCTTGACGGGTCGCCGCCCGCGGCCACCGCGCGTGCGCCGAGCCGCGCGCGGGTCCGGCTCGTGCCTGCCCGGCGGCGACCGGACCACCCACCAACTGCTCCTGCTCCTGCTCTTCTGATCCTCCAGCCCCTCCTCCTGCTCCTCCTCAAGCTCCTCCTCCGCCTCCTCCTCCTCTTCAAATTCCTCCTGCAAGTCCTCCTCCAACTCCTCCTGCTCCTGCTCTCTTGCTCCTCCTGCTCCTCGTCCCCCCCCCTCTCTCCTCTCCTCCTCCCCCCTCCTCCTCCCCTCCTCCTCCCCCTCCTCCTCCTCCCCTCCTCCTCCTCCTCCTCCTCCTCCTCCTCTCCTCCTGCTCCTCCTGCTCCTCCTGCTCCTCCTGCTCCTAATGCTCCTCCTTCCTCCTCCCTCCTCCTCCAACTCCTCCTGCTCCTGCTCTTTTGCTCCTCCTGCTCCTCGTCCTCCTGCTCCTCATGCTCCTCCTGCTCCTCCGGCTCCTCCTCCTCCTCCTCCTCCTCCTCCTCCTCCTCCAACTCCTCCACTCCTCCTCTCCTGCTCGTTTGCTCCTCCTGCTCCTCCTGCCGCCTGCTCCTCCTGCTCCTCCTCCTCCTCCTCCTCCTCCTCCTCCTCCTCGTCCATCTCCTCCTCCAACTCCGCCCCCTCCTCTTCTCCCCATCCTCCTCCTCCTCCTTCTCCTCCTCCTCCTCCTCCTCCTGCTCCAACTCCTCCTCTTTCTCCTCCTACATCTCCTCCTACATCTCCTCCTCGTCATCCTCCACCCAGGCAAGCCTTGAGAGTCGGAGCATCCAGATCACTCGAAGGAGTATTGAGATGTCTTCTCGCCGTAGCTAGCCGCGCTGTCGTTAGGAACTCATCCCCTGAGTACCTTCAGCTTGTAGTTCTTCCTCTACTCTTCCTCCTCCTCCTCCGCCTCCTTCTGCAGGGCAGCAGGAACAGGGGGTCAAACACATTGGGCATGGATGTTCGTTTTGCTTGGCCAACCTGCGCGGGCATTGGCACCCACTTGGGACAGGCGCTGTACAGCCCGCTCCCCTACCGCTACTACACCTACTGCTGCTCCTGAATTGCCATGCTGATCCTCCTTCGCTTCTTCCTGATGCTCTACCACTTCGTACTCGTCCTCGTAGTCTTCCTCCTCCTCCTCCGCCTCCTCCTCCTCCTCCAATTCGTCATGCTCTGCCTCATCGCCCTACACCCCACACAACCCCTAGACCGTCCAAGAACCCTATGAATGCCCGCCAGCGTTGCCTTGGAATGAGCGCCATGCAGTGCACTAGGAGATGTTGGCTTCACTGGTGTGTGCAATGGCCGGGCGGGGGGCGCCACGCAAACCGACGCTCAACCCCGGAATGGCAATTCCTTCGGCTCCTCGTTCATCACGACCCGCACCTTACGACCCCCAGGGATCATCCAGACGCCCTGTTCCTCCCCGTGTTTCCTCGTCCAGTCCTAACCTCCCCTGCTGCTGGTCCACCTGCATTCTTCTTCTTCTCCTCCTCCTCCTCCTCCTCCTCCTCCTCCTCCTCCCCCTCCTCCTCCCCCTCCATCCTCCTCTCTGCTCATTCCTCCACCGTCCGCGCTCGCGCTCTCCTGTTCCCCCTCTCTCGCCCTTGCCACCCCTCCTTCCTTGGGGAGCAACGGGGACGCCATTGACGAATCGCAAGACGACGACGAGCAAGATGCTGACGACGGTGGCGGCGGCGGTGGCCTCGACGCCGATCCTCGTGAGAGGAGGCGGTCTACTCGAGGGGGATCGGCGCAGACGGTGCCCATGTCTGGTTGAATGCCAATATGGCTTCAAAGACTTCTGCTCTTTGAAGCCGGACCTAACATAAATTCAAACAATGAGGATGCTTGGGAAGTCGAATCCAGCTTCAAAAGCATGATGGCAGAACTCCGGCGGCTTGTTGTTTTGAGCCGTCGGCGGCCGGACCGCTCGGCCACTTCGCCGGGGCCAGTGTTCGTCCTGAGGAGTTGTTTGACTGTCCTTGGGTCAGGTTGGGCGTGTCCTCCTGCAGGCGGACTTTGGACGAAAGATCAAAACTAGTCAAACGAAACTACCCCCACACTAATCAACACATGATCAAATGATCGTTCCCAGACTAGTTTCTGGCTAGTCTAAAATCTGCCTCCTGTAGAGGGGCAGGCCCGACTCAACCCTTGGTCAGGGAAGCGGCCGCCGGAGGCAAAGGAACGAGACGATTACGGCGCTTCCCCTAGCTCACAATCTGTCCCTGGATGGAGGGTTTCTCCGAAAGGCTTTGGCGACCCGTCCTCCTCGTCCTCCTCGTCCTCCTCGTCCTCCTCCTCCTCCTCCTCCTCCTCCTCGTCCTCCCTCTCCTCCTCCTCCTCCTCCTCCTCCTCCTCCTCCTCCCCCTCCTCCTCCTCCTCCTCCTTCTCCTCCTCCTCCTCCTCCTCCTCCTCCTCCTCCTCCTCCTCCTCGGGTCGCCTACGGCACCTGGGGAAACCGTGCATCCCTGGACCCCTGCTTGGGTCCGCGCACGCACCACTGTTCCGACCTGCGGCCAGCCGTGGCGTCAAGTGGCCCCCCAGAAGGCCAACTACCGTAGTCTCAACTGGAGGACCTAAAAGCTGCATATAGACATAACCTGTCGGAGCTCCACGCGGAGCTCCGAACATGTATGCTTATGCAAGTTATCTGCTTCGATCCGCTGGCCCTCCTCTGACTGAAGGTGAGCCCCCGAGATGGCGCTCGGCCTTAGCATGTCCGAGCTGGCCTCCCCGAACGTTGGGCACCCGAATTAAGTAGGATAGAACTGGTCTGGATACGACAAAGCTTGGCGCTCCCAAAATATGATCCGGGGAAACCCTGGAACCGCGCGTTCCGGCATACTTCCCGTTTCAGGAGAATACTGGACAGTACCTACATAGTTACATGGGGCAGAGTGCGAGCGCGGAAAACTCACGCTGAGTGCAACTCTGGCGCGAATGCTGGCGGTCCGAATCAGGATCCATCCCTGACCACCCCCTGCCCCGATGACTCGAGGCTCTGACGCTCGGCATTTGCCCGACCGAGGCTGCGCCAGCGAACGCGGCGACCTGACGCGCGGGGTGGCTCTGACGCGTTGGCGCCAGGATTCATAGGTCGGGTAAGGTACCCCCCCGGAGCATGGGGCCAGCGCCGCCCGATTTGGCGACGGAGCGCGCCAACTCTGCGAACAAGCAGGACCCGCCCTACTCCGCGAGCACTAGCCCCTGTTTGCGCCTCTTCGATGCTGGGCCCCGGCACGCCCGAGCCGCCCCGCTGAGCGCGGCGAGATGACACGAGCCTGGCGCAACGGCTGGGTGCTGCTTCGTGGGGGGCGGCACATGGGGGGGAGAGATGTGCACCTCTAGTGTATGTGTGTGTGGCAAAAGCTGAACCTAAACGTTGTTTTTCGTGTGTCTTCATTTTGTTGTTCGTTTTGCTCTGCCTGTTCTCCTGCACCTCCTTGCCAAAACGGAAAACAAAGCACAGCCGAAGTCCAGCAAAACAGCGTTTAGGTCCAGCCCTCGTGTGTGTTTGTGGGGGGGGGCAATAAATGGGAGGGCGATACATCGGGGGGACAAGGGGCCCCCTCAGAGCACCTTCGGGGCAGAAAAGGTGCACCTTCCTTCCCCCCAGTTATCGCCCCCGTACTGCGCACCGCCCACAGAAGCGTGCATCTCTCGTGCTACTGTTGGGCCCCAGAAAGGAGGCCCCTCAGGACGCCTCTGAAGGCACAAAAAAGGTACACCTTTTTCCATCGCCCCCCATTTCACAACGCACGAAACGTCCCGCCCACTCGCCTGTGAGGGGGTCCTCCCCTACCTCTATTACAGGCCTCCTAGATGGGGTCGGAATCAAAGGGTCGAAGGATCGCACCGCATCGCCGATACATCGGCGATACATCGCCGAAGCATCGGTGATGCATCGGCGACGCACGCGAGCAGAACATCGGGCTCCACAACGAGCCGCATCGCCGATGCATCGACGATACGGCGCGATCCTCCGACCTCATCTGCTCGGACCCCACCTACGAGGCCTAGGTCTGTGGGCCTCGAGATACGTGGCGTCCTTACTTACTGGACGCCACTCACAAGCACGTGGACCACACGCAGAACTGAGTCGCGCCGGCCTGGGCCCTGGGCCCACGCAAACGGCAGAACGCAAAGGTATCAGCAACGTGCGCCCCTGCACCACGCCACGCCCAAGAGGGCCGCCCCCGCCGGGCCTGAAGGTGTTGCCCGCCGCCCACTGCACGCGGGCAAAGCAGCTGTAGGCCTGCCGGGCGGCCTCGTCATGACCGCCACCACCACCATCCCCACTCGTGGCTGGCGGCGGCCTCGCGGCTCCTCCCCCAAGCTCCGACTCCTCCGCCTCCGCCTGGCGCGGGAGCTGTAGACATGCGGACCCGAGTGGGATTACACCACCTCCTCCTCCTACTGCCCTGCTCCTCCACCTCGGCTCCGTGTCCTCCTCCTCCTCCTCCTCCTCCTCCTCCTCCTCCTCCTGTGTCCTCTTCCGCTTTCCTTCTTCCTTCTCATTCCTCCTTCGTTCCTTTTTCCCGCTTCCTCCTCGCCCTCCACGTCGTCACACGGTAACGACTAGTGGAATCGCCAGATGGCTGCCAAACGCTCCGTGGCCTGCGCGGGCGCCAGCAACCGAGTTTGTTGGTTGGTGCTTCCTCGCCCCAGTGTCCTCCGCCTCTCCTCCTCCTCCTCGTCCTCCTCGGCCTCCTCCCCCTCCTCCTCATTCCCTCCCGCTACGCCCCGCTTCTTCCTGACTGCGATCATCAATCTGCGCCTCCTCCTCCTCCTCCTTCAGCTCCTGCTTCCCCCCCCTCCTCCTCCTCCTCCTCCTTCCCGAACCTCCTCCTCCCCCCACTGTGGCTCCGCAGGCCTGGCCGCCGTACTCGCACGTGCTGTTGCACCCCCGCCGCTGGGATGCGAGAGTTGATGCCCCATGCGGAGAAGAATGACAAGAGGGGAGGACGAAGCGCAAGAACGTCAAGCGGATGCGAGGCTCCCCGTACCTCAGTTCTCGCTGGTTCTCGAACGTCCTCGGAATCATTGTTGGGTCCCCTCCATAACGTCGGTGACGGGGGGGAGAGGAAGGGCGTGTCGGGCGCCAGTGGCGGAGCAGCAGTAACGTGGCCAGCGCGGGCACGGCACCAACAATACGGACGGTGCTGCTAGCAGTAGTGCCAGAACCGGCATTGGCCACGACGACAATGACGAGGAAGTCGACGACCGGCGGCGGCGGCAACAGTGACAACGACAACGGCATCGACGACGACATCAACAAAGACAACACACATTGTAAGCCTGTTCGCTCTTACCTGCTCGCGTGCCATTCAACACGTATATATCAATCCCTCGGTGACCGCGCTGTCGTCTTCGATAGAATCCCCCCTGGGGGTATATCTTCATTATCTGCCACGTGTAACTTGTGCAGCCCCTGAAACAGGGGGAGAAAGGACGGATGGAAGGGGGAGGGATAAGGATGGAACGCGGGATTGGCAGGAAGGGTGGGCTGGGAGCAGAACGCACGTGGCAGAACCAGACGGGCCCTTCGGGCGGGAAAACCCTAACGGGCGGGTCGGGAGGGCGGGCCCAGGCGGCCAGGTCGAGAATGCGTGTTGCTGAAGCGTGAGTGCACCACGAATCGCGATGAGAGCTCGAACGAAAGCGCGATTCCCGAGAAAATCGCCAGAGAAACCAAAACGAGAGCGCGATTCCTGAATGTCGAGGGCGCGGCGTCAGAATGATTTGCTCGGAAATCGCTCGCGAGAGCGCGATTCCTGCATAACTTGTGAGGAACTCCCGTGCAAAAACGCGATTTGGAAATAGATCGTGAGGAATGGTCCGACGGGAGCCGTTGATATTGTATTTCGCGGCCCAACAACGCAGTTTGGTGACACCAAGCGTTCTCTGATAAAAAAGGCGCGAGCCCCGATGGTGGGCATTTCATGTGAAAAATACTTCTGTTACCAGAGGGGGGCAACAACAATTATTTTTTACAAATCAGACATCAACAACAGCAGCAACAGCAACAGAAACAGCAGCAGCAACATCAGCAACATCAGCAGCAGCAGCAACGACAACAACCACCACCGCCGCAACAACTACAATAACAACAACAACCACCACAACAACTAGATCACCAGCGCCATTAACAGCAGCAGCAACAATAACAACAACAACAGCAGCAACAACAACACCAACAACAACACCAACAGCAACAGCAGCAATAGCAACAACAACAACAACAACAACAACAATCATTTTACCCGAACGCTCAGTGTTCTCCCCAGTGCCAGGGTTTTCATGCGACGCCAGCCAATACCCCCACTTCGTGGGGGGGCAATGCAAGCTCTACCAAACATCCACACGACTCTCGGGAACCACCCACACCCAGCTTCCCGCCCTATGACGTCAGGACACTTCACTTCGTGGCGCGCGGACGATCGTGGATACTACACTGGCGTGGAGTACACACCCGCAGAGGTTGATCACTTGTTTGGGCCCCGCATGTGCCCCGCATGGTGCATTTGTTGCGTATGACATACATAGTACAGAGAGACAGAGAGAGAGAGAGCAAGACAGAGAGCCAGTGGAGAGAGAGATAGAAAGAGATTCGTCACATGTGTGAGGCAACCTGAGAAGCCAACTTGGAGCCAACTTGGAGCCAACTTGGAGCCTCTTTGGAACCTCTTGGGGGCCTCTTGGAGTCCTCTTGGGGCCTCTTGGGACCATCTTGGGCGCCTCTTGCGGCCTCATGGGCGCCTCTTGGGGCCATCTTGAGCGCCTCTTGGGGCCATCTTGGGTTTTAAAGATTCATGAAGAGCCCGCGGGTGGATTTTGATATTTTTCGGATGAGAAAGTCTTGCGTTTGCATATGTTTTCGGAACATCGCATCTTGAAATTATTGAAATCACATTATGTTTGGCAGGATTTCGGCACGCGCGCGCGGCGGCCGCGCGCATGTGCACTTCGTGTCATTTTTTGCAAGGGATGGTGGCCCTCGTAGGCTCGCAACCGTTGTTGCAGAAGGTCGAAGCACCTGAAAAGGTTCCTCGCAAAGGCCCTTTTAACAGAAATGTTTAAAATCTGGTGGGTTTCCTAGGAATCCGCAAGAGCGCGCGGAAGGACATTTTGACAATTTTTTCTGAGAAAACCATTGGGTTTTTGATGTTTTTATGTTAAAATCGTTACGAAACCTAAGGTTTTGGAAGGATTTCGTCTTGCGCGCACGAATGTCCACTTTACCTTATTTTTTGCAAGGGATTCTTGCAATTTGATCAAGTAAAAACAAGAATTTTCATTTTCTATTGTTTTTTGCAAGGGAAAACGAGCGTCAACAAAAAACCGGATCCGGAGCTCATCCACTTTTCTGAAGCTTTCGCGAAAAAATGATGAAAATGTAGCTGCGGCCTAGGCGCGGCGCAGAGGTCGCGCACCAGGGGTCCCAACAATAATAATTCTTTAGAAGGAATAATGTTCAACAACAACACCAACAACAACAACACCAACACCAACACCAACACCAACACCAACAACTACACCAACACCAACAACAACATCAACACTAGCAACAACAACAGCAACAACAACAACACCAACAGCAACAACAACAACAACAACAGCAACAACAACAACGGCAACATTCCGTTTAAGATTGTTCGCTCCTATCGGCTCACGTGCCGTTCGCCACGTGTCCCGAACCCTCGGTGCCCGCCCTCTTCGTCGTCGATCGCACCCCCCATGGGGGCATACCTTCCTTGTCTGTCACTCGCGAGTAGAGCAAGACGGATGGGACGGAGCACGGGGGAGGAGAGGACGGATGGAAGGGGGAAAGAGAAGGATGAAGCACGAGAGGAATGAGCAAGATGGAAGCACGTGGCAGAAATAAACGGGCAGATCGGGAGGGCCAGCGGGTCGGGAAGGCTGGCCCAAGTCGAGCAGGCGGGTTGCTGAAGAGTGGTTCGAGCGATACCGCGATTCCCAAGTAAAATGCGAGAGGGGCCAAAGGGAAAGCATGATTCCTGAGCGTCGAGGGCGCTGCGTCTGAAAAAATTGCGAGGGAGTCCCCCACGGTAGCGCGATTCCTGCATGCACTGTGAGGAAGTCCCGCACGAGACCGCGATTTTGAAATAACCTGTGAGGGCCAGGGGCCCAATCTGAGCCTCAAGACTTTTCTTTCTACACAAAGCAGCCTGGTGCCATCTGCTGGCGCGGCGTCCGCGCAAGCATAGGGCGAAACAGGCATGGCGCGGCCAGGACCAACGCCGAGCGGGCGGCGGCGGCGGGTGACACCTCGGGACCTGGCGACACCGCGGCAGGTCCACAGCACTGCGTACCAAACAGGGCCGGGGAGCGTACCGGAGGCCGTCTGGGAGCCTCTGAGGGGGCTTCTTGGGGGCTTGCTGGCCGGGGGGGGGGCAGGATGGGCGGGGAGCGCTCCAGCAGGATTGGCCCCAATGGGCCTCCCTTGAGGCCCTCTTGATGACCTGTTCGGCCGTCGTGGAAATCCCCGCAACCGACATGAAGGCCTCTGGGCGGGAACTCCCTGGGCGCCCTCCGGAGGATTTGGGAGGCTTCTCGGGGCTGCGTCATTTCGCGGATGAAGTGATCGTTAGAGGAAGTACGGAGAACATGTTTGGAGAATAACAACAATTTTTCGGATCTCATGTGGCGGATGATAGCGACGACGAGAGGAGAAGGAGAGCCAAGATGATGGGACCCAAACCAGACCCCACATCTCTTGGGACGCGCTCGGCGCGGGAGGGGTCGCAGAAACAGTGTTCCTGGGTGTCCGCGGCTAGATTGGACAGTTTGTGTTTGCAACCCCTCCCGCACGAGATGTGTCCCAAGAGGTGCGGGGTGTGGTTTTTGGTGTCTAATCATCAGATTATTTCTGGAGCGTCGCTTTCTCAAACCAACTGGGATCTTCTAGGAACATGCCAGAGCCGTTTCCAAGAAGCTGCGGTAGGCTTTCCTGGGAGCCTCCGGGGAGTGTCCCTGCGGCCGTCTGAGGAGCCCCTGCGGGTCTTCGTGGGGGCTTGCTGGTCGGAGGGGGGGCGGGATGGGGCGCTCCAGAGTTGGCCCTGTTGGGCCTCCCTCGGGGCTGTCTTGTTTGAAGGGGCCCCAGGACACACAAATAAATACACACAAATAACAGGATTCCCCATATTTTGCCATATTTCCTGGGTTTCTGTCTTCCCGCCCAATTCCCATATTTTCCCATATTTTCCTGGGACTCGACGATGAATTGTGTCTGTGTGTTTCTTTCCCTCCTGATTGTTGCTGTTCGGCCGTCTTGCGAGTCCCTGGAGCTGTCTCGAGGGCCTGCGGGGCCGTCGTCGAAGGCTCACTCTCGGGAGCTCCGTGGGCGCCCCCGGGGCCTCGCTTGGGGGGGCTTGCTGGCCGTGGGGGGGGCGGGCGGGATGGGCGGGGAGCGCTTCACACTCGGATCAAGCGGGAGTGCATTTGGGCGTGGCTTCATGGGGGGGGGGTCACAAATGGGGGGGTCAGAAAAGGTCCCCTTTCGTGCCCCTTTCGGGCCCCTCCAAAGCCCCAGGGGGCTCGTTTAGGTGCCGTTTGGGTACCTTTTCGGGCCACACTCGCCACCCCCCCATTTATGATCCCCCATTACGCAGCGCCCAACGTATGCAGTCAACAAAGATGCCGGGTCAGGTTGGTGTTCGACCACGGATGTACCAGCGTTAGGTCGGGCATGTCCTCTTGCTGGCGGGTTTTGGTCGAAAAATGCAAAAATAGTCCAAACATGTTGAAACATATCCAAAAAGAATCGAAACAAATCTTCCCGCGACTATTTTCTTACTGTTTTCGAATACTCCTCCTGTAGAGGGACGTGCCCGACTTGATACCAGCGCCGATGCTGAATGAAACCGCATCCCAGGGGGGTGAAGGCGAGAGAGCGTGGCAGGGGGAGGAGGCGCAGGAGCGGCGGCGCTTGGGAGGCCCGCTCTCTCTTTCTCTCTCTCTCTCTCTCTCTCTCTCTTTACAGGCCGCAAGCAGGCCCGAAGGCGCTGGCGACCGTCTCCTCCGGCGAGGCCCTGCTGTCGGGGGAACGAAGCAAGCCAGACACCGAACAACTCGGAGGTCCGCGCGGACTTCTCGCATCGGCGCCAGGACCGCGCGCCGGGGGCGCCGCCAAGGGGGCCCCCGGCGCCGATCCGAGAAGTCCGCGCGGACCTCCGAGTGGTTCTGTGTCGATGACTACCTACCAGACCACCCCAACCCAACCCGAAGACCCGAATTTCGGGTTGGGGGGGGGTATGGGCTCCATGTGTGTTGTTTCGATGTTCCCGGGACCCCCCCCCACTGGAAAAGGAGGGCAAAGTGAGGCCTTCGGGTTTGGTGGGGGTGCTTTGGTGGGTGCCCTGACCTTCCAGAGAGCTATTTTTTAGCACGGGAGGCCTAAAAACCTAAAAAACGAAACGAAACTGCCCAAAACCAAGACGTAGAATAGCCCTGGGATAGGTTTGTGAGTCGCGTGCTATTTTCTAGCCCTCCTGGAAGGTCGGGGTGGTGACACGTCTGGCAGTCCTTCGCTCCCCCCCGCTGAGCGGCCGCCCCCCCGGCAGGACCGCGTCCACGCACCAGGCCCCGAGGCCCAGCCTGCGGGCCCGGTGCTCGGCCGCCAGCTGGCCGCAGAGGCTCGGAGGAGGGCCCGGCGAGGCGACAGCGCGGCGCGCGGGCGGCCCTCGGCGTGCTCCGGGGGGGGCCTGCCGGGCTCCCTGCGAGAGGCGCCTCCCGCCGCCCCGGCGGGACATCCGTGGCGAGCACTGTGTTGCGCCCATCCTCCTCCCGCCTCCCCTCCTCCCCCTCCTCCTCCTCCTCCCTCCGCCTCCCTCCTCCCTCCTCCCTCCTCCCTCCTCCCTCCTCCCTCCTCCTCCTCCTCCTCCTCCTCCTCCTCCTCCTCCTCCTCCTCCTCCTCCTCCTCCTCCTCCTCTTGGGGAGGCATCTCTTGCTTCCTTTTTCACAGCAATGCTTGTGTTGCTCCCATCGTACTTACGGACCACATCCCAGAAAAAAAATTCGAGCACCCAGAAAAGTATCGAAGCAGTGTCGAACGAATATCGGCTCCCAAGGCCCGACACGTGGACATACTGCAGTTTCGGTGCTTTCCTGACGCTCGGAAATTCTTTCTGGTGGTCAAGGCTAAAGTCGATTGGAACATCATACGTCGAGCACAGAATGCACGAGGGCCCCAGGACGGGTCCATGTCGAACCACGAAGCGGGTTGGACCCCAGGAGGGGCCAGGGGACCACTTTCGAGCGGACCTGGACTGCTGGGCGGGAGAACCGCTGCTATCTTCAGAAGGAGAAAAACGGCATCAACGTAAACGTTTTGCGCTCCGCGCGGATCCCTTGGATCCGTGCCGGACCACCACCCCCTGGCGCGCGGAGCGCGCCAGGGACGGCGCCAGAGGCGCCGCCAGGGGGCCCAGCGCGGATCCACGGAACCCGCGCGGAGCGCCAAAAGCTTACGTCTATGGCGTTTTTCTTCCCCGAATCTCGACTGGCCCTCCTCCGAGAGGTCCGCGAGGCGCGCGGCCGGGTCCGCCCTGATTCTGGCGAGCTCCGCCCCGCCGAGCGTCACGAAGCGCACCGCGTCGCCGTCGAGCAGCGCCTGCAGGAACACCGCCTGCGCCGCCAGACCGCGACCATCCATCCACTGCCGCGGGGCCGCGTCCCGAGGGCTCCTCGAGAGCTCGGGGCACGACTCCGAGGCGGTGGATGTGGGCAGAGTACGGCGGCGGAGCGCCGGCAGCAAATGAGGTGTGTAAGTCAGGCCGGCGGCCAGCCCGGGGAGGTCGCACCGACCATCATCAGGCAAACCGCACGCCACCGCGGTGCCATCGCTCCTGAGCAGCACCGTGTGGTCTCTTCCGGCAGCAACCTGCGTATAGCTCAGGTCGGCACGAAGCACCGGGATGAGGTGGCACTGACCAAAATTGCTCCGGCCGCAGGCCACCGCGGTGCCATCGCTCCTGAGCAGCACCGTGTGGTCTCCCCCTGCAGCTACTTGCAAATCCGCTGATCGACGTGTGAGTTCTACAAGAATCAGTGGGGCTCAAGGCGAAGCTCCTGCTCCACTAGTGGGTAGAGTAGAGCAGCGCAGAGTAGGGCAGAGCAGAACAGAGCAGTAGAGTAGAGTAGAGTAGAGTAGAGTAGAGTAGAGTAGAGTAGAGTAGAGTAGAGTAGAGTAGAGTAGAGTAGAGTAGAGTAGGGTGGGGGGAGTAGAGTGGAGTAGGGTAGATGTTAGAATAGAGCCGGCCAGAGTAGAGTAGAGTAGAGTAGAGGAGAGGAGAGTAGAGTAGGGTAGAGTAGAGTAGAGTAGAGTAGGGTGGGGGGAGTAGAGTGGAGTAGGGTAGATGTTAGAATAGAGCCGGCCAGAGTAGAGTAGAGGAGAGCAGAGCGGAGCAGAGTCCACCCAGTCCAGTTCAGTCTACTCCAGTCCAGCCTACTTCAGTCCACCCTTGTCCACTTCATTTCAGTCTTCTGATCTCCTTGGAGCCTACGCTGACCGACACTCCAGGGAGTCCCGAAACACCCACACAATGGCCACGCGCCAAGAACACCACAAGACTCGTTCGGCCCGTGTGTGATTGCGCTGGGAGCGCCCCAGGTCGGCGGCACACGCCGAAGGCCACCATCATAGCTCAGGTTGGGGACCAGCGCGGGGATGTCACACTGTCTCTGACCTCTCTGGCCGCAAGCCACAGCGGCACCATCGCTCCTGAGCAGGACCGTGTGACACCTTGCGGCGGCAACTTGCGTGTAGCTCAGGCCGGCAGCCAGCGCGGGGAGGTCGCACTGACCGTCACCGTTCTGGCCGCAGGCCACCGCAATGCCATCACTCCTGAGCAGAACGGTGTGGTCCTTCCCGGCAGCCACTTGCGTGTAACTCAGGTCGGCGGCCAGCGGGGGGAGGTCGCACTGACCCGTACAGTTCCGGCCGCAAGCCACCGCAGCGCCATCGCTCCTGAGCAGCACCGTGAAGGCTTCTCCGGCAGCAACTTGCAAATAGCTCAGGTCGGCGGCCAGCGCGGGAAGGTCGCACTGCAGAAAATCGTTCCAGCCGCAGGCCACCGCGGTGCCGTCGCTCTGGACCAGCACCGTGTGTGCCCCTCCGGCGGCAACTTGATGATAGCTCAAGTCGGCGACCAGCGCGGGAATGTCGCACTGACCACGAAGGTTCTCGCCGCAGGCCACCGCGGTGCCATCGCTCCTACTAGGAAAAGGGAAAAAACATAAACATAAACCTTTGGTTCTCCGCGCGGATTTCTTAGATCTGCGCTGGACACTCCTCTTTGGCGCGCGGAGCGCACCAGGGGGGGCCCAGCGCGGATCCAAGAGATCTGCGCGGAGCGCCACAAGATGATGTTCGTGTTTTTGTTCCTTCTTCGACCTGAGCAGCACCGTGTGGTCGTCTCCGGCGGCGAACATCCGCGAGAGTCGAGCGGGGGGGCCGCTCGATGACGAGGCGAGTCGCGCGAGCGGGCTGCGACGTGGCTCGGGCCACGAGCGGCAGGCGCGACGAGAGGCGCGCCGCGCCGCGCCGAGGCGGGCGAGAGCGACACGTTCGTCCGCTCGCGTGTCGATGGAGTGGCGAGAGACACACTGCGCGCCGCGCCCGCGCGGGAGCCCCATCCTCAGGAGCAGTGAGCGCGGCGCCAAGGCGAGGGCGACCGCTGGATGCGCGCCCCGCCCCACTCCTGCCACGCCGCGTGCAGCGTCGACGCCACAACGACCATGCCGCGAGGAAAAGGCGGCGACGCTGCACCGGGGAGACGCAAAAAAAAAGTACCGGTGCCGCGCTCCCCGGACCTCTGCCGGAGGCCCAGGACGTGTCGAGGCGAAGCCGATTGGTGGCGACGAGGCTCTCCCAGGAGGCCCAAGAAGGGGAAGACGAGAGGAGGGTAGAGGTACGGGTCAGGGCTGAACCTGAGCGGCGTTCTTCGTGTTCGTCTTGGTTTCTCCCTCGCTTTTGTCTCGAAGCCGCCTGTACCGCAAAACGGAGTCGAAGCGAAAACGGCCCACGAAGTCACCAAAAACACCGTTTGGGTCCAGCCCTGGTATGGGTACCTTTGCCTTCTCGGATGCGCCGCTCCCAGGCACCATGCGGCGATGGGTCCTCGCTCTGAATCCGCAGCGCCCCGCGTCCGCACGACCTCCTCCCGCCTGCCCCCGCCAGCTGGCGGGGCGCGTCTCGCCTCCCGCTGCCCCAGCTCCTCCTCCTCCTCCTCCTTCTCCTCCTCCTCGTCCTCCTCCTCCTCCTCCTCCTCCTCGTCCTCCTCCTCATCCTCCTCCTCCTCCTCCTCCTCCTCCTCCTCCTCCTCCTCCTCCTCCTCCTCCTCCCTCATCATCCTCGTCCTCACCCTCCTCGTCCTCCTCCTCGTCCTCCTCCTCCTCCTTCTCCTCGTCCTCCTCCTCTTCCTCCTCCTCCTCCTCCTCCTCCTCCTCCTCCTCCTCGCACCTGCCCTCACCAGGCCCATTTCGGAACACCCCTAGCACGTTTCGGGGCCCCACGGGGAGCTCCACCGAAGGCACCGGTGGCAGAGTTCGGAGACGTGCCCGCGGCCATGTCGGCACACCCCTCCCACGATTCGTGGCCCCACGGGGAGCTCCACCGAAAGCCCTGGTGGCAAAGCTCGGATACGTGTCCGCGCCCATGTCGGCAAACCCCTCCTACGAGTCCTGGCCCCATACGGGAGCTCCACCGAAGGCCCCAGTGGCTCCTAGGGGGTCTAGAGTGAGCTAGATTTGAGCTATCATGTCTAACAGGAGGGGACAGGAGGAGGAGAGGGAGCGAGGCGGACGAGGAGGAGGAGGAGGAGGAGGAGGAGGGGACAACGACGAGGAAGAGGCGGAGGCGTTTTTGAACATGACCGTGCTTCACGGTCGTGGCTGCGGTCCTTCGCCTCGAAGGGCTTTGTGTGCGTCAGTCGGGGTGTGACCCTGTGGGCGGACACACACAGTGGCCCTGACACTCCGACCGGACAGGTTCGGCAGAAAGCGTACTCGATAGAAGTATCCCACGGTTGTTCCATCCCGCCCATCCGTCGTCGCCTTGGATGTCGCTGCCGATGTTCTCACCTGCCTTGCGGTACTCACACGCAGTTGCATGTGACTGGGTCCTTCGCCCGAAAAAGTCCCCCGCAGTTGTGGATAAGAGTGAGGGGTCGGCGGGGCCGGCGGCAGTCTGCGAGGCTATGAAGACGCCCGCCGCAGGCGCCGATTTCTAAACACATTGCACACCGAGCCCACCTCAGGCGAAGATATTCGTCAAAGCAGTGTGGGTGGGTCGCGGGGGGTGGGTCGCGAATGGGTTGCGGATAGGTCGCGGGGTTTGTCTCGGGATTGGTTGCGGGGTGGGTCGCGGAGTGGGTCGCGGGCGAGGGCGACAACAACAACAACAACAACAACAACAACAACAACAACAACAGCAACAACAACAAAAACACCAACAACAACAACAATAACAATAACAACAACAACAACAACAACAACAACAGCAGCAGCAGCAGCATCAACAACAGCAACAACAACAACAACAGCAACAACAACAACAACAACAACAACAGCAACAGCAACAGCAACAGCAACAGCAACAGCAACAACAACAACAACAACACACAACAATACTAAGTTCAAGACTGTTCGCTCTTACCTGCTCGCGTGCAATTCAACACGCGTATCCTAAATCCTCGGTGCTCTCCCTCTTCGTCTTCGATCGTCCCCCTTGGGAGTATATCTTTCTTCCCTGCCACGTGGATTTAGTACAGCCCCTAAAGCGGGGGAAGAGACGACGGATGGAAGGGGGAGAGAGAAGAATGCCGGGGGGAACGAAAGGGGGATAGCAAAGGGTAGGATAGAGAATCAACTCACGTAGCTGACTTTCCAAGCGCCTCCCGGCGCCGGGAGGCGCCCGTGTATCGAGGAATGGGCCCGGCGGCGAGGCCGAAACCAGCTGCATGCAGCAGATGTCGTTCCCCCCCCCCCTTTCCCTATCCCCCCCTTTCGTTCGGCCCGAGAATGGAGCACGAGGGAGATCAGCGAGAAAGGGCTCGGAGCAGAAAGAACGTGGCAGAACCAGATGGGCAGATCGGGCGGGTAGACCCTGACGGGCGTGTCGGGAAGGCGGGCCCAGACGGCCGGGACGAGCGGGCTGGTCGCTGAAGCGTAAATCGAACGTGAGTCACGAGGAAGTTTCGAGCAATAGCGCGAATCGAAAGTAAATCGTGCGGAAATGCAACGAGAGAGCGTGACTCCTGAGTCTTGTGGACAAGGCGCCGCAATACATTGTCAGCAGGTACCACGCGAGAACAATTTGAGGACCAAGTCTGTTCCTGATAAAAGAAAGTATGCGGACCCTGGGACGAACGCTGGAATAGAAAATCACTAGGTGTACTGGGCCAGGGAGAATAACAACACCTATTATTCAACAGTGTGAATGAAATAATTTCAAAGCTGTTCGTTTATATATGCTCGTGTGTCACTCAACGTATACCCCGCACCCTAGACACCCGACCTCGTCGTATTAGATCGGGCCCCCCCTGGGCGTATACCTTCCGTACCTGCCACGTATAGTTGGCGCAGCCCTTGACACGGGAGAAGGCAGGAAGAAGGGAAGAGACAACGGGCAGTGAGAAGGCTGGAACACATGTGAGCTCTGCAGACACGGGAGCAGGAATGCAAGCGGCCAAACCAGACGGACGGGCCGGGCGGGCGGATCCAAACGGGCAGGTCGAGCAGGCGGGCCCCGACGGCCGGGTCGAGCAGAGCAGGCGGGCCTCTGAAGCGCCAATCTAACATGAATCGCGAGGCGAGCGATACCGCAAGCGGCAGAACCAGACCGGCGCGTCGGGCGGGCGGACCCCAACCGGCAGGTGTGGTGGGCGGGCCCGGACGGCCGGGTCGAGCAGGCGGGCCTCTGAAGCGTCAATCTACCAGGGATTCGCCAGCCCAACAGGCCAGAGGCGTGCTAAGATCCCTGGTCACAGGTTCATAGTATTTCTAGTGCGCGCGCGCAGAGCGGCCCCTAGGGACACCTGGACGAGAAGTACCCCGGCTGATGCCCGGGCGATGCCCGGCTGACTCCCCCAAGGCGCTCCAGGAGCGCGCCAAGAGGGCGCCGGGACGCCCACTACACGGCCCAGCAGGCCCCGAGTCCCCGAAAGATCGTTCCAAGACGGCCCAGATGGTCTCAGATGGCCCCAGAGGCCGCGAAGAAGCCCCAAGAGAGCCTCAAGAGGCTCCAAGAGGGCCCCAACAACCGAAAATCGCCTCATTGCTTTCGGAAAAAATGCATTTGTTGCATGTACGACGTTTGGGGGTTCACAGCGTCCAGACCTGCCCCAGAGGCTTCAAACATCGTCCCCAGACGGCCCGACACGCCCCCAAGACGGGCCCAAGAGAGCCCAAGGGGGTCCTAAGACGGCCCAAGAAGCGCCCCAAGACGGCCCAAGATAGCAGAAGACAGCCCACCCCAGACGGCCCAAAAGGGCCCCAAAACGACCCCAAGAGGGGCCCACGAAAGGGATCAGGAACCGAAAAGGCCAGCCTTCAGCCCCAAGAGGCCCCCAGGAGGCCCCAAGAGGCCCTCAAGAGGCCCCAAGGGGCCCCCAAGAAGTCCCAAGAGGTCCCCAGCAGGCCCCAACACGGCCCTCAAGTGGCTTCAGAACTGCCTCCCAGAGGCCCCCGAGAGGCCAACCGTAAGAGCCCCGCCAACACCCATGAGGCCTCTGACCCACCACCCAGGCACGGTCAGAGGCGTGCTAAGATCTCCGGTAACTGCTTGACAATGTTTCGACTTCGCGCGCGCGGGGCGGCCCCTGCGGGGTCCCCAGACGCAAAATACCCCGGCCAGGTCCCCGGCAGGGTCGGGCCAGGGATGGTGTTCCTCCCGGGCGCGGCTTTCGGGCGCCCCAGAGCGATCCAAGAGGGCCCCGAGAGGCGCCCAAGAAGGTCCAAGAGGGCTCCGAATCGCCGAACGATTTGCACCGCATTGACAACAACACCCCAACAAAGGACAGCGGCGATGCAATATGGACCGGCGGAGTGAGCGAAGCAATTCAATAACCAGGCGAGCGACAGCGCGAATCAAAAGTAAGAAGCGTGTGGAGATCCAGAGTGAAAACGTATTTCCTGAGTGCTGACGGTGCGGTACCGCAAGAAATTACGACAAGGTACCACGCAAGTGGGATTCCTGGATATCAATGTGGGGGGGTCCCGAGCGAGAGCGCGATTTCAAACGGGGCGCGATGAAGTCTCAGGCGGGAGCCAGTGTTGTGGCAAGCCATAGGCCACGGACACAATCTGAGGCGCAGGACTCCCCCTAGTGAAAGAACAGCAAGGCTCGAGCCCTAGGAGGCGAACTTGAGTTGAAAAAACACATTGGGCACCGGGGACGAACTCAACAACGAAACAGCGCAAAAACGAAACAGTAACAACAAAACAACAACAATAATCAGTATCTGCTCGAGTGTCCAATAACGCCCGTATCTGCTCGAGTGTCCAATAACGCGTATTTCACAAACCCTCAATACCCGCACTCTTCGTCTTCGATCGAACCCCTTTTGGGGGGTAACCCTGCAAGCCGGGCCCCGGCAAGCGGTGGGGCGGCCGCGGACCGTCGGCCTGGCCAGCGGCAGCGCTGATCGGCGGGGCGGCCGCGGACCGTCGACCCGACCCCAAGAGGGACGGACAGGGACCGACCACGACGACGACAACGACGACGACGACGACGACGACGACGACGACGTCGACGACGACGGCGACGACGACGACGACGACGAGCGAAAGCGAGAGAGAACGACAGCAGGGCCACAAGGACACGAAGTAGGCCACGAAGGGCGACAGCGGGGACACAAAGGGAATGCGTATGGGGCCACGAAGAGCGCGAACGAGCGGGGGCCACGAAGGGCAGATAATGCGGGGCCACAGAAGGCAATGATGGGGCCACTGAGGGTAGCAACTGGGCCACGTAGGACAGTGAGGGGGCCACAAACGGCGACAGCGGGGTCACGAAGGGCATGCACATGGGGCCACAACGGGCGCGAACGAGCGGGGGCCACGAAGGGCATACGTATACTGGGCCGCGGAGGGCAAGGACGGGGCCACTGAGGGCAGCAACGGGGCCACGAAGGGCAGCGAGGGGGCCACGAAGGGCGACAGCGGGGCCACGAAGGGCATGCATATGGGGCCACCACGGGCGCGAACGAGCGGGGTCCACGAAGGGCATACATATATGGGGCCACGAAGGGCAGCGAGGGGGCCACGAAGGGATGCAACGGGTCCACGAAGGGCAGCAAGGGGACCACGAAGGGCTGCAACGGGGCCACGAAGGGCTGCGATGGGGCCACGAAGGGCAGCGAGGGGGCCACGAAGGGCTGCAACGGGGCCACGAAACAAAGCGAGGGGGCCATGAAGGGCTGCAACGGGGCCACGAAGGGCAGCGAGGAGGCCACGAGGGGCTGCAACGGGGCCACGAAGGGCAGCGAGATCCCGTTTCCTAGGTAATCTGTGAGGGAGTCCTAAGCGTGAGCGCGACTCCTGGGTGCCTGGGTGTCGGGAGCGCGGCGCTCGAGTAAATTGCAGGAAATTCCAAAGCAAGGGCGCTAATCTTTAGTACATTGCAAGGAAGTCTCCAGCCAGAGCGCGACTCCAGAGCGCCAGGAGAGCGATTCCTGAATAAATCGTCAGGAAGTCCCAAGCGAGAGCGCGATGTCTGAACCAAATGCGAGGAAATCTCGGGCGGGAGCGAGGGTCCTGCCCAAATTGTGAGGACGTCTCAGGCGGGAGCCGTCGTTGTTGTAACCCGGGGGCCAGGGGCCCAGTTTGAGCCTCAAGACTCTCCCTGGTAGAAAACAGGGTGCGAGCATCGGGGGGCACACTCTGATTGAGAAAGACAGTATGCACCGGTGTGGGGGGGATCAGCAGTAATTGTTCTTCAGAAATGAGAATTCAACAATCACCACCACCACCACAACAGCACCAACAACAACAATCATCTGAAGACTACTCGCTCTTACCTGCTCGCATGCCACTCAACACGTATATCCCAAACCCTCGGTACCCGCCATATTCGTTGTCGACCGTACCCACCTTAGGGGGTATAGATTCCCTAGCTGCCGCGTGTAGTTGGCGCAGCCCCTAAAACAGAGAAAGAGAGGACGGATGGAATGTGGAGGGATAAGGATGGAGCACGAGAGAGAGTAGCAGGAGGGGGACAAAGAGCAGAAAACACGTGGCAGAACCAGGCAGGCAGATCGGCCGGGTAGACCCTAATGGGCGGGTCGGGAAGGCGGGCCCAGGCGGCTAGGTCGAGCAGGCGGGTTGCTGAAGCATGCGTCCTGCATGAATCGCGAGGAATTCTCACCTGTCAGCGCGGGTCCTAAATACATGGCGAGGAGATTCACAGCGAGAGCGTGATTCCTGAGTGTCGAGGGCGCGGCGTGTGAATCAATTGCTAGGAAGTCCCACGCGAGATCGCGATTCCGGTGTAAAACTGTGAGGACGTCGCGCACGAGAACGCGATTTGGACATACTCTGTGAGGAACTATCAAGCGGCAGCCGTTGTTGTTGTTGTTGTTGTAAATTAAAAGCCAGCGGCCCAGTTTGGTGACACTGCGCTTTCCATCGAAAAAACACGGTGCGAATCCCAAGAGGAACACTTGAAGTGAAAAACAAAATGGGGCCCGGAGAAAGGGAATCAACAATACTTATTCTCAAGTAGTGAGACTTCAGCAACAACATGAGCAACAACAAACGCAAAACCACCACCAACAACAACAACAGCAGCAGCAGCAACAACAACAACTACACCCACAACAACGACAACAACAACAACAAAACCGATCATTTTTCGACTGTTCTTACTGGCACGCGTGTCCTGCATTACGTAAACCCCAACCCTCGATACCCGCCGACTTCGTCTTCGATTGCACCCCCTTGCGGGGGGGAATATCTTGCCACCGACTGAAGTGCGAGGAACTCTTGAGCGAGAGCGCCGGGAGCGCCGTTCCTGAGTTCGGAGACCTCTCTGGCCATGGGGCTCTCGGAATACATATGGAGAAATATCGAACTTGAACCCTTGTCGCCGTGTCAGGGCCTCCACCAACTTGCCTGAATTACGTAGAAGTCTCGAACGAGAGCGCCGCTCTTGAGTTCGGGGGCCTCTCTGGCAAGAGCCTCTTGCGAGTACATCTTGAGGAAGTGTCGAACGAGAGCCCTTGTCGTCGTAGTTGGGCCTCCACCAATTTGACTGAATTCCGAGAAGGTCTCGAGCGAGAGCGCCGTTTCTGAGTTCGGGGGCCTTCCTAACCAGTGGCCAGGGGCTCTCGGAGTAATTCGTGAGGAAGTATCGAGCAAAAGCCCTTGTCGTCGTCGCTGGGCCTCCGCCAGCTTGGCTGACTTGCCAAGAGGTCTCGAGCGAGAGCGCCGTTCCTGAGTCCCGGGGGCCTCTCTGGCCACGGTGTCTCGGGGTAAGTTGTGAGGACATCTCGAGCGGGAGCCGTTGTCCTCGCAGCTTGGCCTCCAAGGGCCCACATTTACACTCAAGCTAACGCTCGCACAAAAACCTCGCTTTCAGAGAAAATGTAGCCAGCGTCGAGGCGAGAGCGCGCGGAACCGTTGCTGGAGACAACCGTAATTATTCTCTGGAAATGAATATTCAAAAACAATCATCCGGTTGAGACTGTCCGCTCTTATCTGCTCGCGGGGGCCACTCAACACGAATATCCCGAACCCACGATACCCGCCCTCTTCGTCCTCGACCGTACCCCCGTTAGGGGGTATCTCTTTCTTACCTGCAGCGTGTATTTCGCGCAGCCCCTGAGGCAGGGGAAGAGAGGACGGATGGAAGGAAGGACAATGGGGAGGGAGGAGGATGGAGCACGGGCTAGGAGCAGAAAACACGTGGCAGAACCAGATGGGCAGATTGGGCGGGTAGACCCTACCAGACGGGTCGGGAAGGAGAGCCCAGGCGGCCTGGTCGAGCAAGGGAGTTGCTCAAGCGCGCGTTCTGCATGAGTCGCAAGTCTCGAACGACAACTTGATTCCCAAATCAATCGTGAGGAAATCCACAGCGAGGACGTGACTCCTGAATGTCAAGGGCGAGGCGTCTGAGGAAGTCCCACGCGAGAGCGCGATTCCTGATTAAATTGTCAGGAGGTCCCGCGCGCAAGCGCGATGTGAGAATGACATGCGAGGAAGTATCAGCCGGAAGCCGTTGTTGCTGTTGTAGCTCGGGATCAGCAACGCAGTTTGACCCCATTCACTCTCCCTGTTAAAAACCAGGGTGCGAGCCCTGGGGGAAACACTTCAATTAAAAACACAATGGTCACCGGAGGGGGGCGGACCAACAGAAATAATTCTTCAATAGTGCAAAATTCAACAACAAGGATAGGCACCTTCCTTGGCACCCGGGGCTCGGGGGCCGACTGGAGCTCTCCTCCATGGAAGAGGCCAGGCTCCTCCACGGCCACCAGGGGCACCAACGACCAACGACCCCCCGCAACAACAACCAACAACAACAACAACAACAACAACAACAACAACAACAACAACAACAACGCACGAGTAAAGGAAAAACAACTCTTCTCCCTCTACTACCACTCGCAGTGCACTCGCTCTGCTGACGTCTGCGTGAGGGCCAGCGAGGCGAGGATCCTATGCAGAGCTCGCGCGCTTTATATGGGATCCGAAGCAGAGCCTACACGGCTTGTGTGAGATCCTATACGGAGCTTGCACGGCTTGTGTGGGATCCTCTGCACACCTTAAACGGTTTCTGGGGGATCCTGTACAAAGCCTGCACGGCTTGTCTGGGATCCGATAAAAACCTACACGGCTTGTATGGAATCCTATACGAAACTAACACGGCGTGTACGGGATCCTGTACAGAGTTTCCACGGCTTGTATGGGGTCCTATACAAAGCGCACACGGCTGTTACGGGATCCTCTACAGACCTTACACGACTTGCATGGGATCCCATACGCATCCTAACCGGCTTTACGGGATCCATCACAGAGCCTACGCGGCTTGTGTGGGATCCTCTACAGAGCTGCACGGCCTGTATGGGATCCTGTACAGAGATTACACGGTTTGCATGGAATCCTGCACAGAACTTTCACGGCACTCACGGGGTCCTATACAAAACATACTAAACGTGTCTGGGATCCTATGCAGAACTCACACAGGTTGTACTGTGATCCAATGCAAAGCTTACCCGGCAAATATGGGATCGTAGATAAAACCTACACGGTAGTATGGGATCCTATACAGAGCTTACACGGCTTGTGTGGGATCCTATACGGAGCTTGCACGGCTTGTGTGGGATCCGCTGCACACCTTAAACGGTTTCTGGGGGATCCTGTACAGAGCCTGCACGGCTTGTCTGGGATCCGATAAAAACCTACACGGCTTGTAGGGAATCCTATACGAAACTAATACGGCGTGTACGGGATCCTGTACAGAGTTTCCACGGCTTGTATGGGGTCCTATACAAAGCGCACACGGCTGTTACGGGATCCTCTACAGACCTTACACGACTTGCATGGGATCCCATACACATCCTAACCGGCTTCACGGGATCCATCACAGAGCCTACGCGGCTTGTGTGGGATCCTCTACAGAGCTGCACGGCCTGTATGGGATCCTGTACAGAGATTACACGGTTTGCATGGAATCCTGCACAGAGCTTTCACGGCACTCGCGGGGTCCTATACAAAGCATACTAAACGTGTCTGGGATCCTATGCAGAACTCACACGGTTTGTATTGGGATCCATACCCGGCACGTATGGGATCGTATATAAACCCTACACGGTAGTATGGGATCCTATACAGAGCTTACACGACTTGTATGGCTTCAAATACAAAACGTGCACGGACTGTGCGGGACCTAGCAGTTTCCAATGCGATTCCTCTTGAAACCAATGTAACATCTAAATTAAATGGAGTAGATCCCAGATCCAGCCAACTCACATTGGACACCTAATGGAATTTGCTTACTTTTAAATTTGGATTGAGCAGGCTACAGATCCAGCTTATTCGAATGGAATTCCGATTGGAATCTACTCTACCACCATCATCCCAATCATAATCACAACCATCATTGCCAACATCAGCAACACCACAACCACCTCACCATCAACACATCTAACCATTAACGTCATCTTTACAACCACCATCAGCATCATCATCAGCAGCAGCATACGCACCATCGTTACAATTATCACTATCATTATCATCATCACCACCATAATCAGCATCATTGTCATCATCACCATCAGCATCAGCATCAGCATCAACATCATCAGCATCATCATCATTATCATCATAATTCTCGCGACCACCGCCATCATCCTCGCCATGAAAACGTCAGGAAGCCTCGACAAGCTCCAGGACTCAATTAGGAATCTCTAGGGGATCGCAGCGGCATCCCCAGGAATCCTTCAGGCATCCGCAAGGATCCCTGACGAACCCATGCGATTCCCAAAGGAATCCCTGGTGGAATCCCTCAGGAATCCCTGAGGAATCCCCGGGGAATCCCCAGAAGCCACTTTTAGAATCCTCAGAAATCATCTGGGAGTCCGTATGCAAACCTCCAGGATCCTTCACGAATCCCCTGCGGGATACCCCCTGTGGTACCTGAGGGGGAATGAGTACGTTGCGAAGAAAGCTCGGTCGGGAGCCGTCGGCAATGTTGTTGCTGCTGTTGCTGCTGCTGCTGTTACTGGGGGGGGGCGCCCAGGGGCCGTGACCCGTCCCTATTCATCAACAACAGCAATGACGACACCAGCAACATCAAGTTTAACACTGCTCGTTCTTGTCTGCTCGCGTGCCACTACACACGTATATCCCAAACCCTGGGTACCCGCCCTCTTCGTTTTCGATCGTGCCCCATCTTAGGGGGGGATATCTGCCCTGCCTCCCGCGAGTAGTTGGCGCAGCCCCTAAAACAGGGGAATGGGGGAGGAGCGAAGACACAAAAAGGAAGGATAAGGATGGAACACGGGAGAACTTTAGAAGAGGAGGGTCAGGAGCAGCAGCACAAGCGGCAGAAACAGCCTCGCGTCTCGGGCGGGCGGGCCCTGACGGGCAACTCAGCCAGGCGGGCCCGGACGGCCAGGTCGAGCGGGCGGGTCGCTAAAGCGTCAACCCATCACGAATGAAGTTCCGAACAATAGCGTGATTCCCAAGTAAATTGATCGGAAATCCAAAGCGAGAGCGTGCTTCATGAGTCTTGCGGGCACGGCGCCGCAATAAAGTGTGAGAGAATACCACGGGAGACTGCGATTCCTGGACAACTTATGAGGCAGTGCCGCGTGAGAGCACGAATCTGAAATACATTGACAAAATATTAGGCGGGAGCCGTTTCTGTTGTTGTAAACCAGGTGCCCGGGGCGCCATTTGGTGACCACGAACTTCCCATGATAAATAGCAGGATGCGAGCCCCGGGAGGAACACTTCAATTGACACATATAACGGTCACCTGAGGGATGAAAACCATAGGCATTCCTTGAAGCAGAATGCGACACCAACAGCAACAACAATCGTTTTAACACTGCTCGTTCCTATTTCGTCTTCGTTTTCGATCGTACCCCCTTTTGGGCAAATCTTTCTTACCTGCCACGTGCATTTAGCGCAGCCCCCAAAGCGGGGGAGAAGAGGACGGACGGAGGGGGGGGAGAAAAATGGAGCACGAGAGACAGTAGCAGGAAGGGGGTCCTGCGCAGAAAACCCATGGCAGAACCAGACGGGCAGACCGGGCGGGTCGGGAAGGCGAGCCGGGGTGGCCAGGCCGAGCAGGACGGTTGCTGAAGCGTGAGTCCTGCATGAATCGCGAAGTCTCGAGCGAGAGCGCGATTCCCGAGCGAACCGCAAGAAAAACCAAAACAAGAGCGCGACTCCTGAGCGTCGAGGGCGACGGCGTTTGGAAAAAGTGTGAGGAACAAATTGTAGGGAAGTCCTGCGCGAGAGAGCGATGTTGCCATACATTGTGAGGAAGGATCAGGACCAGGCGGGAGCCGTTGTTGTTGAAGCTCGGGGGCTAGGGGGCCAGTTTGACCCTAAAGACTTCCCCTGATAATAAGCAGGGTGCGAAAACGGGAGGGGCACTTCAAATGGAAAGATGCCATGTGCGCCGCAGAATGGATCAACAACACGTATCCGTCAAACGTGAAAGTTTAAACATCACGTTTTAAACTGTTCGCTCCTATCTGCTCGCGGCCCCCATGCCTTCCCGAATAGCTGCCAACCAGAATGCTGCGCTGGCACGTAGCGGAAGTGCAAGAAGCAGCTGGAGCAGATGCGACAAGTTGGGCCCCATCGTCTTAAGACACGAACGCGAATGTGAGTCACACACACGCAAATGCGCGCACACACACACACACACACTTTCCCGTCAGCGGCGATGCGGCGAACTCCGCTCCAGCGAGAGGCTAGAAAGGGGCACTAACGAGCAAATTGGATGCGGATGCGGATGAGGGTGCGGCCTGCGTCGAGGCGCCGCGGGGGCGCTGCAGGGGGGCGCCGGGGCGCCACGGAAGGATGACAAGGTGAAACAAGGGAGGGTGAAACAGGGGATGGAGCAGAGATAGGGATAGACGAGAAAACGGCACATAATATTGCAATGTGTGTGTGACATCTACAGCAATACGCCACTCACTGCTCAACGAAACCTGGCCTCGATGTCCCATTCCTCTGTTGCTTCAAATGCCAGTAAAACTCCGACGCGGTTGTTGGTGGATTCAGAGCCGTTTGTTGCGGGCAACGGGGGGGGGGGGGCCAAGAGGGGGCGGGGAACGGCCGGCTGGCAAAGAGGAGGAGGAGGAGGGAGGAGGAGGAGGAGGAGGAGGAGGAGGAGGAGGAGGAGGAGGAGGAGGAGGAGGAGGAGGGGGGGCAACGGCCGAGAGATAGAAGGGACGCTTTGACGTCGAAGAGTTTGACGATGAGCAGCCGGGGGGGGGGCAGCAGCAGCCAAGCGAGCAGGGCCAGAGCGCGGTGGGCGGCACACACACAAACGAACGAACGATATGGGAAGACCAAGCGCAAGATCACACATTTGCTCACGATTGTTGAAATTAACTGCGTATTAAATTACTGGACATTCCGACCTAACGCGTTGAAACATGTATTGGGTGTCTGGACCTCGGCGTCGCGATATCCGTTCGGGGTGTATCCCTATTTTTTCTTTCCAGAACGGGAAACAGCCATTCACAACAAACAGCGGCACCTAACAGTTGCCGATGGGCTCTACTAAGCGTGTGACCATGTGACCATGTGTTTACTTATAGGCATGACTGGTTTCGACTGTACCCCAAGTGCACATATACATGGACATGCATACGCACGCGTGTACACCGCACCACTATCGTCACGCGTATGTTCGAGTGCCCTCTCTTCGCCCTTACTGACTTACTTGAACAGGCGCTGATGTGCCCGACTTCTGGATACTTGGATTCGCACAGCGAGGCCGATCAAGTGCGCATGGCTGTTTACATGTCCTTGCGTCGACTAGGCTCGATGGCGATCGAGCCTCTCCAAGCGCGCTCCTCATTCTGGTTCTGCGGCTGCCTTCCTCCTCATCCTGCTTCATGCATGGGCCTCGATTCGCACAACCGTGGCTCGACAGTCCTGGCCAACCCGCGGCGTCGGCAAGCTTGCCAACAACACACACACACACATCCACCACCGTAGGCTGGGGAAGGAGTGTCCTCAGGCCCCTGAAAATCCTTAACACTGACTCTTGTTAATACGCCAGAGGGGGTCCAGAAGCTCAAGTTCCGGGCTCTCTCTGGCGCGGGCGGCTCACAGGACATTTCTGGAGGCCTCGGGATGGAGCGCGGCTGGGAGTGCACACTCCTCCCCACATGTTTTCGGCTGACCCCAGGGGCCGTCCTGGAGGTCTCTTGGGGAAAGAGGCCAATGCAAATGTAATCATGTACATGCACCACAAAAAAACATGTTGCTGCATGGCTTTGGCACACTCGTCTCTTCGGTCGCGCCCAAGACGTCCCAATAGACCCCACGTGGTGTCCCAAAACGGCCCCAAATCCCCCAGCAGTGCCCAAGAGGCTCCCCCAAGACCCCAGACGGCCCGAAGAGGGCCCCAAGAGGGGGAACCCGCGCCGACACTTCAGGCCCTGCTCCCCAAGACTGCCCGCGAGACCGACGGCGGGCCTCAAAAAGAGATCCCCGAGAGGAGGCCCCGAAGGAGCCGGCGCCCGCCTGCCTATGCCTGCCTGCCCGTCGGCCGGGCTGCCCCTCGGCGATCGAGGGCGATGGAGCACATCATGCCGCTGACTCTGAACTGCGGATTCGAACGTGTCACGAGTAGGCCTGCCGCGCCGAAACGCAACGCGCAACCCGCAGCGTGTTGGCTCGGAGCTCAACGCGGAGAGCGCAGGCGCACGCTCGGCGCGGCGGCCCAAGCGCGGGCCAGCACGTGGAGCCGACGCGCAGCGCGACGCGGACGTTTCGCACACGGCACGTGCTGCGTGTCATGTCAAGACGGGCGCGTGAGGCCCTGCCCCCCCCAAACCCCACCCGGAACGCACGCGCTCGCAGCCGCAGCCAGCACCCAAAGTGCCTCGCGGGCCCCCTGCGAGGCCTCCCGTGGCGCCCCCCCTCGCAGACGCTCCCCCCCTCCGCCCCGACCAAAAGGGGCCCGGGCACCGAGGGCCCCGCCGCCGGGCCAGGAGATCCCCCAGATTACGTCCGACTTGCTCGCCGTTTCCCTGGCGCGCCCGTAAATGGGGTGCGGACGAGGTGGGCCCGACAGCAAAGTTGGTCCCAGACCGGCAGCGGCCGCTGCTGGGGGCAGTGGGCGACGGGTTGTCTCAAGTTGACCACATCCGCGGCGACACCGGACAGCGAGCTCGGCTCAAAGTGGACATGAGCTTTGAAGGCCTGGAAATTGCCTCCACGGGGGGAAATGATCCTGGATTTCGGCATTGGTGGTAATATTTCGGTCACCTTGGAAGCCAGAATATTACCACCATCACCGAGATCGGGATCTTCGCCCCTCGGTGGAGGCACACCGCCGATATTGGTGTCGGTGTCAACGTGGAGGCCTGCGAAACTGCCGTCGGTCTTCGTACCCAATCCGTTCCATACCCAGTACCGATCTGCCGGGGCGGGGCGGACCGCCCGTCTTGTTTGTTGAGGCGGGCTCCGGGGTAGGTGCTGGCTGCTGGCCTGGCGTCCGCGCGGGGAGAGGTCGCCACGGCGCGGCCAGCGCACTGGCGGCCCCGCACGCGCCGCACGGGGAAAGGCTTAGCTCATCCCGACTCCGGGCGTGCGAGCTGCCACCGTAGACGTGCTGGACCGTTCGCTTCTGTAGAGGCCTCCCAGATAGAAATGGGGTCCGAAAAG
This sequence comes from Prorocentrum cordatum, assembly GCA_963575745.1. Classification (NCBI taxonomy): domain Eukaryota; class Dinophyceae; order Prorocentrales; family Prorocentraceae; genus Prorocentrum; species Prorocentrum cordatum. The sequence continues at coordinate 49,459 of CAUYUJ010019886.1, read as the reverse complement.
ATGGGGTCGGAGGATCGCGCTGGATCGCCGACGAATCGCCGATGCATCGGCGACGTCAGCGGTGCTTCGGCGACGGCGACGTGGAGAGACTCGGCCTCCACACCGCGCCACAGCGGCGATGCATCGGCGATACAGAGCGATGCTCCGACCCCATCTTCTGGCGGACCCCATTCGGGAGGCCTGGATTTTGAGGGGACATGGGCCCAGCCGCCGCCGGTGGGGTAATGATGGGCCAATCTCCCACCACAACTACCATAGCTGGGAGAGGGAAGAGGAGGAGGAGGAGGAGGAGGAGGAGGAGGAGGAGGCCTTCCTCATCCTCCCTTCTCCCCCGTCCTACATCTGGTGGTGGTGGTGGCGGTGTAAGGTTTGCCCATCAGGTAAGTTTCACAGTGTCGGCTGGGCGAGCGGCGACCTGCAAACAACCGCCCTGCGTTTGAGGATCTCCGCCCGGAAGGCGGCCGCGTCGCCTGGCGGGTCGAACTCGAAGGAGTACGTCTTCTCCTCCGGCGCCCCAGCGGCCGGCCCCCCCATCCGGGCATACCCGAGCGAGCGCACCCTGGACGAGGACCTCCTGCGCTGCTGGAGCCGCAGCTGCAGCGACAGGACTCCGTGGGGGAGCAGCACGACCTCGCTCATCTCGCTGGCGAGGTCCAGAGAAAACTTCACTTGGTCCACCGAGCCAGGCTCGCAGACATGCAACTTGCAGCCCTCCAGGATCAGTCTTCGACGGTCGTGGCGCTGCGAGATGCCCCCCGACCCGCGGGCGAGCCTATAGACTTCCGCAGTGAGGCTGGTCGGTGACGAGAGGCACGGCGGCGAGGGTGGCGCACCCGACCAACCCGACTGAGGCAGGCTCGGGCTGGTGCAATGCGACGGCGCGGGAGAGGAGGCGGCGCTGGCCGCCGCCGCCGCTGGGCGCGCCGCAGCAGGCGCTGGGACCCACTGCTGCGCGTCCGTGTCCTCCCTGTCCAGCTGCGGCTGTGGCGGCGCGGTGTTCTGCGACCGGGGCGACTCGCGCTCGTCCAGGTCCAGCCACTGCACCGGCGCCGGCCGCTCCCGCGAAGCGGGCGCAAAGGGCGAGGCCGCGGCCTGCGGACGTGGCGGCTTGAAGGGCGAGGGCCCGGAGGCCACGGAGCGAGGGCTGACGGCGGAAGGCGTGGCGCTGGCCTCGGTCTGCTCCAACTCCCACGGCGCCGGGCCCAGCGACGTGTGGTGCCACATGATACGGCCTCCGGGGCCATGGCGGCAGACCCAGCCGTCAGGTGGGAGGCCGGTGTCCTCTGGAGGGAACCTGCCAGCTAGCGTCACCTCCTTGGGGAAACCACAAGGCAGGTACCGATACCGCTACTCCCTGGACCACTCCCGGGGTGCGTGCTGACCAGACTTTCGAGGCGAATCCAACGGTGGCGACGAGGGCCTCCGAGGAGGCCCGAAGAGGGGAACACGGGCGGAGGGCAGAGGTATGGGCACCTGTTCCTCCTCTGACTCCTGGCTCTGGCTAGCTCCAGGGGCGCTGCAGCCCAGCCCCTGCACGACCGTGTCGTAGGCGCGCCGCCGCAGCGAGCTCTCGCGGTGGCGCCAGCTGCTGCCCTCGCCCGAGCCCGTACTCTGCCTGCGCCCGCTCGCGGAGGAGGACAGCCAGGACCGCTCCCTCTGCTTGTCCTCCTCGTCGTCGCTGCCCTCGAAGGCCTCCCCCGCCAGCGCGAGGCCGTCGTCGGCGTCGAAGAGCGTGGGCTGCGTCCGCGCCGCCGCCATCTCGGTCAGGGCCGGCAGGTCGGGGAAGGCGTCGCCGACGCACTCGCGGAACTGCGGGGAGGCGAACACGTGCTCCAGCTGCATGCAGGCGTCGTGTATCCCCTCGACCATGTGCGGCAGGCGCTCCGGCGCCGAGCGCGAGCGCAGGTCCTCGATGGCCTTCGCCAGCAGCGCCGAGTGGCTCTCCCGTGCCGTGACGGCGCGCTCGATGGCACCGTGCGCTCGGCTGAGCTGGATCTCTGTCGGGATGGGCTTCTTCACCTTCTGGCCTCGCGCCTTCGCCAACACCAGCTCGGTGTCCATGCCCGCGTTGAGCGTGGCGAGGTGCCCCTTCAGCCCGAGGACCTTTGTGGAGAGGCCCAGGGACACGCAAACGAACAGACACAACTCCTAGGACTTCCAACCTCTTCCCACATGTTCTGGGTTTCCGTCTTCCCCCCCCCCTTTCCAATGTTTGCCCATATTGTCCTCGGAATCGCCGATTCATTGTGTCTCTGTGCTCTTCCCCCTCCTGAACCTTATCCACGATCGCGTCCAAGAACGGGTGGAGCCACGGAGCCACCCGGATCATGCCGTAATCGCCCATTCCGTCGCTGATCCTCTGGAAGTGCACGAGCACTTCGCCCAGAAGGTAGACCAGGTGGAACACGGTCTCCGCTGCGTCCACGAACGTCAGCCGGAACTTCTTTAGCCGGGCCTCCCGGAAGGGCCCCGCGAAGCCGGAGTTCGCCTTGAGCGCGTCCCTTTCCAGCTCCTGCCGGACCTCCGCGAAGAAAGTGGTCACGCTGTCCGCCGCGATTGCGGACACCAGCGCCGTCTCCTGCGGCAACATCCGAATCCTACCCCCCCCAACCACCGATTCTCCAGAATCGATGGGAGCCGGGGGCAGGATTCGGGTTTCGCCAAAACGCTCGGCGAATTCCGAATCGTATACCCCCGCCGCCCATCGAGTTGCCTGAATCATGGATGGGCGAGGGCAGGGTTCGGATTTCGCCACCGATCTCCGCCGCCGTCGCCGGCTGACTGGTCGAGCCCGTGGCGCCGCCCGCGGCCGTGAAGCCGCTCGAGGCCTGGGCCTCAGCCTCGGCCCCCGCGGAGTCGAAGACGCGAAAGGTGGACGGCATGCTCAGCAGTCGGGCCACCACCGCACCGCACGTGGTCTGCCAGCCCTCCTTCATGAGCTTCTGCAGCGCCACATCGGCGCGGCTCGGCAGCGGGTTCGTCTCGCTGGGCAGGGACTGCCACAGCGCGACCACCTCCACCGACGGCAGCTTGTCCGTCTTCCCCAGGTCAGTGGTGGCCACCAGCAGGAAGATGATGGCGTCGGCGATGAGGTTCCTGCTCAGGGAGAGGCACCGCACTGCCAGCTCCGCGCACGTGCGGTCTCTCTCCAGCACTTCCCGCAGCTGGACCTGCAGGTGCTGGTAGACCTCCGCGAGCGTCTGCATGAAGCTTCTAGTGTTGCGAGACGGGAACAGGTTTGGGTGATTGAGGATGTCACGACAAAGCATGCACATTCTGTGCACTTCCTCTTCCAGAACGTCCTTGTTCGGTGCGCTGGCCCGCAACCACCGCTTCAGGAGCTCTATCAATCGTGTCCGGGGGTCGTGTGTGTACGACCTCCTCATGATGGCGAGACCGCCGAGCGCCTTGGCACGCCGGTCGCGCTGGTAGGCTAACAGCGTGTCCAACGCTGCCACCAGGTGGGTGTTCTCGTAGCGGGAGATGCCACGCTCAGTGGACGTGATCCCAAAGTCGCTCGCATTCGCCAGGTTTATGAGGGACGGGTCCGTAATGTGCTTGGTCACCAGGTGCTGCAGCACTTCCAGCTGGGTCTTCTTGCGCGAGCCCGTGAGCCCACTGAGTCTAGAAGTGCTCGTGGTGCTGGCCTCGGCCATGGCTGCACCTCTGAAAGACTCTTGCAACAAAAAAACGCGACTACGGTCAGGAACTTGTTTGCCGAGCGTGTCGCGGCGGCGGCCCTGGTGGCACGCCATGCCCTGCGAGCGGCTAGCGTGTCGCTCTGCTCCGCGGGGCGGGAGGCTGGGAGAGGCTCGAAAAAATTGTCGCTCGGGGACTGAAGCGTGGGTAGCTTGTCGCGCCGCAGCGTGGTGGGCCAGCACCGGCGGAGCGACACGCTAAACCAACGTTCCTGACCGTAACACGGCAACGTCCCCAAACACCCCACACGTGACACTTGGAACTCCAGCTTGAGCCAGAGGCTGCAAGACCGACTTGGCCAATGTCAATATATACCTGGGCGACAGTGTACGAGCGGCCAGCGGTAGCATACCACCAGCATCGAGAAGCATCCCGAACTGTGAGACGCATTGCCGGGCTGCTCACTTGCCAATGCCGGAAGTCTCTTCTGTCTGCCCTGCGACCCTGTCTCCTGAAGCACGAGGGTGGCCCCACAGGGTTCCAGCATGGCTCCCAAAGGTCAGCAATGGGGGGGCACCCGGGACGACCTCGGCGGCGAGCGGCCCCAGGAGGGCCCGGGATGCCCCAGGAAAGACAAACGTGCCCCGGGGAGGCGATCGGAGGGCCCAGTGACGTGCAGCGGGGAAGCATCAGGACGCCCCAGGAAAGACGGCCCATGGAGACACCAAAGGGCCCCAGCGGGCCCCAGGAGGCCGAGGGGGAGAAGAGGGAGCCAGTGCCTTCACGAGCTCCTCAACACACCTCCTAGGCCCCAGAGCTGAGAGGCCACTGAATCGCTCTGCAGGCCCTGGCGGCTCCCCGAATGGCCCAAGATGGCTCCAATACTACCCCGCATGGCCAAACATAATCACTTGCATCACCCAAATCGGCCCAACTCTGTCGAAGATGGCATCCACGATGGCTCAAAGATGGCTCCACGTGAGCGCTCAAAAGGACCCTGCAGGAGCCCGAAGGCGCCCAAGAGGGCATCCAAGAGGACACGGCAATGATGGAAGAGCGCGCTTCTGGCTTATGCTCACTGCATCCGTACCCTGGCCTCCATCACACGTCCTCCCGGTCCCCCTCCACCTCCTGCCCCCTCCTCTTCCTTTGCCTCCTTCCCCCCCTCCTTCTCTTCCTCCGCCTTCGCCTCCTTCTCCCCCTGCTCCTCCGCCTTCGCCTCCTCCTCCTGCGCATCGTATCGCTCTTCATCGTCTTCCTCCTATTCCACCTCCTCCTTCTCCTCATGCTCCGCCTCTTCGCTTTCCAAAGGGACCTTCCAGGCCTTTTCTGAACCCCTGCTGAGTTGCAAATGATTGCGGCAAAAAAAATACCAAGTGACAACTTACTACTGTATTCGAGAACATCCTAGGTAAGTCGCCCGGGCCCCCTGTGTAGACTGCAGAAAAAGCACCCTTGCAAGCAGTACCCCGACAGGCGAAGCCGTCTAGGAAATGTACCTGGGGAAGGGATCGAACTGGGCAGGACTGTCTAGCCAACGCCCAGGACCCTCCAGCAAACGCCACTCGTGGTCGGGTTTTTTTGTTCCCCTTCCTCGACGATGGGCCACACGACGCGCGAGGGGCATACAGAAGCGGCTGCCGGGGCCACGTGCGGGCTGCGCCCACGCGGGCTGCGCTCTGCATGGGCAGCGGCCTGCGCGAGGGGCGGCTGCCGAACGGCATGCTCGGGCCTGGTCCGGGCGCGCCCACCGGAGCGGCAGCCGTGGCTCCCCCCCGTGGGGCACCCGGGCGCAGCGCGAGGGGCGTGCCAGAGCTCAGCGGCAGCAGCGGCAGGGCGGGCTGCCGCAGCAGCGGCCGCAGGGTCTGGTGGCTGGCGGCGTCGGGGAAGGGGAGGGGGGGGACGTCGCGCGGCGCGGCGCCGAGGGGACGACGACCAAAATCCACAGGAGGGGGTGTGGGGAGCACACAATGGGCGGGGGGAGGGGCGTCGGGCTCGAAGGGGGGAGCGGGGGAGGGTCTAGAAGCCTGGCTGGCAGGGGCGCCGCGCTGGTAGCGAAGATCTGGGGCAAGATTCTCTCATTCCGCGCCGCCTCCTCAGCATGTCCTCTGTTATGAGAGTGAGGGGGCCGAGCGGTCTTGCACCATCCCTGGGTGCCCGGCTGTAGTGCGGTTCTGCGGTGCGGGTTGTCGGTGTCCCCCACAAGCTAAGTTAGGTTTTGGTGTTCTCCCAACCCGCGTCGCACCCGCGCCTCTCCCAACATACACACACACACACGCACGCACGCACGCACGCACGCACGCACGCACACACACAAACACACGCACACAATTGTTGACAGCGGCGCGTTCGGATAGCTGGCGGGCCGCGCGGGGCTGCATACACACTCACACACGGCTCCCCCCCTTCCCTCTCTTCTCACACGCATGCGCATGGACACACGCACACATGCAGCCGTGCAACCACACAACACACATACACACCGCACGCATCCACACCACGCACAAGTAGGAGTAGGAGGACACGCAAAACGCGAAACGCTGACATAACAACGCTAGTACACAACGGGTGGCCAGGGGGGGGGGTCGCTATCCGAGTCAGACTCCAAGGGCGCGGCAGGGGTGGCATATTCTCGACACCAAATGGGGGTGCGCAAGTGGTGGGGTCACTATCCGTCTCAGTCCCCGAGGGCGTGGCAGGCGTGGCCTTTCCTCGAAACCAGATGTCACTCAGGACGAGGCCGCACGGGGTGCAAGTGAACATTTCGCGGCGCAAGTTTTGCTCATTTGGCAAAGAATGCATACATTTCTCCGCGAAACCCTTCGGGTTCCGATGTCAAGTCCCCAGTGAAGTTCAGTGTGAATTCATGGCGAATATCTGGTGAATTGCTCGTGGATTTGTTCGACCGTTTTGGCTCGACAATGTTGCCTCTAACCGAGACGTACTTTCCGCGCGAAAGCCACTTGTAACTCATCGGCCTCGTTTTCCCGAAATCCACTTGGGGATTCTCCTCGCAAGTTTGCACGGCCCGCCACTCGAACTCTGAAAGTTCCTTCGTCACCCCTGCCGACCGCGCACGCAACAAGAGCAAGTCACTGCTGGCATGGGCCACGGTAATGCAAAGGGGTGCGCGAAGGGTGCGGTCGCTACCCGTGTCAGGCTCCAAGGGCGTGGCAAGTGTGGCACTCTCTCGACGCTAGAGGGGGTGTGCAAAGGGTGCGGTCGCCATCCGGCCATCCGTGCTGGGCTCCCAGGGAGTGTCAGGCGTGGCAATTTTGACGACGCCAAAAGGGGCACGCAGGGGGTGGAGTCGCTATGCGCGTCAGGCTACCAGGGCGTGGCAGGCGTGACACTTTCTCGACGCCCGAGGGGGGTGCGCAAGTGGTGGGGTCGTTCGCCGTGTCAGGCTCCCAAGGCGTGGCATGCGTGGCATCTCCTCGACGCCAGAGGGGGTGCGAAGGTGGTGCGGTCTCTATTCGTTGTAGGCTCGCAGGGCGCGGCAGGCATGGCATTTCCTCGACGCCGTAAAGGTTTCGCAAGGGGCGCGGTCTCTACCCGCGGAAGCTGCTCTTCCTCAGTCCTCCTCATCCTCATGCTCCTCCTGAACCTCCTGCTCTTCCTCCTCCTCCTCCTCCTCCTCCTTCTCCTCCTCGTCCTCCTCCCGCTCCTCGCTTCCCGAAGGCACCGATGCCGAAAAACGGAGTCCTCCTCGGCCAGCTCCTTGATGTCGCAGCCCTCGCCGAGCGTCTCGCAGCACCTGAAATGGGGGGCAACAAGTGTCAGCGCAGAACCCTCACGCACGCCCTTCCTCAACGGCGGATATGAGGCGAAGGGGAGCACAGTGAAGAGGAGGATGGAGAGGGTGACGAGGCAGAGGGCATCGACCAGGATGGTAATGACGACGACGGCGGCGACGACGACTGGGCAAGGAGGATGATGACGACGAGGACAAGGAGGAAGAGAGAGGGAGGAAGCAAGGCGGGTGATGGGAAGACGGAGAAGAAACACAGGAAGGAACAGGAGAGGGAGGGAGGATAGAGTGGCACGCTCACTCCATGATCCAGGGCTCCAGGCATACGACGTCGTCTATTGGTCTGCGACAAAGAACATTCCCGCCCTGACACAGAGCTACTGGATACTGGGCCTTGACATGGAATAGCGCAGCCACGGCGAACCATACCTGCGTGTTGCCAGCGCCGCTGAGCAGCTGAGCATCAGCTACTACGAGCCCTGGACAAGTATTAGTAACTTCGACCTTCGACGGGCACACCACTGCACCGTTGATACAGCCAGTTGGCGGGAAACGGGTGGCGGTCAAAGCTTGGCATGCAAAGCCCGGCAAGTTTTAAACAGAGCAACCAAAACCGTGGGACCCCCCGTTGTGACAACCACTAAATGGGATTCCGGCAGGCCCTGCATCTGCAGATTAGCGGCGCATGGTCAACGACCGGGCGCCGCACAGTCTGCGCATGACAGATCCCATGAACTCCAACTCGGGCACCCTAGCAAGATCCACTCCTGTTCTGTATCCGTGTGCGGGCGCCTGGGAAGCACCAGGATCTCAAGCGGATACATCATAAGGGCAGCTGCGAACATCACCCCAGTGTCGTGCCAGATTCTCTGCGCTCTGTTCGATGGACGGTGGGGCCGAGGGCACGGGGTCGCCCACTGCTGGCGGCATTCAACGGGCACATACATGTTATCTTATGTCAGCGGCGCAGAGGGTCCTCAGGCGCGAACAGCAAATGCAGGTGCTGATTGCGATCGAGCATCGTCGAAGGCGCAGTGTACGAAGCGTCGCACACAGAAGAGTGCAAACATGGGTAGTCGGAAGGAGAAGCTGTAAGTCCAAACGAACGTGCAGCGGCCAGAGAACCGAGGAGGCTACTCAACTCGTGCGGGCGCATACACAGGCACCGCCTGAGGGCGTGGGCGGCGGTGCTGTCCGGAACCATGTCGCCGTTTCAGCATCTGGGTGCCAGAGGACACCCAAGCAGTAATCCAAGAGAAAAAGAGAAAGAGAGAGAGACAGAGAGAACTAAAGAAAGAGAAAGAGAGAGAGAGAGAGAGAATAAGACAAGCAATAACGTCAAGGAAGTGGAAGCTGCTCGACTCGGGAAGCGCGCCAGGGCATCTTCGTGGCTATACACGGGGCAGCCAAGACCATCAGAGTGCTTTGCAACCCCGTTGCTCCTCTCTGCTTCCCTTGAGAAAAGGAGGGCTACACGAGCGAAGGGCGAGACCGAGAATGCCGAGACCGAGACCGAGAACGACGAGCAACAGGAGAAGAGAGGGAGCAAAAGCAGGGGGCAGAAGGGGGAGCAGGAAGCAGCGCAGCCTGGGAGCAGCAGCGGCAGCAGCAGCAGGACGACGACGCCGCGGGCGATGACGGGCCGCGCGGGCGGAGGAGGCGCCACTTCAGCCTCTCCGGCGACCAGCCCCGGTCCCAGGCGTACTCCCCGCTGTAGCAGTCGTACGGCGGACCTGAGAGCAGCGCGGGGCGCCCCGCGCAAGCGGCGGCCCGCGGACCCAGCCCCGCGCCGGGCTCGGGCCCCGCTTCGGGCCCGGGCTCGGGCTCCGGGATCGTGCTCGGGCTCGCGCTGAGGTCGAGCGTGTCCTCCTGCAGGCGGATTTCGGACGAACCATCAAATAGCCAGTGAAGCAAATTTTCAGAAATACTCCAAAAAGTCGTCCCCACACCATTTCTTGGGGGCTCTTTGGAATCATTCCTCCTGCAGAGGGCAGCTGCTCGGGCTCGGGCCCGGCCTCGCCGGGCTCGGGCCCCGGGCTTCGGGCTCGGCTTTCGGGCTCGGGCTCCGCCCTCCTGCCTGCCGCCTCTCGAGCCCCCCGCCTGCTGGCCGCGGGCTGCCCGGCCCCCAGCCGGCCTCATCCCCCTCCTCCTCCTCCTCCTCCTCCTCCTCCTCCTCCTCCTCCTCCTCCTCCTCCTCCTCCTCCTCCTCCTCCTCCTCTCGGGCCCCATCCTCTTGCCCCAGCCGGCCACCGCCAGGAGAGCCCCCTGGCCCCGGAAGGCCTCCAGGAAGGTTCCCACGAGGAGGCTGAGGAGCATGCACAGGCGTAAATCCCTCGAGCGCCCGTCCTCGCTCCTCGAGCGCCTGTCCTCATCGTCATCATCGTCATCATCGTCATCATCATCACCATCGTCATCATCATCATCATCATCATCATCATCATCATCATCATCATCATCATCATCCTCCTCATCGTCGTCGTCGTCGTCATCATCATCATCATCATCATCATCATCATCATCATCATCATCACCATCATCACCATTCATCATAATCATCATCACCATCATCACCATTCATCATCATCATCAGCAGCAGCATCAGCATCAGCATCATCATCATCATCATCATAATCAGCATCATCCTCAGTAGCAGCAGCACAAGCACCAGCATTACCCTCATCACCATCATCATCATCATCATCATCATCATGATTATGCTCATTAACATCATCACCGTCGTCATCATCATAAGCATCATCATCATCATCAGCAGCATCAGCATTAGCATCATCAGCATCATCGTCGTCATCATCATCAGCAGCATCTGCATCATCGCCGCCACCATCATCAACATTAGCATCATACGCATCATGATCAGCAGCATCATCATCATCATCATCATCATCGTCATCATTACCACCAGCATCATCATCAGCTTCACCATCGTCATCATCATCGTCATCATCATTGTCATCATCGTCATGATCGTCATCGTCGCCATCATCATCAGCAGCATCATCGTCACCGTCCACATCGCCATTACCATCACCATCATCACCATCATCAGCATCATCATCATCAGTATCATATTCCTCCTGTTCTCCTCCGACTCCTCCTCCTCCTCCTGCGAGTGTTCACCTCCCCGCATCCGTGCGCGCAACGTGTGCCTCCTGCTCCTCCACCTCCTCGTCTCCACACCTCCTCATCGGCGTCGTCGCCGTGGCGGTTGTGGTGGTGGTCCTCCTCCCCCTCCTCCTCATGCGCCTTGTCCTTTTTGCTTCTGCCGCAGGGCCTAGAACACTCACTGTGTTAACCACTTGTTCCCGTCACGATATTCAAGCACAAACTACACGGTTGACAAGGTGAAAGACACGACACAGGAGACAACGCTGCTGCTACACATGGCCCATGGCGATTAGGCACTATCTTCGGCATGGCCAGTGCTGCCTCTTTAGAGTCAGGGCCTGAGCCGTGAGAGAAGTAACGTGTCGTGACAAACGTTCCTAACAACATGTCGCATAAACAATTACGGTATCGTATCGTCCACGTGGCACCGCAGCTTCAAGATACCACGCTGCTGCAAAACACGACGTCGCCCCTGTGCCGCCATCGGTGCAGACAATGAGGCTGCCACGGTACAAATCTACCGGCTCAAATGGGGAACACTGGTACTATGACTTTCCCTCGTCCATTGTGACGTTCACGAGGTGACCTCGCGCCTTTGCCAAAGTACGATGTCATCGCGGTCACGCGGCGGCCGCCAACGATAGTGCACAATGTCCTCACAAGGTCGCGTGATACGGCTCGACATTGGTGCCACAGACGGAGCTGTCAAGATGTTAGCACCAATTGCGACGTCAGCAAGTGGCGGGCAATCCGTGATGCAGAGCGCACGTCCACGGTCGCCGTCCCAAGTAGCAGGAGGTGCGCCCTTCCCGTGATCCCCAGGAATATCTTCCAACGGACGTGAACCAGTCCTCCTTCGCTTCGAGCACGATGGCGCCGCTGTGACTGTCTGCTCTGCGCTGTCGACTTGACCAAAGAACAACTCTCATCTTGTGCAACATCGTCTTTCCCAGAAAAAGTAGGTTCGCATCCGCTCGATCCCTGTCAGCATGCATCCCACTGGGAACGCCACTCGGCACCGACCACGGGCAGGAACACGTCCTCCCATTCAACTCTGCGCCCACGTCCTGCGTGCGACGCTCCCTGCGTTCCCCTCTCCCGCTTCCCATCAAGCACACCGCTTCCCAACCCCAGCTGGCACGAAAGAAGCACGGCAGAACAGGGTAGGTGTGGCATCCACGGCCCATGGCAAACGCTTCACGCCAAGAGCTTCTGAATACGCTGTGGCGAGCACGACAATGCAACGGCTTCACACCAGAAAGAAGAAACATACGTCCCTAAACTGTGGGCCGGACGTAACATGATTGGTGATGCACTTCACCCGACCTCCGACGAAATCCGAGCACTTCCTGTAACATTCGAAACTCCTACATTTGAACCTTGATCAGGACGTGTTCCGAAGGGTGCCATGTGGAGCGACAATGTGCTTCCGAACCTTCCTCGTCCTCGTCCTCATCCTCCCCCCTCCCTCCTACTTCCCTCCCCCCCTCCTCCCTTCCTCTTCGCCGTGACTCTATGGGTGCGCGTTCGCCCGTTTCTCGCAAGCGCCTATATGAAACAGATTGCCAACCGCGAAGACGCCGCCACAACGGTGTTGGCTGCCCCAGCATGTCCCAGCATGGGATCGGGATCCCTGGGTCTGCGACAAACTGGGCAGGGCGCCGAAATTTGGAAATCCCTGTTGGCTGCCCTTGTCGTGCCAGGCAGTCTGGGGACATCCCACCTCGAAGGGAAACTTAACGTCTTGCAGTCACTCCTCCTACTTCTCGTTCTCCCTCCTCCTCCTCCTCCTCCTCCTCCTCGTCAAACCTCCCCTCTTCCTCCCTCCTCCCTCCTCCTCGGCGTTTACGCACTGCAGCTGCTGATCCCTCCTCCTTCTCCTCCTCCTCCTCCTCCTCCTCCTCCTCCTCCTCCTCCTCCTCCTCCTCCTCCTCCTCCCCCCTCCATCCCCTCCTCCCCATCCGTCCCTTCCCTCCTCTTTCTCCTCCTCTTTCTCCTCCTATCCCTCCTTTCCACTCCTTCCTTCCCCTTTCTTCCCCCTCCTCCTTCTCCCCCTATCCCCCTCCGCCCTGCGCATCTCTCGCTTTGTCACCCCCGCACCCCCACCCCGCTGCTCCCCCGCCTCTCTCTTATCGACTACACGCAAGGGTGACCCTGGGTAAGAGAGACCGTTGGTGCACGGCTTTTTGGGGCCGCGGGGACACCAAACCTGGGCGCGCAAGTCGGTGCTACCGCTTCGTTTTCAGCCATCTGAGGGCCCACCTGTGCCCGCACCAAAGGTCACTCCAGCGAAAGGTCACTCTCACGTCTAGTCGATCTTACCTCTCAAATCCCTTCAGCCCTTCTCCTCCTGCCGCCCTTCCGCGACCCCCCCCTGTCGTGCTCTGCTCTTGCCTGCCGCCACCTCTCCTCACAGCTTCCTCTGCCATCTTCTCCGTTGCACCTCACCTCCTCCTCACCTCCTCCTCCTCCTCCTCCTCCTCCTCCTCCTCCTCCTCCTCCCGCCTTCTTCTTCTTCTTCTTCTCCTCCTCCTCCTCCTACTCCTCTTCCTCCTCTTCTTCCTCCTCCTCCTCCTCCTTTCGCCTTCTTCTCCTCCTCGCATTCCCCCCTCCCACCTGGCTCCCTCCCTCACCTGCCTCGCGCATGATCCCTCGTGCCTTCCCTCCGCCCTCCCCCTTGGCGACGAGCTCGCAGGACGAGGATGTGGAGACGGAAACTGATACGGATAGAGTATACCGCGCATGGATTTCAATCTACACAAATGTATGTATACAGACAGACGCACAGAGAGAGAGAGAGAGGGAGAGGGAGAGGGAGGCAGAGAGAGAGGGAGAAAGGACACAAAAACGGTAGAGGGGGCGAAGACGAGCACAGATGAGCGAGGGGGGGAATATTGTAGGAGGGGGACGAGGAGAAGGAGGAGGAGGAGGAGGAGGAGGAGGAGGAGAAGCGGGAGGGGGACCAGGAGGAGCGGGAGGGGGACCAGGAGGAGGAGGAGGAGGAGGAGGAGGAGTAAACGAAAGAGGGAAAGGAGGATGGGGGGGAAGAGGACCAAGACCACGGCAGCAAGGGGGAGGAAGAGGAGAAGTGAGAAGTGTCGATTCGAGAAGTTCGTACTCCATCACTTTCCCCCTCCTCCCCCTCCCCCCCTCCCACAGAGAACTCCGGAGGACTGTGGAGGGCCCCGACGGCACCGGAGGCCCCCCGAGCGGAGCCTCCGGACTCTCGAGCCGCGATCCTCGCTCGCCGCTCCTCGCCGCCGCCCTCTGCACTCGCACATCGGCCCCTGAACTTTGGCGGCGCGCAGAAGGGGGTGGAGGGAGGGGGGAAGGCTTCTTAGAAGGAGGCTGCTGCTTAGAGGGCGGCGACCTTACATCTACACAGAAGGACCGCGCCTTCTCAGAAGCAGGGGTGCTTCTGGGAAGCCCTCCCCCCTCCCTCCACCCCCCTCCGCGCGTGGCCGAACACTCCCCGACCTGTCCAGCGGTGCTGCGCGACTGGAACTCCGATGCGACTCTGGCCGTGGCGACGGGGGCGCCCCGGGAGGCCACATACACACACAAAACCAGAGATCCCCTGTGTAATGAAGGGGCCCCAGGACACACAAATGAATACACACAAATAAAAAGATCACCCATCTTTTCCCATATTTTCCCAGATGTTCTGGGTTTTTGTCTTCCCCCCCACTTCCCATATTTTCCCATATTTTCGGTGGAATCGACGGTTAATTGTGTCTGTGTGTTTTTTCTCCTCCTGAGTTACGGATGGCAGCGGGCTTCGGACAAAAAAAACAACCACCCGCCCGAGGTCCATCGGCGCCATGCCGCAGGGGCGGATGCAACGCATGGGAAAAACGCGCGTGCCTGAAGATCCAGGACGCCATCCACTCCGTCTGCCTCCGCCCGAAGACCCAGGACGGAAAGAGCGAATGAGACCGACGCCCCAGGGTTCAGGCCCCGCGCCGAGAAAAGATGCACACGTCCGAGCGATGGCAAGTAAGAGTGACCCTAGACAAGAGTGGCCTTTGGTCCACGGCCTTCGGGGGGCCGCGGGGGGGGCATCCCCAAGCGCACAAGACGCTAGTATCGCATCACGTTCGGCGATCGAGGACCCCAGTGGGCCCGCAACAAAAGATCACTCCGGCGAAGGGTCACTGATGACGTGGAACCGATCCAGGCACGGCAGGAAGGGGGGAGCCCCCCCCGCCAGGATCAGCTACGCACATGTTTGACTGCCCCCAGGGCCCGACCACGGCGCGGCCCCTACCCCCTGGAGCGCGACACGAGCAGGCAGGCAGCGCGAATGAGCAATAATGTGCGGCGACAGCCGGACCCTACCCCTACCAACCCTCGACCCTCCCGAATCGACGGGAGGCTGGGGAGAGGTTTGGAGTTCGCCACGTGTTCGACGAATTCCGAGCCCTACCGCCCCCCGCCCATGGAGTGGCCTGAATCGTTGACCGGCGAGGGTAGCGTGCGGATTTGGCCGACGAGAGCACCAATCCGCCCGCCCGACCATCCAGGACTGCATGGAAGGAGATGAAGGGGCAAAGAAATGGACACAGATCCCAGGATTCCCCTCATGTTCTCCTACGTTCTCGGTTTTCGTCTCCCCCCCTCACACTTCCCATACAGTCAGCCCGCATAGACAGGATGGGCGGCCTTCCCAAGGGTGCCCTTGCATCCTTGCCTCTTCGGTCCATCCTTGGCAACTTTCGTTGGCCGCGCCCCGCTGGAGAAGTTTCGACATGGTCCTCCAAGGCCCTTTCATCCCTATCGCGCTGCCTTACGATATGGGCCGACTGTATTAGAAGAAAGAAGAGCGCCATAAACATAAACTTTTGGCGCTCCGCGCGGATTTCTTGGATCCGCGATGGACTCCCCTCCCTGGCCAGGAGGGCGCCAGGGGCGGCGCCGGAGGCGCCGCCAGGGGGGGGGCCCAGCGTGGATCCAAGAAATACACGCGGAGCCCCAAAAAGGTGTCTCTGTATGGCCTTTTTCTTCTTCGAGACTGCATGTCCCAACATTTTCCTGCGAATCGACGACTCTTTGTGTCTCTCTGCGTGTGTTGTGTGTTGTGTTGTGTTGTGCTGTGCTGTGCTGTGCTGTGTTGTGCTGTGCTGTGCTGTGCTGTGCTGTGCTGTGCTGTGCTGTGCTGTGTTGTGCTGTTGTGTTGTGTTGTATTGTGTTGTGTTGTGTTGTGTTGTGTTATGTTGTGTTGTGTTGTGCTGTGTTGTGCTGTGCTGTGCTGTGCTGTGCTGTGTTGTGCTGTGTTGCGTTGCGTTGCGTTGCGTTGCGTTGCGTTGCGTGCCTCGGTGCCTGTGTTCTTGCCCCCCTCCCGAGGAAAAAGCGGCGCGAGGCCGCCGCCCCGCACGCCGCGCCGCGGGGGGTCCGAGGCCGCGGCTCGTGGTCGAGGCCGCAAGGGCGCTCACGGCGGCGGGCGCGGCGCCGGCCTGGGCGGGCGAGGCGCCCGCCTGCGGGGGGGCCCGCAGGGCGGCGGAGGGGGGGGGGGGGCGAGGAGAGCGGAGGGCGGTGGGTGGGGTCCTCCTCCTCGTCGTCGTCGCTCCTCCTCCTCCTCCTCCCCTCCTCCTGCTCTCCTCTTCCTCGTCGTCGTCCTCCTCCTCCTCCTCGTCCTGGGGCGGGGGGGGGGGGGGGGCGGGCGGGGGGAGGGAGGAGGCGAGGGGAGGGAGGAGGCAAGGGGGGGAGGAGGAGGAGGAGAGTAGGAGGAGAGGAGGAGGGAGAGGGGAGGTGATGGAGGAGGAGGAGGAGGAGAAGGAGGAGGAGGAGGAGAAGGAGGAGGAGGAGGAGGAGGAGGAGAAGGAAGAGGAGGAGGAGGAAGAGGAGGAGCAGGAGGAGGGAGGAGGAGGAGGAGGAGGAGGAGGAGGAGGAGGAGGAGGAGGTTTTTTTTTGCTGCTAGAATGGCGGTCCCCGCCCCAGCTCGCCACAAGAGAAAGAGGATGGGCGGGCACTCCGCCACGGGGTGCCTCCCGCCCCGTCCTGCCTCAGTCCATGAGGCACTCCCAGAAAGCGTCACACTCCTCCTGTACCAGGGAGCGCGGTACCGCTTCGAGGGAGACCTTTACTGCATAAGGATTCCTGCCTCGGCGCAGGAGCGAGAGGCGGTACCCTGCGGTGGAGTTCGCTGGGGCCCCGACGCAGGCGCCCAGGAGCTTGCACCCCCTCTCGCTCGAAAAGACACCGCACCGATCGCAGAATGTATACTGGCCCACTCGGTGCAGCTCGTGCCCTAGGGCCGCTCCACGGAGGGCGGGAGAAACGTCTCCTTCCCCATCCCCCCGCCCCAGCCCGACTCCCCAACGACGATCCGCCCTCATCTTACCCAGGCAGGGTCTGCGCGCCAACGCGCGCTTGGTCTTGCTGGAGAAAGCTTCGCGGCCACACGTCGAGCAACGCCACGCCCCCCTCCTCCAGAGGAGGACGCGAGCTCGGGCCCCCTCGGGCGGTCCTTGCCGCCTTCGGCGGGCCCCTCTGGAGCCCGCGGCAGGCCTCCCCGTGGAATCCCCGAAATCCGCAGTCAACCCCGTCACCCCCGCCACCAGAGTCAACACTGCCTGGACCTCCGCCGAGCGGGTGGTCCAGGTCTGGGCCTTCCACGGGGGGACCTCCTGCATGTCGGCCCCTAGGCGGGCCTCATTATCTGCCAATTGGTTCCCTTGAACATCGAGAAAACTTTCGTGCGAGTCATCCTTCGGCCCGCGCGCATGGGCCTTTACCTTGACGGCCTGGAAGTCGCCTTCTTGGCTGAAACTATCCTGGAGCTGGGCCCAAATCCTGCCCCAGAGGTCGGCGTGAGGCCTCCGAGGGCTGCAGCACCAACGGGGTCCTCTACGGAGGCCTCGAATGACTGAACTGTTGTCGATCCCTACCCTCAGCGGAGGGTGGGCGCTATACAGCAACTTGAGCAATCCATACAATTCAGCACGGAGGACGGAGGCGAGGATACGCAGCCCTGGGAGGGTACCCCGCATGGCCTTGACAGCCCCCCCGTCCTGGTCCAGGAAAACGAAGCCCCAACCGAAGCTCTTGAGCCCTGGTGGGCCTCTGGCCGATCCGTCAGAGTAGGCCCACCCTGAGACCAGCGGGGGATTCACAAAATCGGGGTTTTCATCCGCCAGGGCATTAATCCAATCAGACTGCGGGTCCTCCAGGGGGTGCTCGTGAAGCCCACGGGAGAAGAGGAGGGAATCCGAGGAGGAGGATTCAGCACGATGCACGATCCCTTGGAGGCCCTCAGCCTCTGCGACGGTGGCTCTCGCCGCTCCTCGGTCTGGGCAACAACAGAAATGATGGTGCTGACATCCGACTTCTGCGCCACAGGCTTGGCAGGACCTGTCGTCCCCGAAGCCCGCGCGCCAGACCTTTTCCTGGGTCCAGAAGTCTCGGCCCATGTAGGCCAGGATAGCCGATCGCCTCTGCGGCGATCGGTTAGCCTTTCGCCGAAGGAGAGCCCGAATAGGCTCGAGGAAAGGACGGGTGATTCCGAGGTCCCTGGAAGCCGCCCAGGAGGTCATTACCGCAAATTCCAAACGGGTCCAGATCAGCTTCTTGAGACACTGCGGTGCCGTCCTACGCAACTCCCAGTGCTGCCCGAGATGGTCGGAGAAAACGTGAGGGGCAGGCCACGTCCACGAGAGGAGATGGAGCGTGGCCCAGACGGCGGAGGCAGGTCCTTTTATCTGTCTCCAGGGGTTGCTCCCAGGCTTGGCGGCAGCGGCCGCCGCAACAGCTCTGCGCCACCCCGCAGCCATGATCTCCTCATGGTTGCCAGCAAAGATAGCCTCCGCCCATTTGAGCAGTGGCTTCGTGCAAGCGTCGACCAGGGGGTCGCAGCGAAGCGTCCACAGGCGCAGCAGTCGGTCCTTACCGATTGCGTTCCCGCCCAGCGCTGAAGCCATGAGAGCCCTCGCTCGGGTGAGCCGAGTCGGGTCCATTCCGAGGCAGACCGCCCCATACAGCACAGAGGGGAGAAATCCCATACGCGCAACTTGAAAGGTGCGCGCGCCCTGCTTGCCGAGACTCGATAACTTACTTCTACGTCGCCGAGCGCTCCCCATCCTGGCATCGGCTCTGGCGCGCAGCGACACAACTCCTCCTCCCGCCGAATCAACTCCGAGCTGCGTGCTGTTGGCCTGGACCTCCAGTCCAAGGCTGTGGGCCCAGCCTTTGATGCGGGCTCGCAGGGTGCGCTGCGCTGTCATGATGAACCCCTTGCCCTTCGGCTTGTCTGGTCGGGCCCTGGAGACGGGGATCCCACGGGCCTCCATTTCTTCTAGATACTGGGTCGTGGCCGCACGCGGCGAGGCCGAGACATCCGCCTCCGCACCTCGCGCCTGCATGCTCAAATCATCGACAAATAGCTTCAGCTGCATGGCAGGGTGCTCTTGCGCCAACCCGTCCACAACTGACAAGATGGCTAGCTTGAGGCATCCCGTGCCCCCGCTGCTGCCAGCAACGACTGCAGAGAATGTGGTGACCGAGTGCACCGACACCACGCCGCGGAACGAAACAAAACGCGTGGCTGTGTATATTGAGATCAGGAGCTTCAAAAGCTGCAACCGAAACTGATGCCTGGGCGCCTCGGCCCACAACAAGTACATCGTGACATGCTCGAACGCCTTCTCAAGGTCTAGGACCGCCGTGCCCGTCACCTCCCCAGGTTGGGCTCCTTCGTCGAACAACATTTGCTGCCATATCGCTTCCTCTGAACCCCCGCCTGGCGCCGCGAAGTCGTAGTCCCGTCGAACCTCCCGCTCCCAGTCGTGGAGCTGGTGCGAGTGCGCGCGCTCCACCAGCCGCGCGGCAGTGGTGAGGAGGCCGATGGGCCTAGTCCCCCCACCCTGCTTGGCCAGTAGAAAATACATCACGTAGCGCAGCTGGGGGGGCCACCTGGCCGTGCGCGACACGTAGGCGACGAAGGCGGCCAGGAACACGAGCCCTTTCGTCCCCCAAGCTCGCAAACCACCTGGGGTGCCAGTTGCCCACTCCAACCCCCGTGTGCTCTGGGAAGGCCCTGCATATGGCCCTGATGTCTTCCGCTGTAGGCTCGATCATGCTATGCTCGAAAGTGGCCGCCTCCCAGGGCCGCGGGAGCTCCCCTCGGCTTTGGGCGCCGTGGGAGGTCCAGAGGTCGATCCACTTCAGCGCCTCTAGGTCCACCGCGGCCTGCGGGCAGGTCATGTCCAGGTTGGTGCGCCCTCTGGCCCCGGGGGCGGGGTCGATTCCCTGGCGCCACTTCGACATGCGATGGACAAAGCCTGCTCCTCCTTGTGAGCCGTCCTTGAGCCTCTGCCGCCACGCCTTTGCCCTCTGATCTCGAAGGCCCTGCTCGATGACGTGGGCCTGCTGCGCGGCACGACGCTGCAACTCCATCGCCCTGGGAGCGTCCTCCCAGAGCGCGTCCCCGTCCCAGGTGAGGTCGCCCAGCGATAGGAGCTCGACGTGCACGGCCCTGGCGTCGTCGCCCAGCGCGTCGCACCAGCGAGCAGCACCATGGTGGAGGCGTCTGCGCAGGCGCCGCCACTGGTCGGCAAACGGTTTCCAGTCGCGCCGCTGGCGGGCCGCCTGCGCCAGCCAGACGATGTCACCTACGCGGCTGGCCACCCAGCGCCATGCCCTGGAGCGCGTGGTGCCCCTGGGCCTCGCATGCGCCTCTGGGCGTGCGATCGGGGCTCTGGCCCATCGCGGGTGGCCCCCCCTGACAGTGTAGTCGGCCTCGCCAACGAGGTCGTGGACGCCCTGCAGGTCGTGCTCGGCGGCCGCCGAGAACTCCGCCCACAACTTCTCCAGCTCGGCGTCGCTGTAGCTTGCTCCGCTGTCGAGGATCGGCCAGGCTGGTGGCTCCCTACGACAGCCCACGGGGAGGCGAGTCGGGAAGGCACGAGGCTTGACCAGCCTCCAGCCTAGCCGCTCCCGCAGCGGCCTCTCCGTCGTGATGGCGACGGGGCTGTGCGGGGCGGTGGACGCGTCCAGCACCTCCGCTGCTCCGAAGGCTGACGCGATGCGCGTGTCCACCACGAAGTAGTCGATGACCCCCCCGCCTCCCCTGCCTTGACAGGTGGGGGCGGCCGAGGAGAAGATGCTGCCCCCGACGTCGTCCACCCAGCCCGTGGCCCTGAGCGCGTCGGGGGTGTTGTTGAAATCCGCCTGGAGTACCCACGGTATGTCGTAGGACCTCACTGATTCTCCTATGGCGTCCAAGATGGACAGGTTGCGAACCGTCCAGCCCTCTGAAACCCAGAAGTAGGCGCTGAGGACCATGAGGCCACCACGAAGGAACCCAGGGGTCCAGGCCGCCACCAGCCTTCCTGGCGATCCTGGCGGCGAGAAATCGAATGTGTCGGCGCCCTCAAGGTAGGTGAGGCCCACGCAGCGTGGGGCGACAATCCCCACCCCTGCCACTCTGCCGCCACCTGGCCCCACTGCCGCGGGAGCAAGGGCGACGGTGAGGTGCCTCTGGAAGCAGCTGGAGCTGATCTCGCCGACGTAGTCGCTGGTGAGGCGGTGCTCCTGGACCAGCATGATGGTGTTCCTGCCCAGCGGCATCTCATCCAGATGGTCGACGAGGGTGCCCCAGGCGCTGCAGTTGAGGCCTCTGAGCACCATGCCAGGCTTTGCGTGGCGCCCCTTGCCTCTAGTTCTGGGCCTCCAGTATCCCTCTCCCCAGCTGGGCTGCATCGGCCACCCCCCCCGTCGGGGGAGCCGAGCTGGGGGCGCTCGTGCCGAGAGGCGTCGACCACCCGCACGTCTGCGGCTCTCGGTCCCACGAGCCCATCGCTGATGGCATCGACCACCCGCCTGTCGGCGGCGCCAGCGAGAGGGGCGCATGGGGGCAGGCGTCGGCCACCCGCGCATCCGCGGCTCCCCACTCATGCGCCACTGGGGCCTCGTCCGAGGCGTGTGTGGCCGTGCTCAAGCCTGAGCTGACATCCATGTCGGGCTTGGCGTGGCGGCCCTTGCCTCGCGGTGGGGGGTTCCAGAATTCCTCTCCCCAGCTTGGCTGCGTCGGCCACCCCCCCGTCGGGGGAGCCAAGCTGGGGGCGCTCGTGTCGAGAGGCTTCGACCACCCGCACGTCTGCGGCTCTCCGTCCCACGAGCTCATCGCTGACGGCGTCGACCACCCGCCTGTCGGCGGCATCAGCGAGAGGGACGCATGGGGAGAGGCCACGGCCACCCGCGCATCCGCGGCTCTCCACTCATGCGTCACTGGGTCCTCCTCCGAGGCGTCCGTGGCCGTAGTCGAGGCTGAGCTGACCCCCATGCCAATCTTGACGCGTCGCCCTCTGCCCCTCGACCGAGGCCTCCAATAATCCTCTCCCCAGCTTGGCTGCATCGGCCACCCCCTCGTCAGGGGAGCCGAACTGGGGGCGCTCGTGTGGAGAGGCGTCGACCACCCGCACGTCTGCGGCTCTCCGCCCCACGAGCACATCGCTGATGGCTTCGACCACCCGCCTGTCGGCGGCATCAGCGAGAGGGACGCACGGGGAGAGGCATCGGCCACCCGCGCATCCGCGGCTCTCCACGCATGCGTCTCTGGGGCCTCTTCCGTGGCGTCCGCGGCTGTGCTCGAGGCTGAGCGCTGAGCTGCTGCTGTCCCGCCGTCGGAGCCACGGCGCGAGCAGCTGGCGGCGGAGCGTGTCCGCGCCCCTGAGCGCCCGCCGCGCCCAGGTGCTTGAGGAGGAGCTGTCGCCGTCCCCGCCCAGGATGTTGATACCCTCTTCTATGGCTGGGACGTGGGCGCTCGTCCCCACGATGAAGGCGACCCGCTTAGGCCCAGGCTGCCTCCGCCTGCTTGCCCATCGGGGCAGCTCCTCCGAGACGGGCGGAGGAGTCGCCCCCCATGTAGTGGTAGTGCTCGTAGATGTGGTGGGGGTCGCCACGACCCCGTCGATGTCAGGTGGTACGACTGGCGCACTTCGCCTCCGCGCGGCGGTCTTGCCTCGGCCACGGCGTGGGCGCTGACGCCACCTTCGCCAGCCTCGCGGGGCTGACCCTTCAGGCTGTGCTGGAGTCTCCGTCGGCCGCTGGGGGGTTGGCCGCTGCCCGCTCCAGGATCCTGGCTCAGACGTCCTGCGCCAGCTCGCGCTTAGTCCTGCCTGCGGCCCCCGCAGGAGCAGTGGCGCCTGCAGCGCCGCCTCCGCTGGCTGCAGCAGCGTCGCGAGCACCGTCAACGCCAGCATGGGGAGGGGCTGTTGGCCCCGCTGTGGGAGCCGCCTTGGCCGCGGCCGCCACTGGCTGCTTGCCGTCTGCTCCGCCTTTGCCTGCCGCCGTGCCTGGTGATCCCCCTGGGACTGAGGCCGCAGCAGCCTCTGGTGGGGGAGGCTCCGACCTAGCCCTCTTGCTCTTGAGCCTGTCGCTGAAGGCCTTGAGGTCCGCCCGCATCGCGGCGAGCCCCTCCGCCGCTGGGCCGAAGTGCCTTTTGACCTCCGACTGGACCTGCTTGACGAACTGGCCCATCTGCTCCTCGAACTGGCGATGCTCTTCGGGCGGGATGTCGAGTCCCTCCAGGCTGAACGCCTTGCCTGGCCGCACGCTGAGGATGTCCAGGTCCCCTTCGAGCAGCTGCGAGAGGTCCAGGGCTGGCGTGGGCTCCTCCACCGGCGCCGCGACCTTGGGCGCCGCTCGAGCGTAGGCTGCCTGGACCGCCGCCTCCGCGTCGGCGACCTCGATGATCCAGGTCTCCCTCTGCTCCTTCTGGTCCTGCAGCCACTGCTCCCCCTCGGCGATGCTCTCGATGGTCTTCTTGAGCGCTGCTTCCGCCCTGCGGAGCCGCGCCTGGGCCTGGTTGAGGGCGACGTCTGGGTGCACCTCTGGTGGCTGCACGCGGGCGAGCGCCTCGAGGTGCTGGACGGCCTCTGCGTCGCCGTCCGGGAGGGTGGCCCGCAGCTGCTTGAGGAGCTCCTCCCGACTGGGCCTGACTGACGGCCGACTGCGGCGCCGCGAAGAGGCGCCGTTGGGGCCCCAGGCGCCCTGCGGGGCTCGCTCTTGAGAGGTGGCTGGCTGCAGACCTCTCTTGCACTTGTAGCACTCCGACCTGTTTGTCCAGTTCCACTTATACCCACATCCCCTGCACTTTGCATACTGGCCTCCAGTCTGCTGATCATCCTTCTCCCTACGCCCCATGCGCGACCGTGAAGAATAAATCTCCTGCCCGACCAGTACAGTACGGGGGGGCTCCTCGGAGCGTGGCAAAATTGTGTGGGCGCCTGCCTTGCCCAGCAGGCCCCTGATGCGCGGGCCGAGCCTGCTGGGCAGGCCCCTGGTCTCTGCAAACCACCTCGGGAAATGGTTTACTTGAGCCAAAATGGCTTGAGCCAAAATGGCTACGAGGAGACAAGGAGGGGGGGAGGGAGGAGGAGGAGGAGGTGGAGGAGGAGGAGGGGTATGAGGAGGAGGAGGAGGAGGGGAGGGGGGGAGCAGGAGGCGGATGGAGGCGCAGGAGGAGGAAGGAGAGAGGAGGAAGGAGGGTGGGATGGGAGGGAGGGAGGGAGGGAGGGAGGGAGGTGAGGGAGGGAGGGAGAGAGGGAGGAGGAGGAGGAGAGGAGGAGCAGGAGGAGGAGGATGGAGGAGGAGGAGGAGGTGGAGTAGGAGGTGGAGGAGGAGGAGGAGGAGAGGAGTGAGGGGACGGGTGGAGGAGATGAGTGGGGATCCGTGGAGGAGAGGAGGGAGGAGGAGGTGGTGGTGGTGGTGGAGGAGGGATGAGGAGTCGAGGGAGGGGAAGAGGGGGTGGAAGAGGAGGAGGAGGAGGAGGAGGGAGGAGGAGAGGAGGAGAGGTAGGCAGAGGGAACGTGGATGAGGAACGAATCGGAAGGAGAGGAGGGTGGAGGAGGAGGAGAAGGAGGAGGAGGAGGAGGAGGAGGAGGAGGAGGAGAGGAGGAGGCAGGAGGAACGAGCGCAGGCACGGGAGAGAGGAGGAGGAGGTGGGGTGGAGGAGGAGGAGGAGGAGGAGGAGGAGGAGAGGAGGAGGAGGGGAGGAGGGGTAGGAGGAGGTGGAGGAGGAGGACGGAGGAGGAGGTGGAGGAGGAGGGGAGGAGGAGGAGGAGGTGGAGGAGGAGGGAGGAGGAGGAGGAGGAGGAGGAGGAGGAGGAGGGGAGGGGGAGGAGGAGGAGGAGGAGGAGGAGGAGGAGAGAAGAGGAGAGGTGGAGGACGGAGGAGGAGGAGCGAGGCGGAGGAAGGAGGAGGATGTGGGGAGGGGAGGGGAGGGGGGAGGAGGGGGTGGAGGGGGAGGAGGGGAAGGAGGGGGGGAGGATGAGGGATGAGGAGGAGGCAGGAGGTGCGAGGGTACGGAGGAGGAGGCGGAGGGGGGGGGAGGATGAGGACGGGGCTGGGGGGAAGGAGTTGGAGGAGGAGGAGGAGGAGGAGGAGGAGGAGGAAGGGGACGATGCTGAGGATGCGGGTGGTGATGATGATGCTGATGGCGTTGATGCTGATGCTGATGCTGATGATGCTGATGACGATGACGATGATGATGCTGATGCTGCTGATGATGATGATGCTGATGATGATGATGGTGATGATGCTGCTGATGATGATGCTGCTGCTGACGCTGATGATGCTGATGCTGATGATGCTGGTGCTGATGATGATGGTGATGATGCTGCTGCTGCGCATGATGATGATGATGATGATGATGATGATGATGATGATGATGATGATGATGATGGTGATGATGATGATGATGATGATGCTGATGATGATGATGATGATGATGATGATGATGCCGATGATGCCGATGGTGATGGTGATGACGATGTTGCTGATGATGATGATGATGATGATGATGATGATGGTGTTGATGGTGATGATACTGATGATGTTGGTGATGGTGATGGTGAGGATGATGCTGCGACAGAGGATGATGATGATGCTGATGCTGCTGATGATGATGATGCTGATGATGATGATGATGATGATGATGATGGTGATGATGATGTTGATAGTGATGATGATGATGATGATGATGATGATGATGATGATGATGATGATGATGATGATGATGATGCTGATGCTGATGATGATGATGATGAGGAGGAGGAGGAGGAGGGAGGAGGAGGCGTTTAGGGCCGGAGAATGAGGAGGAGGAGGAAGAGGAGTGAGCGGAGGAGGAGGAGGAGCGGACGAGGCGATAAGAGGAGGAGGAGGAAGAGGAGAAGGATGAGCAGGAGGAGAAGGATGAGAGACTGGTGGAAGATGCATGAGGAGGAGGAGAAAGGATGAGCAGTGGAGGAGCGAGGAGGAGAGGAGGAGGAGGAGAGGAGGAGGAGGAGGCGGAAGAGGAAGGAGGAGGCCAAGAGGAGGACGAGAGGACGAGTTGGAGAGGAGGAGGAGAGGAACCGAGGAAGAGGAGGAGGATGAGGAGGATGAGGAGGAGGAGGAGGAGAGGAGGGACAAGGAGGAGGAGAAGGCGGAGGAGGAGGAGGGGAGGGAGGACCAAGGAGGACAAGGAGGAGGAGGACGGCGGAGGAGGAGGAGGGCGAGGAAGATTGAGGGGGAGGAGGGTGGGGGGTGGGGAGGGGAGGGCGGAGGCGGAGGATGAGGAGGAGGTGGTGGAGGAAGGGGGTCTGGAGGGTAGGAGGAGGAGGAGGAGGAGGAGGAGGAGGAGGATGAGGAGGAGGAGGAGGAAAAGAAGGAGGAGGAGGAGGAGGAGGCGGATGAGGAGGAGGAGGCGGAGGGAGGAGGAGGAGGAGTTGGAGTGGACGGGGGAGAAGGATAAGGAAAAGGAAAAGAGGATGATGATGATTATGATGCTGATGATGATGACGACGATGATGATGATGCTGATGATGATGATGATGCTGATCATGATGATGCCGATGCTGATGCTTATGCTGATGCTGGGGTTGTTGATGACGATGGCGGTGCTGATGATGATGATGCTGCTGGTGCTGATGTTGATGAGGATGCTGCTGCTGAAGATGATGCTGATGATGATGATGGTGATAATGGTGGCGATTGTGTTGATGGTGATGCTGCTGGTGATGATGAGGGTGATGAATCATGATGGTGATCATGATGACGATGATGATGGTGATGATGCTGATCATGATGATGATCATGCGGTCGATGATGATGATGATGATGATGATGATGACGATGATGCTGCTGCTGCGCATGATAATGATGCTGATGTTATTACATATGATGGTGATGCTGATGATGATGATGATGCTGCTGCTGGTGATGATTATGATGATGCTGATGCTGATGATGCTGCTGATAATGATGCTGATGATAATGATGTTGGTGGTGTTGATGATGCTGATTATGATGCTGATGACGATGATGATGATGATGATGATGATGTTGATGCTGATGCTGCTGTTTATGATGATGATGATGCTGATGATGATGATGATGATGACAATGCTGTTGATGATGCTGGTGATGATGAAGATGATGATGCTGCTGATGATGATGGTGGTGATGATGATGATGACGATCAGGATGATGATGATGATGATGATGATGCTGTTGCTGATGATGATGATGCTGATGATGATGATGATGATGGTGATGATGCTGCTGCTGCTGATGATGATGATGATGACGCTGGTGGTGATGATGATGATGCTGATGATGATGATGATGGTGATGATGATGATGATGCTGATGATGATGATGATGACGATGATGATGACGATGCTGATGATGATGATGATGATGATGCTGATGATGCTGAGATGATGACGATTGATGATGATGATTGATGATTGATGATGATGATGATGATGATGATGATGATGATGATGATGATGATGATGATGATGATGATGATGATGATGATGATGATGATGATGGTGGTGGTGGTGGTGGTGGTGGTGGTGGTTGTGGTGGTGGTGGTGGTGGCGGTGGTGGTGGTGGTTGTGATGCTGAAGATGGTGAGGAAGAGGAGGAGGAGGAGGAGGAGGAGGAGGAGAAGGAGGAGGAGGAGGAGGAGGAGAAGGAGGAGGAGGAGGAGAAGAAGAAGGAGGTGGAGGGGGAGGGGGAGGAGGGGGAGAAGGGGGAGGAGGGGGGGGGGCAGGAAAGGGAGGATAAGATAAGACAGCGCCTTGGGAAAGGTCGGAAGGTGAACACACCAAAGACTGGCAAGGTTACAACAAATTATGTCATCGATTGAGAACTGGCTTCTTTGGCCTTAACTCGGGCGAGTAAGGCAGCCATTCTCTGCTCATACTGTGGGGCCTCTTCACTAGAGGAGAAACCTCTGGGGACGGACGGCACATACTGCACCTCTTTCGGGCTTGCGAGAGTCGCATCAAGTCGAGAAATGGGGATGGCCTTATCCAAACGTTCCCTCAACCTTGGGTTTGGCCCTAACCCCCGACGAAACGCGCTCAAAACCTCGAGGCCCTTAGTCGTAGGTGCTTCACAAGTCTTAGCAAGTTTGATCATCCTTCCCTGAGTCCAGCCACCACAGTTGAGACACAAAAATTGTTGCTCCTTTATCTCGGTGCGTCCAGAACCCGAAACAGGACCCGAGGAAGCACCAGAAGCAGTTTTGAGAGCCGTTCCCGACACGGCAACGAGGGAATGGCCCATTGGATTCTCGAGCAACTTAGCTATCGCCGTGGGCGTGCCCTGACATCCGTCAGCAGGGCGATCACCAGACGAGCTGACAATTAGACAGTGAACACACTGAACTCCAAGCTCAGTCCGACGCCATTCGTGCCAACTACGCTTGGCTCGAGACCGCTGCTGACTAGGCGGGGCACGTCTCCACCTCATCTCATTCCGAAAGAGCGGGGGGCATGCACTGGCGAGCTTCACAAAAATCCCTGCTCTCCTCTCAGCCTCCTCAACATAATGCAAGAAGGCAGGGGTGGGGGCAGGATGGGAGGCCAGGGCCAACTTCGCATGGTTGTCCACAGTCTTATTGGCCTGGCCGAACCGATATTCATCACCTACAAGCTGGTTCAACTCTTCATCAGAGCGGTGGGCCTTCACATGAAAAGCCTCCAAAAACTTGGAACAATCAAGTTCAAAAGCGAATTTTCGGATGCCAGAAAACTTACTCTGAGCCTCTAACTGCTTGGCCACAGGTCTCTGGATGTGCTGGATCACCCCAAGACAATCGAGACCGAGCCGAGTCGGGCGATCAGCGACCTGGCCACACAACGCAGCAGCAACGTGTTCCGCAGCAGCTGGGCTCTGGGGGAGGGTGCCTGGAACAACGCCTCGTAGCACAGCCTCCATGTCTGCCGTACTCGGCGAGAGCAGAGCAATCGACCAGGCCGCGCGTCGGAGCGGCCTAAGCATCTGCTTGGTGGCCGAGCCGTCGGCCGCGAGCTCAAGCGGCTGTCCTGGCGGAACGAGGGCAGCCAATTCCTCGGGCTGACGGTCGAGCTCGTTACCCTGCCCATCGAAAACCTCACAGGACGAGCTGAGGGAGGGATGAACGAGCTGGGAGTCATCATAGGCAAAGATGCCTCGAGTGTGCAGACAATCATCCGTCTGAATGGCAACCTGCAACGATTCATTGGGGACATCTTCACAGGCAATCTCACGGGCAGCCAGCACATCTGGCCTGGTACACGTGTAGATGCGATGATGCGGGGTATCTACCTGCCCACACTCACAACGACCACAACTAAGATACCCCGCATCTTGGGCCCTCTTCTCAGCCCAATTGGCATCACACGCTGCACACTTTAACAAAAACTGCTGCTGCCGAGTGAAACTTTTCACACGAGGAACCATCTTGTCCCTGACCAGGTCCAGAGTGGCCCGAAAACCAGGGGGAAAACCGAGTTTTTGGCCCAAGGCCAGCTCAGCCTGCCTCTGGAGGCCTGCTTCAAGCAACTCCTGCAGCATTCGAGGAGACACTAAACTGATATCGATGGGATTATGATGGTGATCAATCCAAGCACAAGCCTCGGGAGCCGACCAACCTGCCCTCTTGAGACACAAGACAACTCTACTGGGCGGGCCTCGACTTCTCTTCCAGTCAACGACGCTGCTCGCATTAGCCTGTTGCCACAAGGAAACGAGGGCAGGGAAACTTAAAAGGGCTCTCTCGGGCGCTACCTTGGCTATCCAAACCATCCCACTCCATTGCAAGACGGGGCCCAAAGCAGCACGGACGTCCCACTCTCCAAAGAGGACCAGTTTAGCACTAGCTGAAGTGCCACCGTGCATGGGCGCCTGTCGCCTCGACTGGGTCCTGCGTATTGACGCCAATTCAGCATCCGAGAACCCCGAGACCTCAGAGCCATACGACGACGCAGGAGCCAGGCCAGTACGCAGGACCCCCTGGAGGACTTGTTTTGGCTTGCGCTTTATAAACTTGCGAAACTTACTGATTTTATTAGCACGCTTTTGCATAGACTTCAACCTACTCCTAAGTTTGGGTCTTGCGCCCTTCGCAGCACGTCGCAAACCGGCGGTCGAATCGACTCCAAGATATGTGACTGCCTTCTTGCGTTGCATCTGGAGACTTGCTGCTACATCTTTAGCCAGGTCCTCCGATGACGCAACTACAGCAATCTTATCATTCAGAGTGGCACCAATATTACGACTGGCAATCTGGAAATCTTTTCCCGCCGCCACCGCTAGATCCAGGGCTCGCTGCCTGTCTGCAGCAGAAATCTGGATGCCTGAATCATCAATGTACGACATGAAACTTACGAGCGATGGCTGACGTGAAACAAACCAGTCAAATTCACGAACTGCGTGTATTTTTATGCACAAGTCATTGAAGCAATCACCTGCTGGAAGACCAAACTGTGCATGCATGCAATCAAGCGAGTGATGCTGGCGAAGCCTCAATATTCTTGGGGCTTGCCAAACATTAAAAATTAACTTTAGCACGGGAGACGGCACTCGGAACGCTATGCATTTATCGCGCAACTGAATGAGATCAATCGTCTCATAATATTTACTGTAGTCGGCAACGACTAGAACCGAAAAGCGATGGTTGACCACATCGGCCTCGCTCCTGGCCGCTAACACCCATGCACAATCCACAGCACTCCTCCCCCGAGTGGCCCCCCAGTACCCACGGTCCAAAGAATCCAACACATCCTTGAGCATGGGGCGGCGGGGCCTTTGCCAAATGCGATACATGCCAGAGTAAAGTGCGATTAGCCTATAACCGCTTGTCGGTTTCGGCAGCATTGGCATTAAAACCCAGAGCAATTTTCGAGGCAGGAGACCTATCGCTTCGCAGCACTGCCAAAGTTTAGCAAGAACCATGAGGCCGCTATCATCTAGCAGCTGAAAATGACGAGGGTGCAGTTGATCGAGAGATCTTGCCGTGCCCTCAGGAAATGACCGAATCACTTTACGTATGTCCTCAACGCTCGCGACTGGAAAAGACTCTATCAGGTATCCATGCCTGAGGGGGAATCGCCCCAGCTTTCCAGAGCGCCTGATACACGCGAGCTTCATGCTGCACAACGCTATGGGGGTCAGCCGTGGGGCCTAAAGGATCATGGACGACCGTGGGGGGACACGCACTCCGAACCTTGGTGATCCTATGTAGGCCCCTGGCTCCCCCTATTGACGCAGTCTCACACCAATCATTCCAATCGGCATCAGCTTCGCGATTAGCAGCTCTCTGGGCAGCTTCAACATCTTCAGTAATCTGCTCGAGAAACTCTAGAACAGCATCCTTATCAAGATGCCCATCATCAAACAACTCACGTGCATGCTTACAGGAGTTATCTAGCCTAGCACTGAGACCAAATCCTGGATAGTCGTCAGCAGCAAAGGTGGCAACCTCATTAGCATGCAGGACCTGCTGCTCGACATCCTCGTCGTGAGACGACATCTGGAGAAGGGTCTGCACAGCATTGCGCAACCAAGACCACCCCTCAGCAAGCAGAACCTTCTCCGAGATGTTGGGGACGGGGTAGTCAACGCTTACCCACCTCGGAGCGATATCTCTACCGAAGCCTGCAAAGTTCGTAGCATCTGTTCCCGTGCACTCAGCTACGTACCTGGCAGTTCTTTTGGCAAAATGGCCCCAGGCAGCACTTAAAACTCCGAAAGCAACCCCAGGATCAGCCTGCTCATCATGAGCCAACTCCGAACAACGATCGACGAGACCCTCAACGAACGACCAACTAGGGGGAGCAGGCTGAGGTCCAATGGGGTCCGTGACTGGAAGCTTGGGTGCGGCAGTGTATACCAAATGCTGGGTACCATGCCCGTTACTCGCAAGCTCCAAGATTACTGGTCGATGTGGACGAACCGTCCACTTCTTGTCAACGCTTACTGCCTTGAACGCTCGCATGCACGGATCATTGAGCCCGAAAAAATCGATGACAGAAGAACCCGTCCCTCCTCTACACGTGTAGTGTGATGGGGAGACGAGGGTAGCACTAGCAAGAGCACTGAAGCCACATGCTTCAACAGCACTAGGTGTCATGTTCCAATCCCCCCCGACTAAGCAAGGCCCCTCCACCCCACTGAAACGCCTGCCAACTGCAGCTAAATACTTGGCGTTCAGAGTGGTCGCGCCGATGCTCGGCACGAGGTAGAGGTTGATGGCGTGCAACGGCGGCCATCCTGGCAGGTCCAGTACCACATGTAGCACTCGATGCTGAACCACCTGTTCACAAAGGCCAGGGGGAACACGAACTCCACATTGACTACGAACAAAGATTGCGACTCCAGCTGTCGGCAGTACTCCAGCAGAGGGAAGTGCAGGCAGTGCCAACATATGCCATCCTCGTCCACTGATCCACGTCTGCAGCGGCTCGAGCTCGCTCTCCAGATAGCCCGTCTCCTGGACCATGACTACCATAGCACACGAACGCTGAAGTCGTTTTTTGAGAGTCCTTTTACCACCATTGGCATTGAATGACTCCAACATGTGCGACGGCGCCGTCAGCAGTGAAGGGGCTGTGGGAACCTCAATCTTCGGTCGCAATCCAGTCACTCGCGGCATCACCTTGCCCGCCAAGGCCGCTGCCGAAGCAGCGCGAGGGCTAGGAGCCGCACTTGTGCCTCTTGACCTGCATCTCGCTAATCTTAGCCTGGAAGTCTTCGAAGCTTCCTGCACTCCAGAGCTCCTGCAAACTGTTGGCGTCGAGCTCAGAGTAATTGCGCTTGTCGTTGGCGGTGTCACCAGTGGGAGCTTCAGGCATCTCGCTGTCAGGGGGCCCCGCAGCAGCAGCACCTCCAGGAGCACTTGCAGCTGAAGCCCCAACACTGCCATCAACAGGGCCAACCACACGAATATTCTTCTGGATCTCCACCCACGCAGCACTCTTGAAGAAGGCCTCGACACCTTCATACTTGGTGTACATCTGGTCGAGGTTGTCGATCTCGATCTTGATGCCTGCTGAAGGTTCCTTCGCCTCACCAGACTCAGCAGCCAGCAGAGCAGATGTACGAGCAACTTCGGTAACCAACTCTGCCACTACAACACGCTTGGTCTCGAGCTTCGTCTTACGCTCCTCAATCGATTGACGCAACTCTTCAAACTGCTTTCATTTCTCTTCCAACTCTTTTGCTTGTCGGGCCACCGCTTGTCGTGCACGCTGCAACTCATTGGTGGCCCTCCTGTGCGCCGTGGTGGGATTCCGTAGCTCTTTGATATTACCACGTAGTGCTTCCAACTTTGCCTTGATACTGGAACGCAGCTCATCAAATTCATCACCAGATGAGACCTTTTTGAGCGACTCCTCCAACTCATTAGCCTGCACAACCAACCGACCTCTCTTCGCATCGTCGGAACCAGGGTCGGCCTGTTGAGCAGCTTCAGCGGCTTCTCGATCTCGAGTGACCTGATCTTTGTACCAAGGAGCTCGCTTTGGTTTACCCTCAGACTTGTCAGACTTATCAGGTAACTCTCCACGTCCAAGCGCTTTGACCAACTCGTCCAACTGCGCCTGTACACGAAGTAGTCCACCCGATTCATCTTTGCCTTTACCTTTGCCTTTTCCACGCCCACCTCCACCTCCAGACTCGGACTTGGCGGCGAACTGCTTCTTGTGCGCCTCTTGGGCGCGACTGCGGATGTGGGCGGGCGCCGCGTTGCCGCATCTGCAGCGAATGCGGCTGGCCCAGTTGCGAGCGGCTCCGCACCGCCCACAAGCCCACTCAGGACGACGAGGACCCAGTAGGACATCGTCGTCATTGGCCATGGAGCGCTCCCGCGGGAGCAGACGGAGGGCTGCCAGCAGCGGACTGCTTGCTGGCGGGGCCTCCCGCGGGAGCTGAAGGCCAGCAGCGGACTGCCTGCTGGCAAGACTCGAACAACAAGGCCCGCGAACGCGGTGCCGCGCTGAGTTCTCGCGTTCGCAACCCCCTGAATCTCTCGAGGGGGCAGCACGGCTGCAGGAAAGGGAGGGGGAGGAGGAGGAGGAGGAGGAGGACGAGGAGGACGAGGAGGACGAGGAGGACGAGGAGGAGGAGAGGAGGAGGAGGAGGAGGAGGAGGAGGAGGAGGAGGAGGAGGAGGAGGAGGAGAGGAGGAGGAAGAGGATGAGGAGGAGGAGGAGGAGGAGGAGGAGGAGGAGGAGGGGGAGGGGGAGGAGAAGGAGGAGGAGGAGGAGGAGGAGGAAGAAGAGGAGGAGGAGGAGGAAGAGGAGCAGAAGGAGGGGAGGGGAGGAGGAGGCGAGGAGACGAGAGGAGAGGAGAGGAGAGGAGAGGAGAGGAGAGGAGAGGAGAGGGAGGAGGAGGAGGAGGAGGAGGAGGAGGAGGAGAAGGTGTTAACATGCAAGCGTGCGTGTGACAGGGGAGGAATAGCAACCCTGCTGCCTTTGGCTCAAGTGTTTAACGGCCGAAGCTACATAGACCTGCTTTGCCGTTCGGGAGTATAAAGGTGACCTATCGTTATCATTATTGCCAGGCTCCCGTGCAGAACCCTCCTCGGGGTTTTGCATGGTAGCGGAGCGCGGTTGCCATGGCGGCGGCAGCGGCAGCTGCGGCCAGACCTGGGCAGGGCGACCCGCCAGTTAATCTCAATGTGCCGGCAGACAGAGATGCATGGGTCAACATGGACCCGAATCGCTTCAACGATCTGTGCGAGCAAGCATACCTGAACGGAGACTTCAGTTACGTTCAGACGGCGCTACTCGCGAACCATTTCGGACTCGCAACGTTCATTAACGAGCGAGTGACACAGGATCGAAGGGAGGTATCGAACGCCGAAGCATTCCAAATGTTACAGAGTGCCCACAAGACCAACAGCATGCTGTTAGCGATCACGAAGAGAAACGCTGCACTCGAAAGGGATGCTCGCAGATTGGTGGAAAGAGTCACCGAATTGGAGACCAACAGTGAAGTACAAGAAAAGTTGATCGAAAGGTTTGGTCAGATCTCGGAAGCGATTAAAGGAGGAAGCGGAAGCAAACACGGGAGCAGTAAACCGATAAGCGAATATAAAGCATTACAGGCGCTAAAGAACTTCAGTGGGGAAAGAGCAAAGTTCAGAGACTGGGACGACAAGTTCTTGGACGCACTAGCCCAAGTGAAGCCGAGTTACCGGCCGGCACTGAAAATGCTAAACAAGAAGTTGGAGACACCTGACGGAGTCGTACCAGAGGAGGACGATGACGACATTATACGCATAATGAACGGCCGATTAACTGCAAGCGAGTACCTGAAGGCGAATCAAGCCAAACAGGCCGAGGACGACAACAAAGGCGAATATGAGTTCACCGAGGGAGACAAAACTCAGACGGATGAAGACTAATGGTACATTCTGAACGAGAAACTTGAAGGTGCGGAAGCCAGAGGAAAATTAAAGGGACTGATGGATGGAGATGGAATCATGGCTTGGCAGAAGGTTTACAAATGGTACTCGGCGGTAACCGGAGCGACCTTATCATCAAAGATGACGCATGCCATGAATCCTGAGCCGCCCAAGAAGATCACTGACACCGTTACCCGACTTGAGGAATGGAGCGCATTGGCAGAAAATCTTGAGAAATATGGTAAAGATTACTCGCTGCCTCTTCCTTTTAAAGTCACCGCACTCAGGGCCATAATGGTGCGCGCGAATGGCTGGTTCGACGAATGGCAGCAGGCATGTTGGCGAACGCCCGACGCGCTTAACATTGACTCATTTCAGAAATTGTATTCAAAGTGCGAAGACTGGGCGCGTAAAAAGAAACTTGACTCAGATACGAAAAATAAGGATGCAATGGACATTGGGAACGTCAACGAGATGAGTCAAGGGTCCGAAAATGTTTGGGACCAAACAGGATGGGTTGATGAAGATGGAAACTGGTGGTCAGAAGATGGATCGTGGAATTAGGGGTCCTGGGCCAATGAGAGCGACGGTGGAGAATGTGAAGAAATTGACGCCGTAAACAAAGGCAAAGGTAAAGGAGCGGGCCCCAGGTGTTACAATTGTGGAGGCATGGGCCATTTAGCCAGAAACTGCACAAGACCTAAACAGTTCACCAAAGGAGGTAAAGGTGGCAAGGGCGGAAAAGGCAAAGGTTACCGAGCCACTTACGGATCCTATGTGAAAGGTAAGATCGGAGGCAAACAGGGCGGTAAAGGAAGTAGCTCGTGGGGTGGAGGCTACGGAGGCCAAGGAAAGTTCACCCCGCACAGCGAGCGTGAGTGTTACAAGTGTGGCGCAAAAGGGCATATCGCCATTCACTGTCCGGGCCCCAAGAAGACCGCCAACGAAGTTGAGCAAGAGAAACCTGTAGTGAACACTGAGAGTGAACAAACCACCTCGTTCGGCCAACCGCAGCATGTTCTCAGCGTTGAGATGAAGGAAGCAATGAACGTGCCGCTAGACCAGCCCGCAATCGAGGAGGTCAACGAGAAATGGGACCTGCCCTATTACGCCAGAAAGAAAACGGCACGTAACAACGCGATGAATTTGAAAAGAATTTATCAGGAACACCAGTGCGACGGGGACTGTAATCATACTAGTCAATGGGACCAGAGAATAAGTAAAAGCGTAAGGCAGGAAAAAAGTTGGCTGGAGAAGTGCAAGGAAATTGGGCTAATTGAGATGCGGGGCTGTGATCCAGAGATTAACGCGGTGCCACCACCAAGTGCAACGCATGAGACGATCGTGGTTACCGTAGACTCCGGCGCATACAACACAGTGGGACTCCCAAACTTGGCACTCATTTCCCTATTAAGCATACGGACGCGTCAAAGCAGGGGCGACACTACAGTGCAGCAAATGGGACCACGATAAAGAATTATGGTCAACGAGTGATCACAGGTAAAAATGAGCATGGGAACGCCGTCAGTATGCCGATCCAGGTAGCAGAAGTCAACAAAGTCCTGGG
Source organism: Prorocentrum cordatum (assembly GCA_963575745.1). Classification (NCBI taxonomy): domain Eukaryota; class Dinophyceae; order Prorocentrales; family Prorocentraceae; genus Prorocentrum; species Prorocentrum cordatum. Next base: position 12,716 of record CAUYUJ010019886.1, on the reverse strand, counting down.
ATCTGTCAGAGAGATGGTAAACGCTGGAAATAGAGTGGTGTTCGACAAGGATCTTAACGGGAGATCCCTGAGCCACATCATGAACAAGACGACCGGCAAGTCCACAACCATTCATGAGAAGAATGGCACGTTCCAGTTCAACATCACGGTACCGAAGGGACCAGCGGAGGCCGTCAATCCCAGGAGTGAAGTGAGCGCAGCTGAGGGTTTTCCGCGGCCGGGAACCCTGGAGGCGGATCTGTTCTACTAAGCCCCCCATCACCCGTAAGACCAAGCGAAAACTTAAACGTCTTTAATACCGAAGGAGACGAAGGGAGTGAAAGTGGGGGCAACGAGAGTGAGTTAAGTGATGTGGAAGATGTATTTGTGAGTGATGAAGCGGAGTTACCAGAGAAAGTTTACTGTGATATGAGGCCCTCAAAGGAGGAAGTTGAAGCGCATAACACGACGCATTTGCCTTACCGAAGCTGGTGCCCGCATTGCGTTAGAGGGAAAGCGCGCAGGCGCAATCGCCGCAGACGCAAAAGAGAGGGGAGCGGAAACGTGCCAGTGATTTCAATGGACTACATGTGGCTTAAAGGAAGAAAGGATGAAGGTGAAAGCGCCAGCAATGGCAATCCAATTTTGGTCATGCATTGCAGAGAGACCAAATTAACTTGGAGCAGAGTGTTGATGAAAAAGGGAGTGGACTCGTACTCGGTAAAAGTGGGATGTGACATGATAAGTTTTACCGGATACAAGAAGGTGATACTCAAAAGTGATGGAGAAGCGGCAATCACGGCACTGGCTAATAGGATTAAAGCTTCGCGTGATCTTGACATGGGAGTTGAAGTTAGCCCAGTAGGCGACTCAAAGGCCAACGGCGAAATTGAGAGAGCCGTTAGGACAGTGCAGGGTCAGGTCAGAACGTTAAAGAGCGCCTTGGATGCCAATTATAAGACTGAGTTTGGTGAAAGCCATCAGATAATACCTTGGCTGGTGAGCTACGCGTCCTCTTTGATTAACAAGTTCACAATAGACACGGATGGGAAGACGGCCCATGAGAGGTGCAGGGGAAGAAAGTTTAACAAGCAAATTCCTGAGTTTGGTGAGTGTGTCATGTATTTGAAGACACCTGCACACAAAGGCCGCGAGAAGCTCGAAATGAGATGGGAAAGTGGAGTGTTTCTAGGCATAAACGAGAAAAGTCAAGAGCTAATTATTGGGACGCCCAATGGTGCAATTAAGGCGCACGAGTTTAAAAGAAAAGGAAGTGATGCGGAAAGATGGAATATTGCCGAGATCACCGGAATAAAAGGGTTACCTTGGCAGCCTGACCCGAGTACGGCGGGAATGGAATTACAGTCTAGGATCATGGTGCCCATGGATCTACCAGAGCAACAGTTAACTGCGCCTGAGACGAAGCCGCTCATTGCACGAGGGATTGCAGTTAAAAAGCACGAATACTTGAAAATGGGACCGACACCAGGGCGTGATGGATGTAAATGCCTCGTGAGAGGAGACAAAGAACACAAACCGCATAACGCTGATTGCAGGGCTCGAGTTATTGAATGGTTAAAGAAACAAGAGAGCCCGAGCATCCAGGCAAGGCTAGCATCTGCACAACTAAGGCTTGAGAGTAAAAGTCGTGCACCAGAAAATCGTGAACAAGAATCAGAAAGTCAAGCGAAGAAACTGAGGATCAATGTACCACCTCCGCCGAGCGCCAAAGTTGAGGAACCTAAGGACGAGTGGGTAATAAAAGGAAACAAAGTTATATGCCAGCACCGACGACCGAGGAAAGAGTTAGCCTTCCCCACCAACGGTGGGTGTCCAGTAGATTGGGACAAACTTAAGCCCAAAAGATATACCCATGCGATCATGATTGACGGCGGCAAGATACATGAGCACGAAGATGCTTGGTATGGTGAAGATGGAGACGATCAAACATGGGCTATGGGAAACCCCTTTAACGGTTACTGGACCGGATGGACCGAGTTCGAAGTGGAAGATGAAGAGATGAACTATCCCCCAAGTAAACCCATTAAACGAAAAGCAGAGGACGATCATGACGAAGAAGACCAACAGGCAACTCAGCATCGTCAACTCGACATGGAACAAGATGAAGAAATGTCAGAAGTAAACGACATCAGATTGGGGCTCAACATGATGGGATTTGACTCTGAACTGGTTGAGTGGTTGACAAGTGGGGAATTGAACATCGTACGTCAATTAAACGAAGTAAGGAGAGCCACCAGGCTCTATGGGGCATGCCAACACGAGACTCAGGCGCACGTGACCGAGGCGTATTCGCCGGTGAGAGTTACTGGAATGGCAGAAAAAATGGGATTGATACCGGGATTAGCAATGGACTTAACGACGCGAGACCAACATGGTAACCCATGGGACTTTAATGTGCCAGCCATGCGTGTGAAAGCGAAAAAGATTGTCAAATCCAAAGCAGCCCTGTTACTGGTGGTGAGCCCCATGTGCGCAGCTTTCAGCAGACTCCAAACGTTCAACTTTGAAAGATTAGGTGCTGACCGTGTGAAACAGATGTTGGATTACGGGATCAAGCATTTGACGTTTGCGATGGAGCTTTGCGAAATTCAACGGCGAAATGGGTTATACTTTCTGTTTGAGCACCCTGCAGGAGCAACCAGCTGGGGCACTTCAACGGTGCAACGGTTGCTCAGAAACAAGGATGTCAAAGTATACGATGGAGATGTGTGCTGTTACGACTTAAAGCAGATAGTCAAAGGCGAAGAGATGTTCATTAAGAAACCGACCAAGTTCATGACAAACAGTTCAGCCATAGGCCATGAGTTAAGTTGGAAATGTAAAGGGCAGCATCGACAGATGGAGTTAACTGGTGGCGGTAGAACCCACAGATCAGAGGTCTACCCAGACAAACTGTGCCGAGCGATACTGAAAGGACTTGTAAAACAAATGAAGATCGACGGTCGTCAAGGGGGTACATTTAAAGAAGAAGAAGCAACGAGCATGGAAGTCGACGAAGAAGAACAAAGTGAAGCGCAGATAAGCGAGATTAACTGGGCATGTGAACATGAGAACGAAGATAGGAAGCACAAGCACCAGTTAACGTGCACGAGGAGAGATTATGGAACACAAAGATTAATGCTGCCGGGGCCAAGTGGACCACAATGGAGTTCACGCATTAGGAGAATTACCGCTGACAAAGACACCGGGAAGATTATCGAGGACAGGCCTGTGAACGAGATCACAGGGAAAGAGAGAAGGAGAATGTTTAAGAAGGGACCAGTTAACACTTCCACCACCTTCACGTATGAAGCTGTTGGCGAAATTGCTCCACACAGGTGGAAGTGCTGCGCATGTGAGCATGAGGGATGGCTCAAGACGCCTAGCACATGTGCGGCGTGCGAAAGAACTGGTACAGTTAACCCTCTCCCAATGAACATGATCAACGTTGTCCACGCAGAAAATGGAGAGATCACTCAAGCTTGGGATGATGTCACAGGAAACGAGCTCGACCCTAAATTGACTGTAAAAGCACGCCAAGAAGAAATGGAACAATTCAGAAAACACAAAGTTTACGAGAAAGTGAAGGAGGAAGTGTGCTGGCAAATCACGGGGAAGGCGCCCATCGGAACCAGATGGATAGACATCAACAAAGGAGATGAGTTAGGCCCAGACCACAGATCAAGGCTGGTAGCCCAGCAGGTTAAATACAATTCCAAAGAAAAGAACATATTCGCAGCTACACCTCCACTGGAGGCACAAAAACTGCTTTTCTCAATGGCAGTCACCGAGGGAGTTGGATTCACGAACGGTGAGCGTGAGAAAGGATTTAAGTTAGCATTCGTTGACATCAAACGAGCTTACTTTTACGCTCCAGCAAAGAAAGACATATTTATCAGGTTACCAGACGAGGACTATGAACCAGGTATGTGCGGAAAACTGTTAAAATCAATGTACGGAACCAGAGACGCTGCGAGCAACTGGGAAGACTGTTACATGGACTTTGCTAACGAGGCTGGGTTCAAGAGCGGAATTGCGTCACCATGCGTGTTCAAGCATGAGAGTCGAGCGTTATGGTTAACAGTTCATGGAGATGATTTCACGCTGTTAGGAGGTGATCATGATCTCGACTGGTTTGAAAATAAAATTAAGGAGGAGTTCGAAGTAAAGGTGAGAGGGCGACTTGGACCAGGGAAGGAGGACATGAAGGCGATCAGAATTCTTAACAGGATTGTGGAATGGACGAAGGAAGGATTGAGGTATGAGGCAGATCAAAGGCATGCAGAGATAATTGTGAAAGAGCTTGAGCTAGAATGAGTAAAAGTGAGGACTGAAGTGCCAGGTGAGCGAATTCCAGTTGAAGAGGGAGATGAGGTAGAACTTTCGCCCAACATGACTAAAATATATCAAGCGTTGACGGCCAGAGCAAATTACTTAGCTCAGGACAGGTCTGACATACAGTATTCTGTAAAGGAACTTGCTAGGACCATGTCAAAGCCAACGATGAGTTCTTGGAAGGGTTTAGTCAAGTTAGGAAAGTATTTGAAGTACCACAGCAGAAGCAGCTATGTGTATCAATATCAGGAGCAGCCCCAAGAATTAACGATTTGGACCGACACGGATTACGCAGGGTGTAAGCGAACGAGGAAGTCTACGAGTGGAGGAGTAGTAATGTGGGGTAAACATCTTATAAAATCTTGGAGCACGACTCAGAGTGTCATCGCATTATCGTCAGGTGAAGCAGAGTATTATGGACTAGTGAAAGGAGGATCAGTGGGTTTAGGACTTCAGGCAGTATTAAGAGACTTTAACTTGGAAGTTGAGATTACAATGAAGAGCGACGCCACGGCTGCGATTGCCATTGCGAGCAGACGAGGCTTGGGGAAAGTGAGACATATCGAGGTGTGTCAATTGTGGTTACAGCAGAAAGTTAAGGAGGGAGTGCTTCGCATTGTGAAAGTAGGGACACACGAGAATGCAGCGGATGCGTTGACCAAGTATGTCAGTCGTGAAAGCATGAGCGCACATCTACGAAACACGAACCAATGTGCATTAACAGGTAGGCATGAGCTTGCGCCAGCTACCGAATGTTGATGTTCGCAGCTCATTTCTGTCAAGCAAACTGCAGCTATTAAAGGCCTTCTCCACCCATTACCTCTTACTCTTGGGCGTGAACGAAGGCATGGCGGCTCCCCAGGTCAACCTCACCATTAACGGCTCCATGGTCGACCAGAGCCCGGCTGGGGATGGACCGGTTACGCGTGAGAACCTCAGCCGCCGTGTTGACGACATCGTGCACGTTGCTCACGCGTTTACCGTAACCCTCACTAACATGGCGATCAACTTTCACGGAGCCTACGACAAACACGTTGACGAGGTGCAAAGGGCCGCGGATGACATGGCGAAGAGGATCGAGGACTTAACGCGGCAGAACGATGCGCTGATCCAGGCCAGTGACGACGTCAACGAGAATCTCCAAAGAGCGCAGGCGGAGATTAACGCTCTGATGGCGACGATTACGGACCTGAACATCCAGAATCGTGACTCGGGAGTTAACACGGCGGAGAATGCAACCAAGTATAGGCGCATCAACGACAACATTGGTTACCTCCTGAACACCGCCAAGCGCCTTACCGAGAACATCACGCCCCTGCAGGACTTCGAGGGTAAACGTGATGCGGCACTGCGCATGTTGGTGGGAGTAACCGAGAGGCTCGAAGGATTACAGAGGTTCTTGCATGACCCGATCAACTCCCCGGTTACCAACATCCCGCAGGTTCCTCCGCCGTTGCCCGAGCTGCCCCCAACGGCAGTGGCCGCCAAGGCGCCTCCCACTGCAGTCAACGCGGCGGCCGAGGCCAGCAAGCCTCTAGCCCGAGCTGCCGCGGCATCGGGTGCACCCCCGGCTCAGGGCTTTACCGGCACCACGCCCAAGACCGGAGGGTTCGGTCGATCCGTGTCGCCGAATAAGATCCCGCAGTCAACGTCACCTCAACCTGTTTACAAGAAAGCACCCAAGGCCATGCATGAGCGTAAACGGGAACTGGAAGAGTTACTGCAGATGGGAATGAAGATGGATGAAGATCGTGCGCAGGGCAGTCAACGTGACGAAGTACCAAAAGGTCCTGCCCCGGTGGTGAACGTGAGGGCGCCCAAGCCGCCTCCTCCAGGCCTTGGCGGGTCAGGTGCATCGAGCAGTGTTAGCGGCATGAATCCCCCGCCTCCGGTGCCCAAGAAGTTATCGACCCAGCACGTTCCTCCGCCGCAGCCTCAAGCTGTTAACCGTACGGACGAGCAGCTTGCGGCATACTCGCGGAACGTTGCCAGGGGCATGTGCCGCCCACTGTACCACGTCAACGGCCGCATGCCCATGGTGAACGACAGGAGCGAGGACCACGACGTCAACTACAAGGTGGAGCCCGACCCCAGGGAAGTAGTCGCGTTAACGATGAAGACGCGCGACAACTGGCGCAGGTTCGAAGGCAACTTCGTCGGACATGTGGCAAAAGAGGGGTTAACGACTCCAGGTGGTCGGTCTATTCAGGGCAACACGGGGCGGGAGCTTAACGACTACGATGAGGTGTTCGTCGACATTTACGGGCAGCACGCTTACGGCTTCCTCGGTTACTCAGTGTTGAAGGGCCCGTGCAGCTGGAGATCTCAGTTGACGGAGAAGGAGCTGGCCAAGCACGACGAGTGGGTTGACGCGGTCGGGCACGTACAATCCCTGTTCGACGACGAGTACGTGCCGCCGATCCATGTTAACGATCTCCACCCAGTGTGGTTCGACGTTCACAGCTGCCCAGATACACAGGTCTACGTCAACAAGGCACCAGAAATGAACGAGAAGCAGCTTAACGGCCTTCTGCTAACGTGGGCCGGGATGCTGCCCCACGGCAACCCCACCGTGGTCTCCGTGAAGCACCTGGTGGAAGACACTTACGGACCGCACGGTTACATCTCAACTGGGGTTACCGTGATCAGGTTTGCGACGCACGACCTTGCCAAGCTCTATTGCCGTTACATGAACGGGCTCCAGGTGTATTACCGCAACTACTTCATCGAGGATCTCGAGGTCAGGAGCACCGAGGAGTTAAAGGGCAGCATCAACAAGCCTCCGGTTTACTGGCACCAGACCATCCTAGACGTCGCTCTCAACGATCAGGGGTCCATGAGGGCACTTTACCGTGGCAACTGGCCTGCTGATCACATCACCGAGCGTAAAAGTGACCACCGCGAGAAGCTCTGTTGGTTTGGATGGTTGCCGTGCGACGACTTCCCCAACTGGCTTACCGACCCGGCCTGGACTGTGAACCCGTTTACCGGAGTTGCGGTCGAAGAGCACCTCCGCAACAATCCAGGTGGTAAGCCTTTGCTGAAGGCTCCCCACGCCAGTTACTGGAGGGCCATCGGCACTTACCACAACATTGTTGACGGGTCCACCAAGAGCTTTGACGAGGGGTGCTGGCTGGGCGACGAGGAGCGCATTGACGCGTACCTGGACACCGACTATTACAGCCCGACGCAGGCCCTTAACAGGGTGTCGTCCTATACGGCGGCCAGCGTGGGGCACCGTGGTTTACCGAAGTCCAGGGGCGCGCGTGCTCCGTCAGCGAGGCGCCCGCGCCGCTCGTAAACGGTGACAGGTGACCGGCATGCTTTTCTTTTGCGCTCTCCCTCATCTCCCCTCTCAACCAGGCTTAACAATAGCGTTGCAGTAGACTATTGAGCTGAATCTATACGCATGTGCATCTTTTATAGTTACCGCAGGTATTGGCGCATAAAAAGCGAAAGCAATCAAAATCATATAAATGCTAGCCTGCCGTGTGAACTTTGGATGCTATATTTAAACTCGTAACTGATTGAATGTTTACTTGAGCTCACGTTGCATGTCTGAGAGACGTGGTGCTCGTGAACGTTGTTACGAGATATTTCGAATTCGGTAACATAGCGATGTCCATACAGCCTGTTGCTTGATTTAACCTGTCTTTGCGTTTATAGGCACCTCCCCGTCAGCCAATGCGGACTGGCGTCCGAGGGGGGGTGTTAACATGCAAGCGTGCGTGTGACAGGGGAGGAATAGCAACCCTGCTGCCTTTGGCTCAAGTGTTTAACGGCCGAAGCTACATAGACCTGCTTTGCCGTTCGGGAGTATAAAGGTGACCTATCGTTATCATTATTGCCAGGCTCCCGTGCAGAACCCTCCTCGGGGTTTTGCAGAAGGGAGGAGGAGGAGGAGAAGGAGGAGCAGGAGGGGAGGAGGAGAGGAGGAGAGGTGGAGAGGCGGTGTGGAGGAGAAGGAGAAGAGGAGGAGAGGGAGAGAGGACGAGGAGGAGGAGGGAAAAAAGGGGGAGGAGGAGGAGGAGAAGAGGAGGAGGAGGAGGAGGATGGAAGAGGAGGAGGAGGAGGAAGTGAAGAGAGCGGAGAGAGGAGGTAAGAGGGAGGAGGAGAAGGGAGGGGAGGCAGGGAGGAGGAGGAGGAGAAGAGGAATACGAGGAGGAGAGGAGAAGAGGAGAAGAGGAGTGAGGAGGAGAGTAGGAGGAGGAGGAGGAGAGGAGGAGGAAGAGGAGAGGAGGAGGAGGAGGAGGAGGAGGAGGAGAGAGGACGTGGAGGAGGGAGGGGGGATGTGGAGGAGGAGGAGGAGGAGGATTGGAGGAGGAGAGGGAGCAGGAGGACGAGGGAAAGGTGGAAACAGCACAGCGAGCCGACGCGGAGAAGGAGGAGGGAGGGGAGCGGCAGGGGCAGCGCAGAGCAAGCATGCACGAGTGGGCGGGCGGGAGGCGTGCGTGGGTTGCTGGGCGTTGGTCCCGGGAGGGTGCGGGGGGGCGGCGGGGGCGATTTGCATCAGATGATGAACGTGAGCAGGAGGAGCAGGAGGCGTGAGGGGGGCCCTGCTCCGTTGCCTGCTTTGACTCGTCTCTTTCGTCGACCTCTCTGTCCCCTTGCTCCTCCTCCTCGTCCTTCTGCTCCTCCTCCTCCTCCTCCTCCTCCTCCTCTCCTCTCCTCATCCTCCTCCTCTCCTCCTCCTCCTCCCTCCTCCTCCTCCGCGCGCAATCAAATTCTCCCTCCTCCTGCTCCTCCCCCTCCTCTCCTCCTCCTCGTCATTTGCTCCTCCTCCTCCTCCTTTCTCCTCCTCTATCCTCCTCCCTCCGCCTTCTCCTCTCCTCCCCTCTGATTTCCTCCTCCTCCTCTCCTCCTCCTCTCCTCCTCCTCCCTCATCCTCATCCTCCACCTCTCTCCTCTCCTCCTCCTCTCCTCCCTCTCCTCCTCCTCCTCCTCCCCCGCTCGTGACGATACCCGCTGCCGCTTCCCTTGCCAGGCTGTGCCCGATGGTGATCGACTGGCACAAGCCGGCGGTCGCGCGGAGCTCAACAGTGGGACGTGCACGCGCCATCGTTCACAGGAGCAGGTCTTTCACCCCGAGCTGTTGTCGACGGTCCTGGGGCCCTGGAAGGGCCCCCCCCCGGCGGCCGAACACGGCGAAACAAGCCAGTGTTTGGGAGGTCTCGGGAGAGGGACCCGGACATCCGGCGTTCCGATGTTTTCGAGGCGCGGGCCCCTCCCCGGGACCAGTTCTCCATCCCGAGTCCTCTTCTTGACGCTCTCGAAGCCCGGCGGGGGCCCCGAGAGGCCGAGCGCTCGGAGGCACCTCGGTCTCGCTGTTTGTCGAGACGCCCGCTGTCTTGGGGCCCGTCCATCGTCCAATTGGTGCCCCCGTCCGTGCCACTGCCCGTCCGCTGCCTCCCGAGGCCCTCTCCCAGGCGTTGTGTTGTCCCTCTCCAGCGCGCTCCCCACGAGCTGCTCACCCGGCCCCGGCACGGCTGGCGCGAGAAGAAGGAGGAGGAGGAGGAGGAGGAGGAGGAGGAGGATTTACGCACGGCTGGCGAGAGGATGGCGAGGAGGAGGAGGAGGAGCAGGAGGAGGAGCAGGAGGAGGAGCAGGAGGATGAGGAGGAGGAGGAGGAGGAGGAGGAGGAGGAGGAGGAGGAGGAGGTCCGTAGCCATTTTGGCTCAAGCCGTCCGCAGCGGACGATCTTTTGGCTCGATTGTGCCTTGCGCATGGTTGCCGCCTCGGAGGTGTCTGCACGGGCTGGTTCTGGCACGGGAGGGCATGGGTGATGCATGCCCAGTTTCATCACGACGTGTTGCTGCTGAGCGTCGAGCTCGCCGAGATTGGGCCCGCCTTTCAGCTGATCGGGCTGTGCATCGGCTTACTGAGGAGCTGAAGGAGCTCCAGG